>JBBPBO010001986.1:70017369-70075555 GCA_037974295.1 Cicer cuneatum | reverse complement strand
GGGGGGGGGGGAATGGAAAAAAGAAAAAAACCTGATCGAGATTGAAGAGCGGAGAGGTATGATTTGGAGGAAGTGAGGGTAGCATAAGAGTGAGAAGCGTTCCAAGAAGAAGAAGAAGAAGAAGAATTATCAGCGTCCATAGATGTAATTGGATAGGGTTTCTTCGATCTCGATCTCAATCTCAAATCAGAGTGATGAAGAAAAAACAAAGTGAAGATTAAAGATTGTGATGTATGATGTATGATATATGATATTTATTATATGTTTGTATGTATTAATCAAAGAAATGAAATGAGATTTTAGATGATGAGGTGCTGCTTGGGTTGTGGCTTCTTACAAACAAACTAATTTTCCACAACCCAAAAACACGTTCTTTTCTCTTCTCCTTTTTTATAGCCGACCACTTTTTCATACTAGTTTTTTTTCTTCTTATATTTCTAAAAATCTATTTAATTTCTCAAATATATGTCAATTTAGTTCCAAAACATTAAATATTTTATATTATTTATACATCATAATTATTTATAATTATAATTTTAGTTAAAATTACGATAAAAGTTAAACAATTTTAATAATTTAGTGATTGTTTGACATTATAAAAACTTTACACTCAAAGTGTTTATGAATTAAATTAAAATATTTATTAACTTTTGTTTTATATACAATCTCACGATAACAATATCTATTTTGGTTTTTCTAAAATATTACTTTTGACAATCTTAAATAAATAAATAAAATTCTATTTTCTGTCAATTTTTTATTCCTTTCATTTGTCATGAGATGGAGTGGACGACACCTATTTTTTCTTCACATCTTTAATTTTGTAGTAAAGATTCACATATTATAAAATTAAACAACGTAGACTTTTGAGTATAAACAGACCCATTAATATTTTGATTAGTAATTCAAATGTAAAATACAAAGAAATAGTATATGAGTCGTATAATTTTGATCTAATAGTCTAAATGATATGTCGAAAAGATAATTTGTAAAATATTTCATGTGTGATGAACTTATCCTAAAAATATGAAACTCAATAATAATTTCAAACCTATACGATTTTTCAGTTTTTGAATGTCATTTTTTATTTTAGTATTTAATGTAGCTTGTTTGTTGTTGTATGTGTAATTTTCACATTGAATTTACTTTGATTTAATAAGTAAATTTGTAAATATAAAATGCTGACGATGAACACAACTAAAAAAAATCTTACAAATGAATTATGTCAAAATATAAATTATTGATTTGTGTTCATAAAATATAAATTATTGGTTTGGAAGCATTAGCATTTCACAATTAGTTTTAGATTAATATGTAAAAACCAAGATGATAACCAACGAGCTCTCGTAGCTCAGTTGGTTAGAGCACCCGTTTAGTAAGCGGGAGGTCTTGAGTTCAACTCTCAACGAGAGCAAATTTTTTTCATTTTCTCAAGTAGAAATTCTTCACAAGTCAGCCACGAGATAATTTTTGGTATTTTATAAAACTATCACTACCTATATTTATACAGGTATGGTATCCAATAAAGTCAAATCCATAATGAGATTAAGGAGTATGCACCAATTTCACCTTCATAACACATCAAATAATAAATTGAAAAGGGAATTTGGTACACGGCAATGCTAGATTTTATTGAGAATAGAAGTGTTCCTTTTCTCCTTCAAATATTGAGTTCAATTCTTTGTTACAAACAATTTTTGTCATATATCAATGCCAAATACCATCAGAAAACTAGTCTGAATTCTTCTTCTTCTTGGAGTTGATAATATCTACTTCTCTGAATGATTTTTCGACAAGGCCAGATAGGGTCAATTTCAGATCACATGTCAACCTGGGAAGAATCAAGGATAATGTGTTCACATCTACCATGGCTCTGTGAGCTGTGCCATCCACTTCAATTTTGTAGAACTTGCGGAGGGCAACAAGGGATGTCGCAGACAGTTTTGTTCCTGCAATCACTAAAAAAGTTAAGGCTTTCATACAGAAACAGCAAGGACTTGAGTGTGTGTGCATATGTTTGTTAAGCCTTTTAAACAAAGAGAAATGGACCTCCAGACTTCATTAGTTCGCGAGCTAAAGGAAGAGTGTCCACAAACAGCCAATTCGGAGGAATCTGCGTAGAACATCGACGTAACTCGTTAATGATGAAGGGTACATCAAAAACACGAGCATTATGAGCAACCCATAACACATATCCCCCAGGTTTCTCGCGGCTTTGAACGTAGTGGAATAAGATAGGAACCAGGTCCTCCATCCTACAAATAATTCATAAGAATTAAAAAACAATCAATGATTTCCTATGCGAAATTAATTAAATAGTTCCAATAGACTTAATCACTCATCAATGTCCACAAACAAATGGATTCATAGTCATATGGGGAACCAGAGGATAATTGTTGGAAACAAGGTGATGAAGAAAAATAAACTCAGACTAACATGATGCAACCATGCACAAATGGCTACAAATGAACTGATGAAACATATCATCCTCTTATTGATCCATTTATGGATAGGGAAAGTCTGCTTTTCTGATTGCATATTCAGACATTAATAAATTCAAATAAAAGCTTTGTATATTGGTGACTAGTCATATAATTAAATCAAATATCTAGACAAATGACTTTACCACCCACGACAATTTAGATCCATGATGACCATGTCTACCACTTCATCCCACATCTGTGAAAAGATGTGACATGAGTTGGGTCACATTCTCCCACACCAATTTAGATTCATGATGACCATTTCTACCACTTTCACCCCACATCCTTCCAAACATGTGACTGTATCCATCCAACAAACTGCTCACAAAATAAACATAAAAAGTGAACTCTCTCTGTGACTCTTTACAAACTCACAATGCAACCATTTTATAACAAGGATATAGCATCTGATTCCAACCCATAGCATTAGTACATGGTTAGTAGAATCTTCTTCAATACCTTCTGTAGACGCCTTATCAGTTTAAACTGTGCCTAATCATGTCGGTTGATCTTATACATTAATAAGGAAAACTATAGTGGTTCTACTAACCTCCATATATTGACCCAGCAACCATTTATTCCCACAATAAGTAGCCACTAATTAATCCAGGACAATGCTACACCCATTTCACGATGAAAGATGATTAATGAAGCATAGGAAGACTTCGACAATGTGCAATGATTTAAAAACCATCCAAATACACTCCAAAGTAACGCATTTTCTGTAGAAAAATGTAAAATAACAAATGAAATTAAAAAGCTCAATTTTTTTAACTCTTCAAGTAAACTGGTGAAAACTAAATTGTGATTACAAATGGCCATACCATGACCGCAAGGAGACAAAGTGGTATAACGAAAACAAAAGTACATCTCCTGCTGTCTCCTTTCCAAATTTAAAATTATTTTGGGATCTTTGCCAAAATAATTGTGTTTGAGGCATTTTTGCTGCCCCTCCTATATTAACAACTATTTGTCCAACCAAATAAATTCCACATATAAGCAAAGGTTGTGATGTAAGGACAGAGTGGAATACTTTATTTCACAAAGGTAAGCATAATCTCCAAGAGCCATAGAGATAAAGGTTACCTTGGAATACCAGGTTTGTTCACCATCTGAGTAGTAATGCCATGTATAGCTGAATTAGGAACACTGCGTTGAGGATTTACCAAAGTTTGGAAAGTGCTGTTTGGACCACCCTGAAGATCTCGGAGTGCAATCTCGATGGTCCTGTCATTCTCTCGGCTAAACCCAGTGGTCTCAATGTCAAAAACAATAACAGTGACTAAGCTAGACAAGTCTTTATTCTGAGCTATCTCTTGTATGTTACAGTGCTGAACTTCCTGTAATTGACCTAGTTGTGTTTTATTTACATTTATTGTGGAACTTATTGAAATTGTTTCACTCAAAATTTTAGGCTTGGTACTTCTTGATTTGGTGCCCCCGCCTTCTTCTGTATCTGTAGTTATAGGTCTTCGAGTCCACTTTTTTCTGTGCCCTCCCTGAAGTCCATAAATTCTAGAACCAAGTGGCCTGACGTTGGAATTTTTTTCACAAACGTTATTGAAGTTGCGGAAGGTTTCACCCCAATTATTAGCTAAGCTGTGTATTCTGCCTTTAGGTACTTGCAAAAAGGAAAAAATCATTGAGCCAGTCTTCATCTGAATTCAGTAACAACTACTAAGAAAATTATTTGATCAAGAATACTTCATCAAGTGAGCAATCAGCTACTACCTGAAAAGTAAAAAATATTGAGACACACACACATGAAAAAATACAGAAGCAGAGGCATGAATTATGATATGAGTTTGATCTCCTAATGCTATAATATCTAGCATAACAATAAACCATAAATATATAATTAGTAGTTACAAATTAAAAATTCATGAATAATAAAGAAAGACATCAAATTAAAAGAAATTCAGCAGCTGGACTTGATGGATTTATCCAAAATATTTTCATGCCAGGAATGACAACTAGATCCTGTGCAAACCATGTATATAAAAAACTCCTATCCTTTTCGAGGCAGAACAAAGAATTGCAGAAAAAATCCATTGAATAAGCTACCACCATGAGCAAAATGATGAATTACAAAACCATATGGTTTTTGCCACACAGGGTCAGCAATAAAATCCTGCTGGAAGGTAGAAAAGTACAGGAATTCATTGACCTAGAAGAATTGCAGCTCAATACTCTTAAAAAGAAAAGTACACCAGCATCAATTTGTACAAAATATGCAAAGCTGTATCCACATTTGAGGTGTGGAACTGGAAAGGTAACAATAGTGCTATATAAATTGCAATGACTGCAATAATAGTTAAATCTCTCTCAAATAATGTAACAGAAAACTAACATTTTAACTAGAAGGATTTGCAAGATGCAAATATTCTAATTTCCATCTTATAAATCAGCCAAGTACAATCTATAACCAGCAGAAAGAAAAAAAAACACAAATAATTGCAAGAACAAGGACATATGACATGCTACCTGTTTGAATAAAAAACATAATATAGTTTTACATTAGTTGTGTGAAAACAATAGACAAACACTTCCTATGCAAATTCCAAAAAGATAGAAAGAATGTTTGAAAGAGTGGAGAAAGAAAATGAATTACCTGAAAGATGGTGCGAGAGAGAGAGAGAGAGAGAGAGAGAAAGAGCCCCGTTCAACTTAACAACGTCGTAAGTTGCGGATCGCCTCTTGTTTGTGTTTCTTCCACTTCAACAACACTTACACGACACTCAATTTCCCTCCTTCCCTCTTTTTTATTCAATTCCCTCTTTCTTTGGATAAGATACTAAATATTATAGTAAAATCAAACACTGCAATATTTCGAATTTGATTTAAGATATGATATCTAATTTAAACTATAAATGAAAAAATCAAGGGCAAATTGTTTCGAGTTAGGAATTTAAAAAAATAAAATCAGAATTACAAATATTTGTACGCCATCCTTTTAATAGTGTTTGTGAGACACTGAGACTAAAGAGAAAATCAAAGACTTTAGTATACGGCGTCAAATACGGTTATGTCACATGCAACAATGTGCTTAGTGCTTCTATATTTTTGTTTCCGGTAAGATGAGGTATACAATTATCTGTTGGCGACCACAAATAGTTACCTACGCACACGACTTTATAACAATGTGTTTGTGTTTTGGTCTCTTTAAGATTAATATTGGACCATATCATGTGCGACTATGCCTTGCTTGAGATGGTGGCATATTTATTTTACTTTATCGATTTAACTATCTATTTTATATCATATTTACCTTATTAGTATGTAATCTCACTTTAGAGAACATCTGGAATTGAAATCATCTTATTATTAGAAACTTTATTAAATGTTACAACAATAAATTTATCATACTTATCATTTAGAAAACAATAATAAAACTTAATATATGGTTTATATTTCTCGATTTTCCTGCAACTATTTAAACACATATATAGCACATAAAAACTTATAATAAAAGTCTTTCTACATAATCAATATCGTTAACTTGGTGCACTTCTATAGTAACATAGATAGTTAACTTATTATGCTATTTGAATTAAATCTTAATAGTAATTTAAAAAAATTGTCAAATTTAATAAACTACATACGTAATTTAAATTATATTAATGTAATTTAAATTATATTAATGTTAATGGTAAAAATGAAATATAAATTAAATGATTAAATCGAGCGAATAAAAAATTAATGAACTAAACAAAAACTGAACTAAATTTAAAGAACCAAACTAAAAAAAAAAATTAGGAACGAAAGTATTTTGTAAAACATAAAAAACCTCGAAAGTATGTTGCCTTTTTTATTTTATTGTTTTTCATCCCTTAATATGCCAAATTCTTTTTGTTATAGTTTAGATTTTATTTGTAGTTTAGATTTTAATATGCCATACACTATACCAAATTAACAACGCCCCCATCTAAATTTGGACATAGAAGACCCAAACAAACATGCAGTACTTTTTTGAACACTTTACCGTATACTCCAGTGTTATATATATACTTTCACAATTTTTAAAACATATTAACTTTATCTTTGAATTTTTATTTTATTTTACAAACTTAAATTTACATTTTTTTAACCATTCAAAGATTTTTAGAACAACTAATTTAAGTTTTTTAAAAATATAATTTATATTTCTCGGTATAGAAGCTTGGAAATGTAGATTATCGAAAAAAAATTTCACAAGTGTTTCAATATATAAGATTGTTTTTGAAAGAAATTTAGTTTTAAATTTTCGGAAATTTTGGTTTTTAAATTTTCTGATACAGAATCATATTTTTTTTAAAAAAATTATTTTTAAATTTTTGAAAAAATTATAGGTTTTTAATTTTTTAAAATAAGTTATGTACTGAAAAAGTTGTTCACAAATTTTTCGATACAAACTATTTTATTTTTTTAAATTATTTTAAATTTTTAAAAAATTTGAGATTTCAAAACACTCTATGTATCCAAGAATTTGAAAAAAAAATTTCATTTTTTAAAAATAATTTTAGTTTTAAATCTTTAGAAAACTTAGAATTTTAAGTTTTCCAAAATAAGTTGTGTATCAAAAATCTGAAATGGTATTAAGAGTGAAAATAAAAACTTTTAATATTTATACGAAAGAAAGTAAAAATGTAGAAATAAGAATATAATGTAAGAGGTACTGAATAAAATTTTGTGTAAAGAATAGACTAAGCCTCAAAAGAACAAACATACATTTTGACTTTGAGAAAGGAATTGTTAACAAATGATACTATACCCTTATTACATTTTTTTTTTCTTGGACAATAATACTATTACTGTAAATTTAAAATTTACCCTAAACAAAGTGCATAATGTAAACTAACCTTGAAATTTAGTATATACACTTTTTTAAAAGTGTGTGACGGAAAAATTAACTAAAAACAACAATGTAATTTGTAGGGTATATTTAGCAAATCTCTCTGAGAAAATGTCATGGACCGTCGACGTGACTACATGCCATAGCCCAATGTCAACCTCAGCATAACAAAGCCTTGAAGCTTCGCCTGCGTAACCAAGGTCTTAAGCTAATTGTTGGGCCTAACAAGTCACTGCATAGTGGTTTACTAATGTAATTATGTAAATAAATAAGTAATTTCCAATAAAAACAACAATTCTTAAAAAGAACTTGGATCAACTCTCATTTCAAAAATTTATTTATATAAAGAAAAATTAATAAATACCCTTGAGAAAAAATATATTAAAATTTATATATTTTATACTTGATACTTAAGAATCGTAAAAATGTTATTTTCTATTTAAAAATTATTTTTATTTCTTTTTTATTTTGTTAAAAAGTGAGAAATTAAAAAAATGAGGACATTTAAATAAAAACTAGCAAAATATTCATGCATTTTCTCGCGTATTAATATCCTTGCAAAGTGTTATTTTCCTCTGAAAATTTAGACCAGTTCAATTATCATGGTATAATTCCTCTAGTGATTGAACAACAAAAATCATGGAGTCTAAAAAGCATAGAAACAGTGGAAAATAATGATGATAATTACCAATACATAAATCTGAAATAAAATACTTACATTAATAACTAACTGAGCTGAACACATTATAAACAGAAGAAACAAAAAAGAAAAGCCAATTCTTTCCATACATTGGCCACTTCATTCCTAGTCCCTAACAAGATTGGACCCAAGTGAATTACATACCCCTTTTATCCTAAACAAGGGATATAAATATCACTTTACAATGCCCCAAAGAAAAGAAGAAGAAAAAAAGTTAGCTATTTGACATCAAAATGGTTTGTGGAATCCTAATTAATCTGCATTTTAAAATGTTAATGTTGATGATAATAACTAAGGAATTATGTTCCTTCACATTTCAAGCAAAAACAAAGCCACAGGAAATTGCCATCAAACACACAGCAGCTTGTTCCTCTTCCCCTAATTTGATCATCCTTTGTTTCTTCGTAACCAAATTCAACAAAACCTCTTCACCCAACGCCACTAACTTCATTTTCAAACACTCTCTCAAATCATCGTTACCACCAACACCATTGTCTGCTCTCTCTCTCTTCTTTTGCTTTTCTTGTCCTTTCTTATTACAACAACCCCTTCTTTTCCTGTACCTAATTCCGCAAGCGTTGCACAACGTCTACATCACCCAAAAAAACAAAAAGATTAAAGAATTTTATACATAGTAAAAAGAAAATCCCCTTTTTTAGATTGAAAAAAAAAAACATTTAATCAAAATGACCCTTTATACAAATTGACACACCCAAATCAAATTAATAGGGAACAATGACATCAATTGGTCTAAAAGGGTAGAACAGAAAGTGCAAAATAAAAATCAAATAAAATAAAACAATCATATATTAAAAAGGCTAAGAAAGAAAAGTTGGGAAAAAAAAGAAGAAAAAACAGTGAAATAGTATCAAAATGGTGGTTGGTTGAAAGGGAAAAAATGGAAATTAACAACTATAAGTAACAAAATTGATAAAATAGATTACAAAATTGAAATGGGTAAATAAAATACCTTGGGGCCATTTGGTCCTCCTCTCCAAAGTGGAGTCTTGGTGGTTTTGCAATCAGAGCAACACTTCTTGATCACACTCATTTCCTCATATGAACTACATTCCTATTATTATTAAACAATAAAAAATAAAACATGTATACCGTTTCATTTCAACAACGTAAAGTAGAAGAAGCTAGCTACCTCATGATAATTCAAAAATACTTCAAATATACCTTATCCATTTGATCCATGATTCCCATTGACTCAAAACAGCTCAAAATTGATCCACAACACCGAACAAAAAATGGGTTAAATATCAACGAAACGGTAGTAACCGAATCACCGAAACGGAATTTGTAGTATTAGAACGAAGAGTGAGGAAAATGGATAAAAATGAAGGTATACTAAACAACCGACTATGTGGAAATACCCAAAAGAATCCTAGGGTGTCCTTTACAATGACCGAAATACCCTTCTTTGTTTCTCCTAGAATATAGTGGCGACCTTTTAAGTTTCGGACTTCATTATGCCACGTGTCCATGTGACGTGTATGCATTTCCTATCCATATGGTAATAGTGGGAATGGAAATTT
The DNA here is from genome assembly GCA_037974295.1 of Cicer cuneatum. Taxonomy (NCBI): domain Eukaryota; kingdom Viridiplantae; phylum Streptophyta; class Magnoliopsida; order Fabales; family Fabaceae; genus Cicer; species Cicer cuneatum. The sequence goes on along the minus strand of JBBPBO010001986.1, from coordinate 70,066,000 downwards.
CAAGATCCGACTAACGATACATATTTTTTTTAAGATTAGCTTAACTAATATATCTCATTGGTGGAATAGATTTCATTAACGCAGTACGAAATTAAGTAAGACCACATCTTAAAGATGAGGTTTAGCTTTTTGCCTAAATAAATACGAAAGGGATGAGCTCAGGTATAGAATGATTATATAGGATTCATTAACCATAAATGAGAGAAGGGATGGAACGATAGAATATAATTATTTATTATCGTTAACTTTATTTTATTTGCTATTGTTATAATTAATATCTATCCGGTATGGCATGAAAATAGAGGCAAAATGGTATACAATGGAAAATGCGTGGTTTTATTAAAGTAGCTAGATACGGTGGTAGTATGATAATGGTACTCACGGCATAATAATGCTTGGTATAATAATTTCAGATACCCAAAAAATTCCTATTTGATTTGGTTCGAGAATATCTGTTTCCTACGAAATACATCACGTTGTTCAACATTAGTCATAAAAAAATTTGAAGGTTGTAATAACAAAATTATACAAAATTAAAAACTTATTGATCACAATGAACAGGCGATAATTTAATTGATGAAAATATACAAATACGCCAACATAACATTGGACAAAATCATGATTTACGAGCAAAATGTTTCACAAAAACAAACTATCAACAAAATCACAAACCATTTTGATTTCAACAATCCAAACTTGAACTAAATTAATTAATGAAGGTCATGCATGAACTCCTCTACTGAAAATAAATAAATTCAATAAACAGTTTTAAGATTAAAATGCTTGCAAGGATCAAGGTAAATACGGCTGTGAATGGATTATTTTTTATGTTATTTCAAAATAAAGTTTGATTATTATTCTCTAACAGTATAAACATAAACAAACATCTCAATGAAAAAAAATGTAATCGTACATATACTATTGAGCTCTATTTTGAAAATCGTACATACATATGATGAAGTTTTTATTAAGATATTAGATGACAAAAACTAATTTTGAAATATATTCATTTAAAAGTGAGCTGGATAAAAAAAAATTAAACTCCAAAATCAATTATCAAGCCAGGGTTAAAAAAAATGTTGCTTAATCAATTCTAAACAAGAATAACCCATAAGAATCAAAATTAAAAACCCCGAATCAATCTCATAAAAACATTATAATTACTGAAATGAAAAACTATGCAGACCAATTCCACCTCTAATAATGGAGTAGTAGAACGCAATAGTATATGAATACAAAAACTATAAAAACATTATAAGTGTGAAGGAAACCCACGGAGCAATAAATTATAATTTTTGTTTGAATACAAAAACTGCTGCACGCTATTTTTGGTAAGATTTGCCCAAACCAGATTTGTAACACATATTGAACCTGAACCGTGGCCAAGAAAGCCTAATGAATAATTAAACTTTAGGGTAAACTTCAACGAAACAACGGGAAAAGGTAAAAGAAAAACTCCGAAGTTCCTTGCAACTATAATGAAGAAAGAATAGTATCATCATGTAATATTTGCCAAAATACCCGGAATCATAAGTGCTACTTGGTGACTCCAATCTATCTATGCAGGAAAAATAAAAAAACTTGACATAAAATGAAATTTATATGAAAGAGCCAAATCACTTGAAATGATCACTAGGCCGAAAGCAAACTCAAATATTTAATTCTGAAGTGGCAAGAAAAGCAAGCCACAACCCGACTGTCCCCCTGATGTATGTAAAAAACCAGCCATTTCAAAAACCTAAGCCGGTCAGGTATCGGCTTATTTACCCAAAGCTGAACCTTATAGAACCTAAGGATAATGAAACGATGCTGACTTCCCCCACCGATGAACTGTCACACCCGAGGATTTCACAGATAGACCAGCCAAAAATCCTGCAGTTTAAGAAATTCAACATCATGTCTACACATTAAAGGAAAACATTAAAGGATATAAACAGCCAAAACTTACTTTGCTAGTTGCAATGAAGACTTTGCAGAAAACAATAACAAATCCAAATATATAATAAAACATGAATACCTTCTAGTTGAAGTTGAATCCACCAGTAGGCACGGAAGGAACTTCAGAGCCCCCAAAGTTGAACCCTGGTTGAGAAGCATCCCCTGGAGGCATAGTCTCATCCTCATCCTCCAACCAGTATGTCTCGAGAATTTTCACAGCCTTTTCATAAATCTCAGTGTTGTCATGACTCTGGAGGTTCTCAATTTTCTCCAACCCCTCAGCATCGTCAATCATTTGGGCATACAGGTTTGCACCATCAGTGTTGCTAACATTTTTATCAGCTTCACCTACCTTCAAAATGTTTTCAAGCCCTTCCAGACAAACTGTCACGATCCTAGGATCAGGACATATGAGAAGATCACACAAGGGCTTAATACACCCTTGACTTACCAGGTATCTGTCGATCAAAGAAAAATAAATTACCACATCTTGAAACAAAAATGCTATAAAACTAACAAAATCCCCTGGGAACATTGCAAATATATAGAATTCTCCTTACTTTAATTGATCATGAGAACCACCCGATGTAGCATTTGAGATGGCCCAGGCAGCTTCTTTCTTGATATCAAACTCAGCATTTTGAAGCAAGTGGACCAAAGGACCAAATATATTAGCATCAATCACAGCCTGTATATTATCAAGAGTCAAGGGAATCAATTATAAATTAAGTTCTCCAAATGCAAACGGAACACGTCAAATTTTCGAAGACACAAACCTGAATCTGTTGTTTATTCCCAGCTGTGATGTTCGATATTGTCCAACATGCTTCCTTCTTGATGCTTTTTTTATAATTATTAGTCAAGAGATTCAGAAGACTGGGAAGAACTTGATGGTTGATGATAACCTAGGCAGAAAAGCACCACGTTAACAAAAACCAAAATGATAATCAAGGACATGATTCTTGAGGGAAATATATCAGTTCCACGATATACATACAATTAGGTCTTCCTAACAGAAAAAGAGTTTGAACATAACAATGGAGTCTATAAAGAAGAGAAATAAAGATAACAGGGTCGTTAATTTGCATTTTCTACATTTTCTGTATGTCAGCTCTGATTGTTATCTCTTACTACTTCTGCATTTTCGGTATTTATTTTACTAGTTGAACAGTTTCTCCCTCTTGTACAGGAGATTTCCTCCATGAGTTTGATTTTATTTTCAGAATTAATATCAGTTCCTAGGTGTATTACTACTTGCCTTAGCATATAATTGCTTAGTGGCATCAATAGGATATTGGGCCAGGGCCTAAGCTCAATAAACCTGATATCCTATCAAACACACCGATTATAATAATAAGAGAACAAAGTACTATACTGTGAGAAATTCTTGAACTTAGTACCTGTGTCTGCATGTCGTCTCCTGTGACAATATTTCCAACTGTTCGAAGAGCAGGGATAAGAACAGAAGGAGATGGGTGCCTGAACAAGAGCTGACTAGTAATTAGAATAACAAAAGGAACCAACTTTCAACAGCCAAGTTTGATATTCAGAATACTCACAGTAGAAGCTCAACAAGCCGGCTACAGACACCAGCATCAATTACGCCTTGAATTTTGTCATTAGTACCGTCAGAAAGATATGAAAGAGCCCAACAGGCATCAGTTAAGACTTCTTCATCATTTGAATGGATGAGACTGGCAAGTGCAGGAAGTGCAGGTTTAACCTGTAGAATCAATTATTGTTATTATTATTACTCATTAAAACCACATGTCAGCAAAACAAAAACTGGAAAAAACAATGATGAAGCCAACAAATAGCTCTGCTAGTTTACTTTTCAGTGGAGGCACAAATTACAAATATGATGGCTTTCACATACAAAGCCTAAAAACTTAGCTGCAATGGTCACATTGCAATTTCATAATTTTCAATATAAACATTAAGAATCAATGAATTATCTTATTTCTTATTAAAATGATGAAAAAGCTGATAGGTGCTATTAGAATAAATAAAAACATTAGCAATTATAAAGGTGTTGATGAAAGCAGATATTTTGCAACAAGAAAATTCATATGAAGCGGTCAAAATTTCTTGTCATTCAAGGTATTACCCATAAGCCCATTTGCTCGTGTGTGTGTCTGTGTGTGTATATATAAAAGCCTTGTAATCATTGATAGAAATGAGTGATTGCAAAGCTATATACATATGCACAAATGGACTTTGGGGCCCAATACCTATAAACACTTCATACCTGTTCATAACAATATTATGCATAACAATGCTATGATAACTTCATACCTGTTCAAAAGCAGGTTGTGGCTTCCCCCTGCAGAAGTTTGAAAGTGTCCATGTAGCGTTTCTGAGCATAGAAAGTTTGGCGTGCTCATTCAATTGTGCCAACAGAGGAAGCAAAGCTCCATGACTGAGAACAAGATCACGGCACCTAGGTGAATCTCCAGCAACATTTCCTAATGCCCACACGGCCTGACAGTTAACAGAACAAAAGAAAGATGTTAAATTTCAGTTCAGACATATCACACTACATGATTCAATACAACTGCAAGGCACTGCCATCATTCATAAGCATAGCTTCGGAAACAAGTTAAGAAATAATAAAACTCAAAGCACGTGCATTCAGCTCAACCTCACTTGCATGCACAAGAACACATGCAAAAATCACACCTAGAATCTAGAAACAGCTGCATAGCATCTAAATCTAAAATTAAAGTGAACTAGTAAGTTGTCTGGTCAAGCAAATCAATCTTCTACTTAACTTCTTAAACAAAAATGAAGGGAAGCTCCCAATAACAAGTAAGAAAGCATATAATTAAATTGATAGAAAAAAACAAAGGCACACTACGGCATATAATTATACCTGTTCACGGACATCGTCGCTAGGAGAAGCAAGGAGCTGTACAAAAATTGGGACAGCACCGTGATCAATTACTACCTTAGTGTTTTCAGATGTCCCAGAAGCTATATTTGTCAAAGCCCAAGCAGCCTCAAACTACAACATACAGTAAACAAAGTCAACGCAATATACAGGAAGTATAGATTTATTAATTGCATTAAATAAAACACAGAAGACAGTAACCTGCAGCTGTGGGAAATCTTCCCTCATCAAAAACTCAACAAAGCGCGGAACGACACCAGCTTGTATAACCTCCTCAATTGGTGGGCTACGTTCTGGTAAGAGATAAAAGTTGTTATCCACATGTCCCTTTACAATTAGAAGACAAAAAAAATGAATAAAATAGTTACATAGTACAATATCTAACCAATTGAAAGCAGCTTCCGAAACTGAGTTGTTGCCTCGAACTGCATGTTATTATCATCAGTCCAAATACCTGTAACCAAGGACGGTAGGTGTTCCAACTGCAGCAAGATACACATTGAACTACAACAATTCAGTAGACTTCAAAAAGTTTTAAGTTCATTCAAGTCTAACATAAAATCAATCAAACATTGTAGCTAGGTTGTCACAACACCTAACCCGTGAATATGGTGAATGGGTTTATATCAATAATGATAGTATTATCCTTAAAATAAACAAACTCTGCAATTAACCTAATCACTTGTCCAACATGGCGGAGTGAGATTGAGATTTTATTTAATTAAAATTCAAACTCAGAAGATGAATAAAAGCTATGCATATAATAGTATTTGATAAATTAAGCAATCGAGCAAAACAGAAAATAAACATTGAAGGGAAATGAGTAATCATAGTATAAACCCTAAAATAAACAAACAATGATAAATCTGAAATGTAAAAGAAACAAAAACAGCATAAACAGTGAAAGTGAAAAATCACAGTAACAATTGGCTAATTAACCTAATCACTTGTCCTATATAGAATTTTTAATTTCAATTGAACGAATCAAAAATCAAAGTAATCAATTGATGAATGAATAAGATAATTGATACTAGCAAGTAAAGTAGTGAGATCACGATTCACGAGAATTTTTACCTTTTTCTCTATTAGCGTAGATTGAGCTGATGCAGGTATCTGCTGAGCAAGTCCCTCGCGTCTCTTCTTCTGCAAGCTCTCTTCCCTACGGTTCTTTCGGATCTCAACCATAGTATCCTCTCTCCGTCTGCGACCTTCTTCAGCATCAACGGCCACTTTGTACCGATTGCGACGGACCTCGGTCCTCGCGTTTGCGGTTGGTCGATACGACATCGTTTTAGAATCTGAAGAATCAACAGTTAATCGGATTTGAAATGAATAATTGAAACCGAACCAGAGGGAATTACAGTTGCAGAGAGAGAATTGAGAGTGCAAAGTAAAAAAAGGACTGAGAGAGGGTTTGGGTTTGAAGTGTTTGAAAAAGAGGAATGATGGAGAGGGTTTATATAGGATGTTGAAGTGTGGAATTTGGAGACGAAAGTGGACCTGGATCGGATGACAATTGCGGAAATGCCACTGGTTTGAATTTGAAGATGAGGGAAAAAGTTACTTTGATTGGAGGTTACTATAATCGGGGGACTCGGACTCGGACTAAGTAAGACCTCGTTTTTTTTTTTTTGGCTAGATTTTTTCATTGACTGGGACGCATTTGAAGATTGTCGTTTCTATTTTAGAACCAATTTCTAGAAAATTGGATTTGAAATCCCCATTTAGACCTATACTCCAAAAATAATGAAAAACCATAAATGTCTATTGATTTTCATTTCTAACCACGGTTGAAAAAAATTTACTCTAAAATCTACCCTCTCAGCCAAATTTTCGGTACATTAATTTTTATTTTTTTTGAAAAATCCAGTATGAAATTATAAGTACCGAAAATTTCATTTTTGAAATGTCTGGTAGTTATAAATTTTGGAAATTTCAAATTTCTAGAAATTATAACTACCGGAAATTTGAAATTTCCAGTAATTATAATTTCTGGAAATTTGAAATTTCCAGTTTTTAGGTTTGAAATTTTCGGGAGTGCTAACCGGAAATTTGAAATTTCCAGTAATTCATTTTCAATACCAGAAATTTCAAATTTCCGGTTGACACTCCCGAAAATTTCAAATCTTGAAATTTCCGGTACACGTTTTTAACTACTGGAAATTTCAATGAATTTGAAATTTATGGGAAAAAAAATTGGAAAATTCCTTATTTTTCCGGATTTGTCTGTTTGTAGAGTATGTGGGCCGGTAACTTTGTTTTTACTGAATAATTGAAGACAATACAGTCAATTCACACTCAAAATTTTTAATTGGGGGGTATCGGGTTAATTGGGGGGTATCATATCCAATTCTCCAATTTCTAATGGCATGGTTATCTAGACCATTGGGCCAAGGCCCATTATTAACACAACTTTAAAATGAAAGTTTTACCCCATACCCCTATAATTATACTTATACTCCACAAATTTTTTAAAATGTCAAAATTACCCTTCATTTTTTTAACTATTTTATCAAATTAAAATTTACTTTTTTTTTATCTTCTACCGGAAAACTTGCCAAGAAGTTTTCCAATAGTCTTTTTTTTTTTAAATTTTCTTTTAAATTTAAAAAAATAAATTTTAAAACAAAACTACCGGAAAACTTTTTGCCAAGTTTTCCGACAGTGTTAAATGTACGCATCTTTTTCAGAAAACTTCCTCCCACGTTTTCCGGTAGTGTTAAATGTTTGCGTCGTTTCCGGAAAACTTTTTCCAAGTTTTCCGGTAAAAGGTAAAAAAAAAGTAAATTTTAGTTTGATAAAATAGTAAAAAAAAAATGAAGGGTAATTTTGACATTTTAAAAAATTTGTAGGGGTATAGGTATAATTGTAAAACTTTCTATAAACAACTCTACTCTCGAGCTTCAGTTAAAACAAACAATCTAAGGAACTCTAGTATTAAATATAACTACTTTACTTTCACTGTTTTTCTCTTCATTAAATTCGTCGATCACCGTTTTCTTTTTTTGGGCTCTTAATTAATGGATAGCAACATGTACCCTCAACTATCTAATGATATCGATTCTATAAACAATGACAAAATCTTTAATATATTACCATGGGGTTACAAATTCTACCCTAACGATGTTGAGTTAATCGATTATTATTTGAATCAAAAGTTAGTCAGTGATCCCATAAATCCACCACGGTTCTACGACGTTGATGTTTACAAATATTCTCCTCAAGAATTAGGTATGTAATTATATATTATATACAGGTTTATAGGATATAGGTACGACACTAAAGTTCCCAATAATTTTTAAAAAAATATTATTATTTTTAGTTTTTTTAAGAAATATTTAAGTTATAAGTTAGTCAACAACATTAATATCATTAATTTTTTATACTCTAAAATTTTATATTTGCACTTTATGATTTAGAATATTCAAATTATAAAATTATTCTTGTAATCCCACTAAATATTTCTCTCTATCTTCTCTCACATCTTCTTATAAAATTATTTCATGAAGGGGGAGGATTTTAATTGTGTTTGGTTTAACTTTTTAGGAGGGGAGGGGAGGGGAGGGGAGAAAAACCCTCTAAAATCCACTTTTTAATTCCCCTTTAACAAAATGTTTGATTTATCAAAAGGGTGGAGAGAGTTGAGACTATCCAATTCAACTCATCTCGTGCTTAAGTGATTTTCCGAAGCCTTTCACCCACTTTTGTCAGCCGGCTTGGCCTTTTTCGAGTCAGATTACCGCTATCTCTTTGAGTGCACCTATCAGATCACCGCTATCATAGGCAGCCACGAAACTGACACAAAACTCTTGTGTGACAGGTTCTGTTTCATGGCTGCAAACAAACATGTAGAAAGTTGTCGTTTTAAGATAATTTACAATAATAAAAGGAGTTTTGGATTACGATTTGCATATCATAATCATGTTCATTTTATAAGGCCAACAATACAATTAATAAGGAATATCCACAGAGAAGAAAATGAGCATCACCTTTGTAAAAAAGACGTCAAAATCTTATTCCCAATTTTTAGTAAAATCATTATTTTAATTGTACGCGATTAAAATAATATAATGATGCACATTATTTAATTATTGTACGATGGAAGTATCTTATAACATTAAATTCTATTGTTTTCTCATGACGGCTATTATTTTAACATTTATCTTTAATTTTGTTGAATTTATGTTTGAATCGCATAAGGACTATAGATAAATTTATCAAAACAATCAAAAAATTCAAATTGAAAATATGGGTGATTGATAGTTGATAGAGATTCATTGGTAAAAAAAGTTCACATTAAACTTGTATAGATTTTCTAAAAAATAAATAGACACTTATTTTCTTCGTTTTATCTTCAAAAATTGTCAAACTGAAAAACACACGATTGTTCTAATAAAAGTAGTAGATATTGGAGAAATATTAGTTATAAATATAAATGATGAAAAATAGTAAGTACATAGATAATACGAGAAATATTAATTATAAATTGAAAATCATAAAACAAATAGTTAAAATGACCTTAAGTAGTTGAATTGATTCTTGTAAGTCAACCATGAATTATCGCGTTTTTACAAGGATACCGTTACAAGATAAGATATGGCTGAATCAAGATAAGATAAGGGTCTGATACAGTGAGTAGAGCTGTCAATTTGTCAAGCCCCCTCTATATTGGTCCCAGCCCACATATTGGAGGGGGCCAAAAAATCTTATAATATAAAGGCCCATTAAAAGAAAGCCCCCAATGTAAAAAAGCCCCCAAAATTATGTGGGCTTAGAGGGCCCATAGGCCCATTAAAAAGTTAATTATTTTTTTGAAATAAAAAATATTTCAATTTTTTTTTCTGAATTTTTTTTCGATTTTTTTTGTTTTTTTTATGTTCTGAATAAAATTAACAAATTCAATAATTTTTCAATTTCGATTTTTTTCCAAATTTTTTTCGATTTAGAAATTGTCGATTTATTTTTTGATGTTCTGAAAAAATTAACAAATTCAATAATTTATTAAAAATGAAATGGGCCCTAGGCCCCCCCGGCCCAAGCCCACAAAAATTAAAAAATAGGGGGCTGGGGCCAAAGGAAAAATTTTATTAAGAAGGGCTTAAAATTTGGGGCCTAATAAGAAATTTATTAAAGGGGGATTTGAGATTAGGGGCTTTTTTGACAGCTCTAACAGTGAGCAAGCTGGATGTCTTCCGGCGCTCGGCAATAAGTTTGGTCATTGTTAAATGTTGACCATTAATCCACCTATTAAAAGGTACAAAGAGTATTACAAGCTCATTGTTATCTATTTAAGACTCCTAATAGTTTGGAAGCCCCCGAACTTTTAGAGATAGCAAGCATATGAATTTAAACGGTAATTCACATGTACCAAAATTTAAATAGATTAAAAAAATTTAATCCACAATCTACACGGACCAGCGGTGAAACAAATTGATCCGCTACCCTTAGTCTATATAAACAACTCTACTCTTGAGCTTCAGTTAAAATAAACAATCTAAGAAACTCTAGTATTAAATATAACTAACTACTTTGCTTTCGCCGTTTTTCTCTTCATTAAATTCGTCAATCACCGTTTACTCTTTTTAGGCTCTTAATTAATGGATAGCAACATGTACCCTCAACTATCTAATGATATCGATTCTATAAACAATGACAAAATCTTTAGTATATTACCACGGGGTTACAAATTCTGCCCTAATGATGTTGAGTTAATCGATTATTATTTGAATCAAAAGTTAGTCGGTGATCCCATAAATCTACCACGGTTCTACGACGTTGATGTTTACAAATATTCTCCTCAAGAATTAGTACGACACTAAAGTTCTCAATAATTTAAAAAAAAAATATTATTTTTAGTTTTTTTAAGAAATATTTAAGTTAGTCAACAACTATTTCGATTAGGGAGGGTTGAATATTTTTATATCGTAATTCAACTTTTAAAAATAAAATTAATATCATTAATTTTTTATACTCTAACTATTCTAAAATTTTATTTTATATTTGCACTTTATGATTTAGAATATTCAAATTATAAAATTACTCTTGTAATCTCACTAAACATTTTTCTTTATCTTCTCTCACATCAAATTAAAATTGTGATCTAACATATATATGATTTTGAGGGAACTTTTACATAAATTTTATATATATAAAAAAAATTATGTTAAAAAAAATTGAAAAAGGAATACTTATTAATTGTTACAAGATTATGAAATCAAATTATATAAGTTTATAGAATAATTGTAGTTGGTGTTGTTTCATATATGCTAATCAGTTGTGATGAATTCAACTAGACCTGACATAACATATGTTAATAGATATACTAATTAATATAAATATTATGATGTATGTTGTTGTAATTTTGAATTCTATACAATATTATACTTTTTATTTATCCATTAAAATTTTAAAACTTTAGTCACTTCAACGTCTCAGTTCAAACTCCGCAACTGATTATATGTTTTTTGTATTTTAAACTAACTTTCAACTAATTAAACATTTATATATATTATTTAATATTTTATTACTGTTACACATTATGTAGAAAAAGTCTATAAATACAAAGGAGAGAAAGAAATGTACTTTTTTACTCAAAGGAGTAAGAAATATGAGAATGGACAATGTCCTGATCGAGCTGTTGAAAATCGTGGTTTTTGGAAGGCTACCGGAACAGAAAATTCAGTGATTAAGAATGATATCGAAATTGAATTCAAAAGAACTTTAGTCTTTTACGAAGGTAAACAAGGAAAATCTACTGAATCAAATAAAATCAATTGGAAAACCAATTGGATTATGCAAGAGTTCAGTTCAAGTGCGACTCGTAATATGGTAAGCTAAATTTCTTACACGATAATTTTACATTTTCAATATAAATATTCATTCATCAAGTAGAATTCCAATCTTCTCTCACATCATATATTGTTACCGTTTTTTTTTTCCACTGAATATTATTATTAAAGATGTTGAACTATGGCATAACGGTTCCAAGTTGGGGCCTATATATTAGGGAAGAAAGAATAGTTGACTCGTATAAATTGAAAACAAAGTAACAAATTAATATATTTTGTAACTTAGATAAAAATAATAGTGAATCAAAAAAATTATAAATTAAATGAATTTAATTTATATATACATAAAGTTCTTTAACACATGTATTTAATCAAATCACTCAATATGCTACTTTTATAGGTTGGTGACTAAAATATCCTCTATAAATATTTATTTGACGTGTTTTGATTGGTTGCATGTATAAAAAAATTTTACACAGTCATTCCATAGATATTAATCTCAAATTAAATTTGAAATTATTTGTAAATGGTTTGCTAATAAAATGATCATTATTTAAAATTTTGTTGTTTTATAATTTTTTTTTGTTATTAAAATATTTTTTCTTCTATTTTTATATGGTTTTCTATTATAATTTTGTTGTTTCTATAAAATTTGTCTTTTATGCACCTAGTTTCTTCTATCAATTTTTGTATAATGAAAAACTTAAATTTCGTTTTAGAGAAGAAATTCGTCAGTTTGTAATTACTATTTTAATTTACACGTCTTGTGTAATCTCATATTTTTGTATGCAGAATGATCGGGTTTTATGCAAAATTTATGAGCATCAATATAGAAGGAAATGTCAAATTTGTTGAGACAAAATCTCTCTCATATGGTTTCAATGATAACAAAATTGATTATGACTCTTGTTATATCTAATATGTGCTCTTGAGTGTTTTATAATTAGAAAACAGGTTATTCTTCAAATAAGATAAAAACTTTGTAATTCAACAAGGTTTCAAACAAGAGGATGGATCAGAGGATGAACCCCTCAAAGAGGATGAACCGACTTTGTCCAGAATCACGTTATCTGTATTTTTCTTCCATGTGCAAAGTCAATTCAGTAATTAAAGTTTGAAAGACAAACAAGTCAACTGAAGCAACAAAGCAAGGCAGAGGATGAGCGCAGATATTTGGAATATAGTAGGACTGACCTCTAGCTCTAATACATAGGCTTATGATAAAAATGGTTATACCTTTTCACCTACACATAAAGGATAAACTAAACATAGCCTAAAATAGAACCTGGCATGCCTTGGTGAAAGAGAAAGAGAAAGGACAGCCCAAACACGGACTTCAAAAATGGCTTGCATCTGCCATACGAGGATGAACGACACTCTCATCCTCCTGCAATCAAACAAGACAAAAGACAGCTGGATGGTATTTTTGTAATTCAGACTTTGACCTTTTTGATCACTGTGCCCAACGGTTATGTAGCATCAAGAACCATTGTTAGTCTATCTTCAACTCTATAAAAGGATTGATGCACTTCTTCATTAGACACACAACTACAACAATCAAAGATAAAAAGGCCAAGAGCTATCAAGGTTCATTCTCATCCTCTTTTCACACTTTCTATTGTATTACACTAGATTTTGAATCATCCTCTTAGAAAGTGCTAGTTAAGAGAAACATCAAAACACCTTCAAACTTACAGTAATTTCTAAGTGAGTTACACTTAGAAATAGTAGAAATTCGTGAGAAGATATTGTAAGCTTGGTGAAGCTTGAAAACACAAAGGCTGTAATTAACCTCTGAGAGAGGTTGACTGTTTTTAGTGAATTCTCACAAGTGGGTGAGGACTGGACGTAACCCTTTTGGGGTGAACCAGTATAAAGCTGTGTGTGTCAATCTCCAATCACTCTCTCTCTTTTACAATTAATCTGTTCATTCACTTAACTTGAATTTCTAACCTCTTACCTTCATCCTCTAGAAGAGGATAAATCTTTAAAACTTAAAAGAAAATTTTAAACGCCAAATATCCCTATTCAACCCCCCTTCTAGTGATATTCTAGTCACTTCAAAATTACAAGTCAAAACAACCAAAACGTTACTGTATCTACTAATATTGATGTTACTCCACCATATCAACCCAATCAACATTTTCAGGCTCAACAAATGCAAACTTCTCAGTCACCTGTCATAGATTTCATGCCACAATATAAACTTAGTCAACTATTTCAAACTCAACAGATGGAAACTTCTTTGTCAACTATCATGGATTTCACACCACAATATCAACTTAATCAAAATTTTCAAGCTCAACAGATGCAAACTTCTTTGTCATCTAACATAGATTTCACGCCACAATATCAACTTAATCAACAATTTCAAGCTCAACAAATGCAAGATTCTTTGTCAACTGACATGGATTTCACAACACAATATCAACTCAATCAACATTTTCAAGCTCAATAGATGCAAACATCTTTTTCATCTGACATGAATTTCACACCACAATATCAACTTAATCAACAATTTCAGGCTCAACAGATGCAAGATTCTTTGCCAAATGACATGGATTTCACAACACAATATCAACTCAATCAACATTTTCAAGCAAAACAGATGCAAACTTCTTTGTCATCTGACATGAATTTCACACCACAATATCAACTTAATCAACATTTTCAGACTCAACAAATGCAAGATTCTCTGTTAGAAGACATGGTTTTCGTGCCACAATCTCAACCTAATCAAGATTCTCAAGCTCAAACGAACGAAGAGTATGGTGATCCATTTGAGCTTATAGACTTTGATAGATAATCAACATTCTCAATCTCAAATAGATGAAGAGTATAGTGATCCAATTTAATTTATAGACTTTAATGGAATTGATGTATTTGATTAAAATTCTGTGTAAGTTAAATTCTCCTAGGATCAAACTATATACTTATTTTGAAGAAGTTTATTCTAATGGTCTGATCTTTGTCAAGGGTTTTCTTTTCCTTGTTGTTAGTTTGTTTTGTACTCTTTTTCCCTTGTTAGGTTTATTCATATAGGAATTGTTAAAAGATTTTTTAATAAAGTAGATGTTGAGTTCCCTTGATTATTTTAACTTGGGTTTTGGTACAGTCCCCCTAAGTGATTTTGTATCTTTGTTTTTATTTAATAATATTTTTTTAGAGTACTACAAATAATAAAGACTCTTTAATAAAAGCAATGTTATTTCAGGTTGAAATTACAATTGGTTTATTATTTGTGAAATTTAACTATTCAATTATTGTTGAAATTTTCTTACATGGTTGTTTTTATTTGTGCCTCAAATAAAAGGGTAGGTGAACCTCACTCACCTCAATGGCATATCAAAGTTCAAAATCAAACTATCATAACAAATGTTTATGTGATCCATATTCATATTTTACTTAAATTCAAATGATAAAAAAAATAATAAATAAATAAATAATTGTCCTATCATTTTTCACCCTTGAAACAAATTTGGGAATGAGGTCCAACTCTTTTAAATATTAATATTTCCAAACCAAAATAAAAATATATAAAACAACCTCTCAAAAAAATATTGGAACTTAGGCAATGTAGTTCATTTCTCGGTAAAATTACATAATTAGACCTGTGTTGTCAAGAAGAAGAAAAAAGCATAACAAAAGTCTCTAAATAGAAGTTCAAAACCATAGTGTTATCAGATATATCTAACCATAGTGTTGTCATATAGATCTTGAAGGTAAATACTCTGTTAGAGACAGTAGTGTTAAAGAAAAAATCTTTTTGATATATGTTTTAATGACAACAAACCTTATGAAATAAATGATTAAGTTTTATGAATGGTGGTTTACTAATGATTTCCCTTAAGTTTTGTTTAAGGAATATGAATGCATAAGTAAACAAGCAAGAATCAATTCACTTCATCAAGATGCACAAATATGATCAATTACAATCAAAAGAAGTCATTCGAATCACAAAGAAAAAAGACCATGAATCAAGCTGCCCAAGCAAGACATATATGTTGAGGAAAAACCTTTTTTGATATATGTTTTAATGACAACAAACCTTTTAAATTAAATGATTAAGTTTTATGAATGGTGGTCTACTAATGATTTCACTTAAGTTTTGTTTAAGGAACATGAACGCATAAGTGAACAAAGCAAGAATCCATTCACTTCATCAAAATGCACTAATGTGATCAATTACAATCAAAAGAAGCCATTCGAATCACAAAGAAAAAATGTCATGAATCAAGCTGCCAAAGCAATACTAAACAGTCTCCAGAATGTCCAAAATTAACAGCATGTTAATGATTCAAGGAAAGCTAAGAAATCAGCATAAAGAACACTCTTGACACAATCTGGAAAAACATAAGATGTTACCCGATGACATCACTAGAAGATACCTCTAGAGGATACCAGAAGCTGTCACCAGAGGATGAAGTCATTACCAGAGGATGACATCATCAGAGGATGATGACGTCACCAGATGATAACGTCACTAGAGGATGATGATGTCACTAGAGGATACCTCAAGAAGACGTCACCAGAGGATACTAGAGGATACCTCTAGAAGACGTCACCAGAGGATACCTCAAGAAGACGTCACCAGAGGATACCACAAGAAGACGTCACCAAAGGACACCTCCAGAGGATACGTCACCAGAGGATACCTCCAGAAGACGATATCAGAGGATACCTCCAGAATACTATCAGAGGATACCTCCAGAAAATGATATCAGAGGATATCTCCAGAAAATACATTCAGAAGATACCTCCAGAAAATACATTCAGAGGAAGAACCAAGTCTGTTCTTGGACATCAGAATGTCCAGAATGATTAGAACAATCTCCAGAATGATCTTCTATCAAGAATGATCATCAGTCTCTAGGAATGATCATTAGTCTCCAGAAAGTATCATCAGTCCAGAATGATACAATCATTCTCCAGCCTTGTTACATCATTCTCCAGCTTGACTGCCAAGAACGTTGAACGATCTTGAAGTATGTTTACATCAAAGCAGATCCAAGAAAAGATCAGGAAGACATCCAGAATGATCAAAACTGAACCTCCAGATTGATTATCAATCTCTAGAAAGTTCAGATACTAGGACTCCAGATTGATTATTAATCTCCATAATTTTCATTAACATTCTGCAGAAGTTCATCATCATTCTCCAAGCTTTTTTGACATAATCAAAACTCCAAATCAAATCAAAGATATTAACAAATATATTTGAAGTACAAAGGATCATTAAACAAAGGAAATCTGATCAAGAATCAAAGGTTTCAGCCCAGTCAAAACAGAAATTAAAAATAGTCAAAAGCTGGATTATTTTTAATTAGAAATATTGTCTTTGGTCAAGCCTGACAAGAGCACTACCAAAGACTATATTTGACCATCATTAAATTCTCTCACGCCTATAAAAGGAAGGCCAAAGCTCAGGAAGAAAATGCAGCTTCAAGTACAGAGAAAAACATCATTCACATACATCTACATACTTGAAAGCTTCGCAATCACAAACAAAAGATCCAGTTCTGTTTTTCTTCTTCATATCAGAATCATCTACTGAATTCTTTTGTCAAGAATCTAATCTCAAACACGAGTTGAGCATACTCAGATTCTGTCCAAAAATCAAAGACATTCAAGTGCCAAGATATATCATCAACCACTCATATACATACTTGAAAATCTCTCATCACTTAAAAGAATCAGTTTGATTAAATTATTTTTACTCTGATACATTTATATTGAATTCTTTGTAAAGAATCGAATCTCAAACAAGAGTTGAGACATCTCAGATTCTAACAAAACAATCTCTTCATTATTGTAAAACTCAAACTATAAGAGTTAAGTATAGTTTGTGGTAGATTGTAAGAAATCCTATCAAGGTTGGTAGGTGATTTGATTAATCTCTTTCTGGTGGAATTAGATTAAAGTCTGTAACAAAGATCAAGGTTGATCTAAGCTAGGTGCTGTAAAACCAAGAAGGTTCTTGTTTTAAACACTTAGTGGAACATCTCACTGTTGTGAGGACTGGACGTAGCCCGGGTTGGGTAAACCAGGATATATTTGTGTGTGATATCTCTTCCCTTATCTCTATTTACTTTCAATTTGTTAATTATCAAGTTAAATAGATAAACTGAACTGTTGATTTTAACTAACCAAGAACGTTCTCTGTTTTCTGGTGAAAACCAAGAACATTCTCGTTTTCTGTTTTCACAACCAAGATCAATCTTGAGTTATTTTCTTAAATTTTTAACAAGAATTTTAAAAATAGCGAACTTATAATTCAAACCCTCTTTTCTTGTAAATCGATATTGCTACTTCAGTATATAGTCACCAGAGGATGATGTCGTCACCAGAGGATACTGAAGGTGCAAACACGAGAAGGGGGAGTTGAATTGTATTTGCCAAACTTTGAATCTTTTTGTTGTTTTGTTGAATGTTGATGTGATTTACTTGATGAATAAATAATCAGACTTAGCAATGGAAAATAAAAGCATAAGAACACAGGAATTTATCCTGGTTCACCATTAATTTGGCTACATCCAGTCCCTTCATCCTGAAGGCTTCAATCCACTAATTCAAAACCTTTGAATTACAGCACCTAACCCTCCAAGCCAGTCTTCTCAAACAGCCTGACAACCCCATACTTTTGAGGAACGAAAACAACCCCTTGACTCTACAAGTCAAGTCTTTTCCTACCAATCTGACAACCCCATATTGAAGAAGGAATCTACACTACTATCGGGTTTGATTACAAGGGTTTGGAACTTTGCAAATTTGCTTATGGAAACTTGATTGCTACACTGATTCATGAGCACTTTTGTTGCTTTTGGAAAGCTGATTGTTGCATTGAATTTCTCTCTCGAAAACACTTAGAAAATATTGCTTTTGCACTCAAGTGATTCTCTCTTTTGAACTCTCAGATTGCGTTGAATATGGAGCTTAAGTGAAGGTGAAAACACGAGAAGAGGGGGTTGAATTGTGTTTGACTAACTTGAATACTTTTTAGTTTTAAAACAAAACCTGTTATGTATGAATTAAAATAGAGTTAACAGCGGATATAAACTAAATAAAAACTCATAATTTTATACTGGTTCACCGTTAACTAGGCTACGTCCAGTTCCTTCACTTTGAAGGATTTCACTAATTTAAAAACCTTGAATTACAAAGTACCACTGACCCTCCAAGTCAGTCTTCTCAAAAAGTCTAACAACCCTAGATTTTTGAGGAAAAGAACCTTGAATCTAATTGCTAAGTAATCTGTTACTCCTTCCGACTCCCTCAAATTGTAGACTCTACTTCAACAACTTAGACCTAACACAAGGGAAAGAAAAACTTAGAGTACTTGCTTCTGGAAAGCGGATACTCACAATTGACCTCACTGAAAACTCAAGTATTTTGCTTTTGAAAGTGTATGACTCTCAAGTATTTTCGATGTTGAGTCTTCTGCCTTGAGCCTCCTTTTATAGATGAATATTAGGGTCTCTTCCATGCTTAAGTTCGAGTTGTATCTTGCCAGATACTCTTGCAAAAATAATTTCGCCAATCGGGTTTCACTTAAATAAAAAACATTTCAGATTTGCATTCAAAAAAATTTGGCCAATCCTGTTCTTTATTAATTCTGGATCAAATCTTTCTTCCCGCCAACAGCTTCTGAATTCCCACACAACTTTAATTTATTTTTGTATCAAATCCTCTTAATACTTTGATCAAATTTAATTAAGTCTTATTCGAATTTAATCAAGTTTTCACTAATTATCATCATGATTAAATCTAGACCGTTTGATCTTCTAATCTTGTCCACATCTGTTTTTTCAAGTTTTTCGGTAAAAGGTAAAAAAAAGTAAATTTTAGTTTGATAAAATAGTAAAAAAAAATGAAGGGTAATTTTGGCATTTTAAAAAATTTGTAGGAGTATAGGTATAATTGTAGGGGTATGGGGTAAAACTTTCCTTTAAAATTCATGAGATCTTTTTTTCCATCTCCGAATTTATTTTCATAAAAGAATATAGTTTTGTGTTCATGTGTACTTATGAATAAAAAAGTAATTTATAATTTATACTTTATATTTAATGTAAACTTTCAAAAATGATTTTTATTTTTTAAAAACGAAGGGTGTATAAAATTATGAAATTAAATTATATGTACTATTAATGTAAATGTCTTTTATATTGATGATCAATCACTGTTTCTCAACACATCCAATAAAAAACTGAAAATAAAAATTATACAATTGTTTGATGTGTCAATTTATGTGCTTTCTTTCATAAACTAAATATAGACTTTGAGTTGTTGCATTCTTAAAATTGCAATTGAATCCACAACCTCAAATTAAACAAGAAGATTTAAATATATATCATTTGAGCGCTCTTGAGTTTAGAGTTTAACTTGTACACTAGTGTAAAAAAATTGCTTGTGTTTAATTATTTTACCACATTCTTTAATTAGTATAACAAATTATATATTTTTTAATTCTTAGACAAAATGCATTATGCAATTTACAAAGTTATTTAATTGCATTGAATTAATCCTCTAAGTACTATTTTAAACATTTATTTTATCATGCTGAAATTCAAGCATTTTTTATTGCGATTAAGTTGTGTTGAGAAGTCGATTTTAGTAGGATTATATGTTGATTTGTTTCACATGGTTCAACCGGTTACAGTGGGGAACAATCGTTTTCATCATGATGCAAACATGTTTGATGTCATTAGAGAATATGTGAATAAAGATGGAACTTGTTTCCTCCATCATGTTATTCGTGAAGGCAATTATTGCACTGATAGTTTTGCAAAGATAAGAACTAATAGAATGGATTCATTGGTCATGGTTCATGAGTCGTCTTCTAGTTTATCACTGGTGTTTTTTAGATGATCTTATGAGTGTGTCCTTTTTCAAGAACATAATTTGTTGCCTTCTTTATTTTTCTCATGTTAACAAAAAAAGTTCATCTCTTAAGTAAAAAAATATTAAGTTATCTTTTTCTAGTTTTCTATCCAATTATGTCGGTGCTTATATGCTTTAGTTGGCAAGTACATATAAAATTATAATTGAATATTTGTATCTATAAATAATTTTATTAGATATTAAACAAAAATAATAAAATGAATTAAGGACTGGTTGTTAAATTTATCCTTTGAAATTTTAAAAAACCAACTCTTATTTTAATTTTGAGTTTACAATGATTGAGTTTCGTTTCTTTAGCTATATCATTATCTTTAAATTGCTTCATTACGAGTTTACTCAATATAAAAAATATTAACTACCGAAAATAATTAAAAATAAACAGTTATTGAATATCACTTTATAGTATAAATTATATATGAATTCACTATTATGGTCGTGAAGAGGAGCCATCATCAATAAGAATGTAAGCATTATCAATGTTCATCTTCATAACCTCACATATTATGGTTAATCAAATTATGCTTTAAAACCTTACTTTTGCTCAAAGAGTTATGATTAAAGTCAAACTAATTACAAATGTAATGTGTCAAACCACTCCTCTGTACTTTGAGAGAAAAATAAACAGTTTGAATCTTTCTAAAGTTTACTAACAGTCACACCAAATAACACTTTTCATGCATAAGGAATGTTTCCAATGTCACCGTGAGTAAGATTTCATTCAAGCCAAATATACATACCAAGACTAAATAATTTACTTCAAAATTCAAGCTTAATATATCTATTTCAAAGTAGTTGGACATCTTCACAATTTCTCACAATGTACATAAGGGTAACAGATGCAGAAAGGCAACGCTGAAGAAGTCATCTAAGGCCATACTTGTATGACATCTCTTAGTATTTGTTAGGATTTTTGCGTGTGGCATCTTCCAAAGTGTCGTCCTAAATTAAGTTGGGCACTACCAATTTCAAACCTCCTTGAACAATATTATTGAGTCAACGTTGATTTCATAATTTGTGAGTTTATTATATGCTGACTTGAAGTAAATTGACTGTTTGTGGTTAGCAGTCACGTGGAAAAATCCGGAGGAACGTCAGTTGGAGATTTCGAAGATAGATTTTCTCACATATTGACTCAAATGTAATTTGTTGCAGTTTATTCCAATTTGTACAATTGGTGTACTCAAATTCTCTATGTGTAATGACTTGAAATATTGAGTCAGCAAACTTTCTACATTCTGGTATCCGATAATTCTTTCAAAATTTTGTAGAATTATCGCATTACTTTCAGTATTAGACCATAGTTTACAAATATCTCTCAAAATATTAGAAGTAATGTTGTATTGTTGGATAAAAGAGATAGAGATGTTTATAATACTAGAATTAAACTTGCTCGAGCTGGTCTTCTACTCTTTTTAACAAGTTAATTCCCTTGCACTTATATGAAACATGAAAGAAGAAAAAACTAGTAAAATGTATTGGATACAAGGGTCTCTGACCGTTTTTACATTTCATTGGAAAAAATCTACTCTGAACATCGTTAGTAAAGCAACTTAAAAATGTTAATGAATAATAAATATAATATAAAACCCAATTAAAAAATGTTAATGAATTATATATATATATATATATATATTATTAAAAATTACTATTTTTATACAATTATATTAAATTTCATAAAGAAATATAAATTTAAATAATTACCGACAATAAAAATGAAATACCTAGTTTTAATTATAAATAAAAGCCATTTTAGTAACGAAGATAATCTACATCCTAGTTTGCGGTAACAAAGATATTTCAAACAAATATTATCTAAACAAGTGAAAATTAATTTTATGTCTCTGTAAAATCACTTCAACTCTAACTACATAAAATAAAACCAAAACTAGAAAAAATAAAAGATAAAAATCAGCCACGAATCATAGCACGGACACAACTAAGAGCCAAATTACCTAGCTAGCTGACCTGATTGAACTTTGAAATCGCAATCCCTGTATTGCACTTCAATCATCCAATTTACATTAAGAAATTATGAAAAAGGTTTTACAATTACACAAGACGGATCCATCCAGTACATCGCGCTAGCGGCGAGGATTGCTGCGCTTGGCTGCGTTGCCTCTTGATCCACTAGACCGTCCTCTCTTCCCAGCCGTCTGATCCTGATTCAACTCAAAGCTCATTCCATCTCCACCAACCATCTCTACAAACATCCTTTGTAGATCTTCCAAACTGTCCCCCTAAAGAACAGGAAAAGACCAAAAACTCCATCACATTACCTACATATACCTTCAATTTTTTTTTTTAATAAAAAAATTTCCCTTCATTTTTGCCAAGAAAGGAAACAATTAGAATTCAATCAATACCTCGTCTTTCACATTATTCATCATTGAGATCATTTCGCTCATAAAATCACAAAAATCCTGCATTCAAAATAATTCACAAATTTTGTTCCTAAAATTAGAATCACATTTTTGTCTTTCAAATGTACCTAATTGAACTGCACCACAACTGACACAAGTTCAATTTAGAGTTTTTTTTTTATAAAATTAAACACGGCTTAATTATAAAAATTAAAAGAAAAAAAGGGCAAAGCAAATCGGAATCAATAATCATGTTACCGGACACAAGAGGAGAAAAACAATATGTCAGTTTGGTCGTAGAAACCAAAACGACACAGTTTTACCTCAGCTTGTTTATGGCAACAACTTCAAATGAAATGAAAAGAGGCGACACAGACTTGATCTTCTTCTTCTAGAGGGTCGTAGAGTCCAGCATCGTACATTGACCTTTTAGACTCATCTGAAAGAACTATTGAACCAACCAACAACATTACCATAAAACGAAAACCATTAATGAATGAATAATTAATCCAGGTTTAAGTTTGAAACATTAATTAATGATAATATAAACATTTTAACCAAACCTGAATACGCTTCTTGAATTTGCTGAAACCGCCGTTTGGCTTCTCCGGCAGTTGAAGGGCTCCGAGTCCATTTATCAGGGTGCCATCTCTTTATTCAATTCAAAAATATAAAATTTAATAAATAAATAAAAGAATTATTAATTAATAATAAATGAATATTAATTAATGAGATAATAAAAGAGTAAAACGACATCGTATCATACCATAGCGAGTTTTCGATAAGCAGTGCGAATATCAGAGGAAGAGGCTTCCCTGCAAATTCCGAGAACAGAGTAGTAACAAGATCCACCGTTGGATCCTCCACCTTCTCGATCCATCACAGGTAGCCTCCAACCTCAAATGTTCTTAAAAATATCTAACGCACGGAGATTGAATACTTCAAATCGAACCGAAAGGCAAAGCAAAGGAAATTGCGTTGGAGTGTAAAAAATATATAAATGAATTGTGGGAGGAGAAAATTGAAAATTTCGGAGAAAGAGTAGAGAGTTGTTTTTTTAGAGAGAGAAAATTGCGGAGCGGCGATGAGGAGAGAGAAAAAATATCTTGTCATTTGTTTTTAGTTTTCATGGAAAGAAGGTTCGAGATATTTTGCCGGTGAAGACAGTGAAGATATTTCTGTGACAGTTAATACAAATGGCACTTCATCTTTGAAAAATTACGCCGCTATGCCACTCCTTATTTTTCATGATTGTACGTTAGTTTTACATGCGCATAGCGTAGAATAATACTTTTTTTTTTATTATTAAATACTTTTCATTTTTTAAGATTATTTTCATCTATATCTTCTTTTAAGAAATCTAATAAAAAAATTTACTTTAAAAATTAATATCTTCTTATTTTGTTGACATCTAAGGAGTGAATACGATATGTATTTTTTTTTAACAAATGAAAAAAATTAAATTAATAAATAAAAATAAATAAATTATATTAATAAAAATAAACGAGTTTAATATTTTTTAGGTGATTACGTCTCTGTTTTACAACTTCTTTTGTGTATTAGATTTTTAAAAAAATAAAAATAAAAATATCATTTTTTAAGTTCTTATTTATGTAAAAAAACAGTTTCAGGTTACTTTAAAAGGAGCTACTAGCAAGAAACTCATCTAGCATTATGACTGAGACTTTGTTATTTTATATGTAAGTCATTCAGACTTTTAAGTAAAAAAAATTATTTGACGAAATAAGGTCAAATAATTGTTTAGTTTTTTAATATTTATTAATTATAAATATTTATCTTGTGTTTTAATATATAAAAAATTTATTTTATAATTTTTTATATTTATTGTATATTTTTATATATTGTTTATAAATATTTATTTTATATTTTTTAATATTTATTAATGACAAATATTTGTCATGTATTCTTTTATGTATCAATGATAAATATTTGTAACATGATTTTTAATATGTATCACTGATAAATATTTATATATTATCTTTATTATATATCGATTATAAAAATTTACTATGCGTTAATTTAATGTTTTACATTAACTATATTTATCTCGTGTTTTTTTATGTATGGATGACAAACATATATCTCTTGTATGATTTTTATGATAAATTGTAATTATTTTCATTTAGAAGATATCAAAAGAATACTTAATTAGAGACAAATATTTATCTAATATATGAATTGTGTACTCCAACAATTTCTTTAATGACTGATTTTTATATAAAAAATATCAAAATTTTGAGGTGTGAAAAAATATTTTGTATATTATAAATTATAAAAGTTTTCATTTCGATAATGTTAAAAAATGATAATATCTATTTTGGAAGGGAAAAAAAGTGAGAAAATGAAATATTAAAATGACACTGCGGTGTTATTTTGGAAGGGAATGATTCTCGATTAAAACTCATTCATGTGCCCATTAAAAAAATATACACCTCATTTTTATTGTGAAATCATCACACACCATCATGTGAAATCTCCAATAAAACTAGGATAGATTGAAAAATTAGTTTAAAAAACCTTGATCACCCTATTTCTCATCAAACAGAACCATATATTATTAATTTCATAAATAAAAATAATGGATTCGTCTTCTTATGCGATAAAGATAAAGAACAAGGATTAAGGAAAATCACAAATTTTAATTTGAGATGATCACACATGAAATATTCGGTGATAAAATATAGAATAAGTACAATAAGTTGTTTGTGCACTTTTTTTTCATAAAAGAAAATTATGTGAACTTTCTTGTCCACTTTGTAGTTTATTTATTTTTTATTTAAATAATGTTGTTTAGTGTTTATTAATTAATCATTAAATTAAATAGATAATGCAAATCAATTTCTAAAACTAAATTTTGATTGATATTCTTTTATGATATATTTTTCTGATTGATTTTATCTTTTATAGTATATTTATTTTCTAATTGATGGTTGCTTTTTCTTTTCTCTCATTGTAATTTTAGTATATGTAAGACAACTATTTAATATGAGTCAGATGTGATTCACTTCAAAAATATTTAAAAAAAAACAAAAAAATGGAATAAGATGTTTTCGGGTCAAATCATCTACTCCCTTACATACTTCTCATGCCAAGATGTCTTCAAAATATGCACAACTTACAATTTTTTCTAATCCTCTACACTGATCAACCCTTTCAGCATACCTATTGTTCTCATAACGTTTTTCAGCAAATAAGATGTTATGCAGCCTCCAGACAAACTAGCATCATAGTCTGTTGGTTTAGATAAGTCAAGAGATGACACATTGTTTCGATGCACCGTTTATCCACGAAGAACCTAGAGCAATGTCGATCATACACGTAAGTCATAAGTTTTCATCACAAACATATAATGCAAAAGGAGTAAATGATAACATCATTATACACAACCAACAAATGTCTAATATGTTGAAATTTCTTAATTTTCTTATTTTTTTATATCTAGAATTATGAGAAAGGTGGGAATAAAAAAATAATGATACAGGAAAATAAAAGGTAACGATAAAATTTATTCAACATGCTCAAGACTAGTTCCAATGGTATCGGAAATAGTCCATGCAACCTCTATTTTAACGTCAAATCCACTCTTGGTAAAACGAACAAGAGGACTAATAAGGCCAGCATCAATTACAGTCTAAACAATGATCATAATGATATTAGTAAGTTATATATGTTTAAAAGATTTAGCTAATTTCTAGAAATATTTTACCATATATTTTCTATATAAAGTACATTTTATTTATATTGTTTAAGAAAAAGAAAAAATCATTTTTTAATTCTCTCTACATCTTAGTCGGCATTTCAAAATTAAATGTGATTTTATTTCAATCAATTTAAATTATAAATTTTATGAAAAAATAAAAAAAATTCTTCACTCCTCAATCACATTGTGATTGCACTAGAAGCTTCTACGAGAATAATTTCATCACTCTGTGCAATAAGTTGAAAACTAAACTCCGCTGTTAATTCATTCCTGAAAAATATTTTATAGTCTCTCAAGTGTTACTTTAGATGTTCAACAACTGGCAATATAATTATATACTTAGAGATCGATGGAATCAAAAATCAATATATTACTTGAGTTGTAGTAGTGTTCTCATAAAACAATCTCAACTATAGTTTTCATCATATACAATAACTTTTTGATTATGGAGACATGTAATTTACTCGATACACAAAAGTAAAAAAAAATATATTAAATCACCAACGACGATGATAACATTTACTTTTCATGACATTTTTTTTATCATTTTCCATGAGCACGCAACTTTTTTTTTTTATCATTTCCCATAAGCACTCGCAACTAAAGAGGAAAAAGATATTCATGGATTTATGGAAGAAACCATAATAACCGTGTAAATTTAATAATTTGTTTTATTTAAATGAGATGAAATGATTATTATTAATTTCATAAATGAAAATAGTGGAGAAAGAAATTGTTTGTGCACTTTATTGTACTTATTATTCTTTTTTTTTTAATAATGTTGTTTAGTATTTATAGTAGGATAGTTAATTTATTCATCATCAGAATATTTATTATTAATTAATCACTAAATTAAATAGATAATGCAAATTAATTTTCAAAACTAATTTTTTATTAATATTCTTTTATAGTGTATTTTGCTAATTGATATTATCTTTTCTTGATTTATTTTCTTGATTTTTAATTAAAATAAAATAAAAAATAGTTTGAGAAGATCTTCATAAAAGAAATACCTTTTTATTTTTAATAAAAATGCCATTTCTTTTAAAATTTCTAATAATTAAATATTAATATTATTTTTTTAATTAATATGAAATAATTTCTACTATATTTTATATAAATTCTTGCTAAAATTTATTTTTATAAACATAACATTATAGTCACAAGTTGGTAAGATGGTTATGAATTGGAGTGACAGGAAGCTAATCAATTCAACTCCCTCTCTAACAAAATTTAACATGAAATTGGTAAAATGGGTTGTTTAAAAAAAATCAATTTTTTTTTTAAATCTTGGACAAACCAGTCATAAAACCATTTCCTTTATGGAAGTTGAATGTGTCTGACCTTTGGTTATGTTTCTAATAAAATATAACAAAGTCACGCACAATATATGAATTTTTTGTTGGATTATTATGAGTTTGTGCATAATTAAACTTGACACAGTCACATAAATTAAGTTTATAGATTGTTTCATATTTTATATTTTTAAGAAAGATTAATTTTGTTATAAAGAGTAATGTATATTAAGTTAAGTTGGTTAAAAATATAAGAGAGGAGTTAAAAGTATGATAAATTAGTAATGTATATTGGGTTAGGTTGGTTAAAAATAAACAGATGATGATGATGTATTGTAATGTAGTAGCAATATTGTTAAAATAAAAGTGATGGAATTAATATAAAAGAAGGTTAATGTGTAATACAAGGGTAAATATTGAAAATGAGACATTCTTACAATATTTTTATTATTTATGTAGTTTTTCAAATTTATTTAGTGGTTGACAAGTTAAGTATTTGTCTTATAGAAAATAGATCGTGCTTGGATGTACAGTAAGGTACACGTAAATAGACACAAATTGGAAAAGGAGTATGTTAGTGGTGTTAAAAATATTGTGAAGAGAGTTTTGAAACAACCCATTTGTATATCTAACGAAAGGATAAAGTGTTTATATATAAAATGTAAATGTATAAAGATATCTACATCAACTACTCTTAAACTTCACTTGTAACAGGATGAATTTCAACCAAACTATTGGATTTGGACCGAACACGGAGAAGTGAAGCCAATGGTTGATACAAGGGGTAGTTCGATTGGTAGTGAGAATGTGCGTCATGACAATCAATTTAATGGTGTTTCATGCTTTTAGGCCTTATCGAGATGACCCTGATGCGAACGCTAACATGGAAAATAAGACATTTGTTGAGGATGAGTTGCCTAACGAAGATGCAAAATGTTTTATGACAAGTTGATATCCACCAACAAGCCTATCTAGTGCAAGTCATCCTCATTTACATCGTCAATATGATGATGATTTAGACAATCAATCTATGGACGAATTTGATCCGGTAGTTATGCTTACTTTTGTAGTCGACAAATATGTATTTTGTGAATTTGTTACATTGTTATTTCATACTATGTAATTACCTTGTAGTTCAGAACAAATAATACTTTATGGTGTACTCGTTATATTGTCAATACAATGACTTTTTGTGAAAATATTAAGTATATTAATATTTACGAAATATCAACTATTTTATAAGGCGTAAAAATATAGCTGTGCAGGTTAGCCAAGTCGATGTTTCATATAATTTATATAGTTGACTTTTATATTATTGTTATTTTCTATTAGTTGACTTTAACATCAGCGGGGCCGACACTCACTGTTTTGTTGACTAAAATTTATTTACTTTAGCGTCAGCTAGGCTGACGTAATACAATTTTTCAAAATGACGTGTCAATGAAGATATACATGTGTTGGATGTTCTATGTTTGATGATAGCATCAACGTGGAGCCGGTCTAGTCGACGCTACATTAGCGTCAAATGTCATTTGACCGTCACTATTGAAAATGACCTAATTCGACGATAAACATCAGATTTTAGCACTTTGGCACGGCTTTTGGCCGAGTCTAATAACAGTTTTCCTAGTAGTGAGCTTCTATAGTATTTAGTATTTACCATGTAATAAAATAGAGAATTTCTATGACATATATGCTAATTCGACATGTATCAATATATTTGATGTTTAAATTAATAGTTAAATGATTATTTTAAAAAAATATTTTCTGTCATTTATATAATTATAATAATTAAACATTATTTAGCAAAAATGTTAGTAAAATAAAATTTAGTTTTTTTTTTAATTTTTTACTATTCATAGTAGTAAATACTGAATATTTAATGATAAAATGTAAAAAATTAGTATTATATTTATAAACAAAAAAATAATATTTTTTTAATAAAATAATCTCCCTTAAAGTATAAAAATCAACAAATAGATATTTGATTTATAAAAGTCATCATTAGTTTATATAACATATTTATCAAAGCCCTTTAATTTATAAATGTATTGTAAAAGATCTCGATAAAATATCTTATCCACAATCAAAATATAAAATTTTCAGATTTTTCGAAATGAAAATTTTCTAAACTTTCTAAATTTGAAAATTTTCTAAACATTCTAAATTTAAAAAGTTTCAAAATTCTGAAAATTTTGTATTTCGATTGTTTTAAATATTCAAGTATCACTTACTTTTTTATTTCGAAAATTTAGAAAAATTCAAGTATCAAATTAATGATCACTTCATTTTAACTAACCATAGCATGAGGTTTTATTAACTCACACCCAATTCAATTGCGAAGTGCAAGACTTCAACTTAAAAATATTGATAACTATCAATTAGTTATAACTTAAGAACTTAATGAGGTTATTTTAACGAGGTCATTATGTAAACTATTATATGCTTATAAAATAGCATTCATAATAATAAAATTTGATTGTATCAATTTTTTATGGATAAAATATTTCACAAATTTAAAGTTATTTGATCTAATTAGAAATCATACCCCCGAAGATATTTCTATATTAATTTGAAGGTTGCAAAACAATAAACTACTATAGAAATTTCTAATATTAATTTGACGTAATATATATATATATATATAAATTAATTTTAATGTAGTATATTTGTTATATAACAATAAAATAAATATTATTAATATTATTATTTCTGTAATAATAAATTTCTGTAATTATTAATATTATTATTTTTATGTGAACCTAGTATTAAATTTATACTATTTTAAAATATTAGACTTTACTTTATCACATCAATTTAGAGATTTCGTAATAAAAAATTACCATATAAAAATTTGTTAAAATAAATCATTATATTATTATTATGACAATTTATTTGAATTAAAATTGAAAAATAAAAATGAAAGGAATTTGAATGTATATGACAGGTGGCACATTTTTAAAAGTAAAAGTTTTAAAAATATTTTACAAATACAATAAATTATATTTAAAAATTTTAAATTAATTTAAACTTTTGAATACAAACTCATTGTATATTTTGAAAATTTTATAATCAACAAAAATTTTAAATTTATTTTAATAATTTTAATTAAAATTTTGAATGCGTAAGTAAAAATAAAAAAGAGTTTAAAATTTTAAATATAATAAAAGAAAAACAAAATAAACTCTTTAAGTATATTGGGAGTGGGGGAGGTATAGATGAAAAAATAGAAAACTCAAATAAGAATTGATTGGTATCATTATCCTAATAATTGGTAAGTGTGGAAACTGGACCAAAATTGGATTTGTTTTAGTAAACAGAATATTATGGTCAACGACAATGCAAAACACACCTTGCAGCTCAAAAAGAGGAAGTGCGGTTCTTTCCCAATAAAAAGTAAAAATAGGAATTGTTGTTTATGTTAAAACACTTTTTCTTTGAATAAACGTTCAATTTAGTTTTTCATTAATTGCATCCGTATTTTAAAATAGTTCTTAAAAATTATTATAAAAAACAATAATGTAGTCTTCTTAAATTTATAATTGTCAAATGCAATGTCAACCTAAAAAGAGAATAATTATAATAATAATATTTTTTCACACTTCAATTTTTTTATGTTTTTTTTCTTTCTAAAAATGAGTCACAAAATAAACTCTTGAAAGAAACAATTTATCTTTCGTCATCAGTTGGTTAAATTTAATATTTTTTATTTCATCTAAATTAAAATGAGAATAATTTTAATATATTAATTACAAATACATCATAAAAAATAAAGCACGTAACAAATATTTATCAATAAAAAATTAGTTGAAATTAATATTTTTTAATTATCATCAACATAAAAATAAGAACAATTATAATAAACTAACTATAATTTTTTCGCATGGTTTGAAAATGAGTTGGTGGAACATATAAACATATACACATAATAAATATCTATCATTAATCAATTATAATACACTAATTATAATTTATTATAAATACGGTATCCTAGAGTAAAACAAAATTTTATCACGTAGGGAGTAAAACAAATTTATGGCATTTTGCAAGAATTAAAACATATATTTTTTAATTTAAAGTTACTAAAACCAAATTTTATAGATTTTATGGAGACTTATTTAAAGTTATTAGCTACTCAAAAGTTAAAAAATTAACACCACTAAACATTAGGGATTAAAACAAAAATGTCTGCATTAATTTAAACTAAAATTTTTAATTTATAGAGACTAAAATAAAAGTTTTTGTATTTTATAAGGACTTATTTCATGTGTAAGCCTCTAATTTATCATTTGTTAAAACAAAATATAAATTCATTAAATAGGGACTACACAAAAAAAAATTCTTGCATTTTGCAAGTACTATAGTGAATTTGTTTTTTATAGACTAAAATCAATTTTTTTTGTATTTTGCAAAAATTATATTTAAAATCATTAATTACTCAACCAATACAAAATTAACAAACATTAGAAAATAAAGCAAAAATATTTATCTTTTACATAGACTTAAACTAAAATTTTTATTTTGCGTGAAAAAATAAATTTTGTTGACTTTTGCCCACACTATTGCATATTTAAGTTATTAATTTTTTGTTGTAAAAATTCCTGATTTATGTGCCGAATTTTGTGAATTTAAGAAATTTTTAAAACAAAAATGTAAGGAGGATCCGTTTTCTAATTCAGCGTATGCTGCACAACGTCTTCACCCAAAGTGGTTTGTTTATTTTTATTTTTTTATTTTTTTTGAGATGAAAAAGGAATCATTGTTATAACAAACAATGAAAAAAATAATAAATATATTTTGAAAGTGCTGTTGTAATCCTAAAAATTTACCCTTAATAAAAAAAAAATGTAATTTTAATAATTAAAAATTGGTAAAATAAATTTTAAAATTTAATTTTAATAAAAAGAAAATGCCATTTTAATAATTAAAAAATTAATAAAATAAATTTTAGTTCATATAAAAAAATTCTTAATTTTTAGTTCCTAAAATTTTTATTTATTTATTTTTAGTCCATATTTTAAAACGTTTTTTTTAAAGACAAATTGATATTTTTAATTCTTAAAAAAATCTCTACAAAATTAAAGTAGAAACTAAAAAGTGATAAGTTTTTTAAAAATTAAATTTAGAAGGTAATAATATTGTTTGATACTGTTTGCATAGCCCAAATTAAATTCTTATATACAAATACATATGAAAAATACAATTTAGAAGAAAAGAAGTGACAATGTATTCGGTGTGGGGGAAGAACAAGACTGAAGTGTTTCCAAACCACTAAGTAAGGTAAACTTTTCTAAGAACCTAAATTTGTATTCATATTATATCTTACATTACCCTTCAATTTTTATTATAATTAAAGGGTTAATATTCTGTTCATCTATATGAATGTGTTTCACGATAACAAATCACTTAATTCCCGGTTTTTTCTTTAAGCTGACTGTTGGTATTTTTCTCGTATTAAGATTTGTTACGGAAATATTGCTAGCTATAAATATTTTGAAATAAAAATATTCTGTAATCTTCTTCTCTTTCTAAAAGTGAATCTCATTTGATACGTTATTTATTTATTTTACTTTGTTTTCTTAAATAAGAAATCCGTACTACTATTTGTAGGAGTTTTATGAAGATTATTATTATTATTATTATTATTATTATTATAATAATAATTTTCGAATTAAGGTTTCATCATGGTTCCTTCTTCTCTTCAATCTCATACCGCCAAAAAAACAAAAAGACTTCGGATAATTATTGATGACTCTGATGCAACTGATTCATCATCAGATGAAGATAGTTATATTGAGAAAAAAATGAAGAGAAAAAGACTTGTTTATGAATGTGCACTCCCTAATTTTCCATGCGACAATGCTTGTGTTGATGATACAATGGATGCTGATAATGGATTCAACAAATATAAAGGCGTTCGAATGAGGCCTTCTGGAAGATATGTTTCAGAAATTCGAAACCCAATTAAGGGTAAACGTGAATGGTTAGGAACTTTTAATACCGCCGAAGAGGCTTCAAAAGCATATCAAGCTAAAAAACATGAATTTGAAGCCATTATTAAGAATATGAGTCTATCTAATAGGAAGACCAACAATGTTAGTTATGTTGAGACTATGGTTACTAATTTGAATGACTCAAAGAGTGACGCGTCGCAGCATACTTCGTCTTCTTTGGGAGAATCAGATACAAGTTTTTCTAATTCGATTGAGTGTGGTAAGGTTTCAAGCAATGAAGCAATTTCTTTGAAGGGTGAATTTATGGAACAAAATATACAGGATTTAAGTTGTTTGGATGTGGTTAGGCAATCTGATCTCTGTGCGACAAATTTCAATCCGTCTAGATTCGAATTGGATTGGTTAAAGAATGAAGATTTGGAGAATGATTGTGGTTTTTTTGATGACATTCCTCTATTTTGTGATTCTGATATTAATGGACCTTTTAATCTTCCGGACTTTCCTTTTACTAATTTTAGTGATTTTAGTGATGAAAAAATTATTAAATAGAGTGACATACTAGTGATTTATTTATTTTGGATGGAATATATTGCATTTTCTAGAGAGAGTCCTATATAAGAATTATAATATTTACGGTTCTTTTTCAATAGTAATATGAAATACTTTGATTTGGTTGTTTTTTCTACACCTTTGTTAAAATAGTAAGGGGCACTTTCTTAAAAAATAAATTTGAAGTATCGTAAAGTGATAAAATAAGAATAGTTTACTACTTTTCATCTCTATGTGTATATCTCCCCTCTAATACACTTTAAAATGACTATTTTATTCTTTTTATTATATATAAAAATCTTTAAATATCTTTTCTTTTTCCTTTGCACTCACATTCTAAACTTTAACAAAATTCCCAGTATTTGAAACTTCCGAAGCAAGTAAGTTTTTTTTTTCAGAACTTTTTAATTAATTTAACATATTCAAATCATAATTTTCAGTTTTTCAAAAAAATTGAAAATTTCGAATGCAAAACTTTCAAAATAAAAAATTCCATGAACAGAAAATTAATTTAATATTTTTTAAATAGGAGATTCTAGAACTGGAAATTTTTGAAATAGGTGACAAGATAAAAATAAGAAATTACATAATAGGAAACTTTCGAAATAGGAAATTTCAGAAATTTAACTAATATTTATATGGTAAATATACTATTTAAAAAAAATAATGTAATTATTTTTTTTAAAAAAATCACATTGCAAAAATTTGAGTAAAATTCTAAATTTTCGAAACTTTCATCTTCTTCGAATGTTTCGAAATGTAAAATTACGATTCAAAAATTTGAAAATTCTAAAACTTTGCATTTTGAAACTTTTGTTAATAGTGAAAACTTCGATAATATTTTACAAATATAATAAATTGTATTTCAAAAATTTTAAATTAATTCAAAATTTTGAAAATATATTCACTTTGTATTTCAAAAAATTTATAATCAACTAAAATTTGGGAAATTTGAAATTTTTACTAAAATTTCGATTGTGTGATTAAAAAGGAAATTTGTTTTTAATTTTTTATATATAGTAAAAATAATAAAAGAGTCTGTTTAAGTGTATTAAGAAGTGAAAGCTGGAAATGGAAGTGCAAAGTAGAAAATTATTCTTTAGGTCAATAAACTCCAATTACATGATAGAGCCCATTGAACAATTTTATATTTAATGAGTCAACAATTGTTACAGGTTAATTTTGTCATCTTATCCATTCATGCTTCTGTGGTTAAATTATTAATCTTATGTGGGATTGAATTTTAAATTAGAAAGATACGGCAAGAAATTAGTAAATTTTAATGTAGTATATCTGTTATATAACAATAAAATAAATTAGTATAATTATAATATTTAATAAAATTTCTGTAATTATTAATATTGTTATTTTTATGTGAACCAAGTATTGCTGTAACTATTAATATTAATATTATTATTATTATAAGTTACTGTATTTTAAATTAATTATTAAATTTATACTATTTTAAAATATTAGACTTAATTTGATCACATCAATTTAGAGATTTTGTAATAAAAAATTACCATATAAAAATTTGTTAAAATAAATCAGTATATTATTATTATGACTATTTATTTGAATTAAAATTGAAAAATAAAAATGACAGGAATCTGAATGAATATGACAGGTGGCACATGGAAATATCCTTAATTGGAATTTTCTTGCTTTATAATATACTTATGTAATTGCCCATGTTGAGTTGAGCATAGGGTGTGACTAGTTCGGTTGAGACAATTTTTACTCTTTATGGATACTTTTTAAGATACTTTTTATAGATAAATTGTCTTCTTTTGAAATTGCCTAGTTGATTGAATAAGAGTTTTGTATATTAGTTTTAATTTGCGCTAAATAATTCTCATTCTAAGGTATTTAAAAGTAACATGTAGTTTGATTAATAATAGTTCTTATGAATAATGGTATTTATATAAAATTAAACTTTTTAAAAGTATTAGACTTTACTTGAAGTGATACGTGAATGAAGGTTTATGTGTCACCTTATTCAATTAAGTAATGGAATTCAAGTTTATAAGTTTTTACTAAGTTTCAGTTAACAACAAATAATTTAGAGGATTAATTCGATAAATAGAATAATTATTAACTATTCTTTATTAATATAATAATTAAACTTTTAGATTATTTAAAACTTTTTCTTTAACAACCTTAGGGGGCCAAAAAAAAAAGTCAACTCTATCTACTATTTAATATAATTAATTAGATCATATCAATTTACTATGCAGAGTCCTATTTAAATTGTTTTTTAGTGAAAATAATTAAGTTATTTTTCTTCATGTTTAATTAATTTTAAAATAAATAAATGATAAATTTAAGAGGTGAAAAGTAGATGCTAGTGAAATGATAAATATAACATTTGGTCTTCCATTACACTTTATAATTTCTACTAGTTGACTAGTTGATGAGTTATAACTGCTATGGTAGTAATAAATTCTTTTTTAAGCGAAACAATACAAGAAGAAAACAAAAAGCCGAGAAAATTAAGGTCTCAAAATATTAATTTCTATTGCGTAATCGAAAAGAAGACTTTTGTTGTCTTTTAACAACACCTGAATTAATATACATTTGGCTTTTTCTGTAAGCGATATGAATTTGGCTTTTTTGTAAGCAATATGCATTTGGTCTTTTAGTTGCCTTAACAAATTAAGACTGAAATTGATGTTAAGAATTAAAAGACCATCCTTCTAGTTTTAACACTTAATCAACTTTAGAATGAATGAGACTAGAACCAAAGAAAATTTAGAATGGAAAAGATGGAAATTAGCATTTCTATTTTTGTAATAACACAGACGACTCTTAACCGCAGGGGTGGTTAGTATATTTTTTCATAAACGTAATACTAAAAATAAGAAATTGATTTACATAATTTATCATAAAAAAATATACTAAGTATTTTATTTATTGATTACAACTTTTTTTGAAAAATGAAATTTTAATAAATTTTTAAAATGAGAAGTTATTTAAAAAAATTTCTTATAGAAATCATTTTTGAGAGATACATTTTTTTTAAATATATAATTTTTATCACATTAAAATTTCTAATAATAAATATTTAAATTATTGAATATCAAAATTATTAGAAAATGACTTTTTACCATAGTAGAGCAGGCACAAGGAATGGTGAATATTTTACTCGATCTCGTCTCACCTACCCTCTATTTCACACTTGATACCATGTGAAATCTCCACACAAGAGATCCAAATCTGTCATTTTGATACAATCCTAAATAAATTGTAAGCCCATCTATTAAACCCATGGAATATCTTCATTAGGCCGTGATGGATTGTTCACACCATTTAATAGATACAAGTGGCAACAATCATTGCAATGTCAAATATAAAATACAAGTATAAAAATACAAGTGGCAACGAAAAAGCAGAGAGCACTAGAGCAGTGTCAATCATAACATATCCAAAGATAATTTTTCTTCACTCATTGTAACGTTAGTATATGTAATGTAAAACAACTATTCAATATGAGCCAAATTAAAAAAAATCTTGATCTTCAACTGAGTATACAGTGATAAAAAGAAAAAAGTTCACTTCAAAGAGGAAATAACCAGGAAACCTAGTTTTTATAACAAAAGTAGTAAAGTATTATATTTTTTTTTCTTTTATGAGAAATTAGAATCAGGTGTGTTGGGTTGGACCCGATAAAATAATTAACCTTGATCACTACTATGAAGATTCTCAATATCTACCGTTACATGCTCCCCAGGCCAATACGTCTCCAAAATCCCCACAACTTTATTATAAATGTCGTTGTTGTCATAGCTCTGCAAACTTACAAATCTTTCCACTCCTCCACAATCATCAATCCTTTGAGCATAAATACTTAACCCCAAACGACCATCCTTGTAAGGTTCTCCGGCAAGTAAAATGTTATCCAGCCCATTCAGACAGACCATAATAATAGTTGGATCTGGACTGTTCAAGAGATCACAGAGTGCCTCGATGCACCCTTCATCCACCAAGAACCTAGAGCAATGTCCATCTTACATTTAAGTCAGAAGTTTTCATCACAAACATAAAATACAAAAAGAGTAAACAATAACATTATTATACACAACCAATTTATCAATAAACCACAATCCCAAGTGTATCCAAAATGCAAAGTATCAAATATTTTCCACTACATGCCATTCTTTATAAGGGTATTAATTTATTATTTATGCTGATTTTTCTTAATTTCCTTCTTTTTTTTACATCTAGAAGAATGAAATTGGTGGGGGAAAAAAATAATGAAATAAATAGGAAAATAAAATGTAATAGTAAAGCTTACCGAACTTGCTGAACGGATCCATACGTGGCATTGGAAATAGCCCATGCAATCTCCTCCTTAATGTCAAATTCAGTCAACGTAAGACGAACAAGAGGACCAATAAGATTAACATCAATAACAGCCTACAACAATGATCATAATGATATTAGTTATGACAATATATGTTATGTTTAAAAGGTTTAGCTAGTCAAATATAAATTAAATTCTAGAAATATCTTGCCAACGATATATTTTCACATAAAATGCATTTCATTTATAATATTGAAGAAAAAGTCATTTTCTCAATTCTCTCCACATTTTAGTCGGCATTCCAAAAATAAATGTGATTCATATACAACCAACTTAAATCTTAAACTCTATGGAAAAACAAATAAATTATTCACTCCTCAATCACATGTTTGACCGTCACTAGTGGACTGTGATTCCTTCAAGAGTTTTGAGTTGGCATTTTCAACAAACAACCAATATTGCAACTTGCAAGCAAATAACTTGTTATGAACGTCCAATAAAAAAAATTTCAAAATTAAATAATTACTAAATAAAGCAAGGTCAAATAATTGCTTACTTGTATATGAATTCTATTCCTTGTGATAGATGAGATTGCACAACAAAGTTCTTTGAGGATGATATTTTTACGTTGTGTATAAAGTTGTTTAAGACAAGGAAGAACACCGTTGTTAATTAGTTCCTGAAAAAGATGTGACTAATTTAGTAGCAATAAGCGGTAAAATAAATCAATTTTGAATATTAAAAAAAAGCAATGTGACAAAAAAAATTATACACAACTTAGTCTATGTAACTGTCATTTGACATTGGCCTGACATGTTCCACAACCATAATGACAATATAATTAGAGATTCTTAAAATCAGTATACATTTCTCTTTTTACCTTAGTGTGAGCAACCTCATCACTAGAAGCAATCTTATCTATAGTCTTCAGAGCAGGCACAATAACTCTTGATTCTGGAGCCCTGTAAAAAGGAAATTTAGTCCGTCTATAAGAGAAAAAGTAAACACAGATTAAGTCACCAATGAGAATCTTAGTGTTGCTAAAAAAGAAACACACAAGATATTGCAATAAATCAAGGACTTACCTTAGTAACTTTATAAGTGGTGGACAAACATTTGCTTCGATGATGGCTTGGATCATTTCCCTTGAGCCCTCGTGAGTAAGAAAAAAGAGAGACCGGCATATATTTAATACAACTTCTTCATCAGTCATCAACAAGAGTTTCCCAAGGATAGGCAATGCAGGTTGAATCTGAAAAAGATATTACAAGCATGCTGTTGGAGAAGAAAAGATAACAAATAATGTGTAAATTAGTTATATTTTCTTAATTTATATAGGATCTTCTATCTTTACCGCACAAGCAATATTTTGAGCAAATTTTCCCAACCTGTCCGAGTTTTGGAGGGGGCTTTCCACGGCACAAATTAAATATAGTCCATGAAGCGATCTTCAAGATTGATATTTTTACTATAGATGGATTCAACAACAGATCCACTATTGCCAAGAGTGTACCATGACTGAGAACAAGACCCCTTGTGCTCAGGCAGTCACCAGCAATATTACCTAATGCCCACATTGCCTGTTCAATACATGATGGGACATGGAAATTGTGTGAGCAAGCAACACATACATGCATACATGACGGTTTTCTCAATGTTATTATGCCATGAGACTGAGGTAGATTTGACCTGTTCTTTGCAATTGTCAGCACTACTAGAGCACAAAAGATGCACAAGCAAGGGAACAGTACCATGTTTGATCACAATTCTTGTATGCTCAGACGTTCCCGACGCGATGTTGGTCAGAGTCCATGCTGCCACGAACTGCAAATATAATGTACTACTTATTGTGTAAGTGAGATCAAAATCTTCACATTCGGGAATCACAAAAGAGAGAAAACAATAGAAACATTTATACCTGCAGTGGGGGTATGTCATCCCTTGCCAAAAACTTCACAAGCTGCGGGACAACACCTGCCCGAATCACTTCATCAATTAGAGCGATTTGGCCTGAAAAGAGATGTGTCAATGAAAGTTAAATTTGAGTAACAAACAAGAACTTGTAAGAGCTACATCATGAGTATAAATATAAGAATTGTATCCATACCCTTTAATAGTAGCTTACAAATCTGAGTAGCTGCTTCCAGTTGTGAAGCAAGATTGTCAGACAATAATCTTTGTGTCATTGTAGGAATGCATTGCATCTGTTAAATGACATTAAAATTAAAAGATAAATTTTTTATTTCTATGCCGCAATTCAAAAACACACACAAAGCTCTATCTTTGGATATGCATACAAGTATCTCTAGCTCTTAAATATTCATTTTTTCCTGCAGAATTCTGCTAAAGCTCTCTTATTTTAGCAATTGGTAGCTCTCTTTAATCTTGGCTATACTCTTGACATGGAACAATTATCATTGTCACTAAATACTTTTCAATAATACACCTAATTATCAGTATCTTAACCTTCTTCTACTCTCTACGTCTCATATTAAGCATTAGCTACTTTTACTCATTAATATATCTATTTATTATATCTCAACATCTGACTACTTCACTAACTATTATATTAATACGAGTACTTTAGTCAATAAAACTTATTTAATTAAAGAAATTGGTAAAATCAATGATTTTTTTCTATAAGTACGCATAACCTTAAACGACACTTAATATGAGAAGGATTGGGTCCCCACTACTATAATAAGGTTATTCTAACGAAGAAAAAAAGGAAGAATTTTACCTGGTCCTGCACATTCAAATCCAAGCCACCAGCAACAACACCAAAAAGATTTATTATGGAAATGTCAGAGAAAGCATGAAATGTTAGATTATCTCAACTTCATTGTATACAATGCAAACTTAATAAATCATTCTTCCCGGCAAATGGAAAGAAACATAATATTGATGAATGGCATACAACAATAAGTAATTAAAGCCTAAGCTGCAGGCTAACTAACTCTGTTAGATGAGGTAATTAATTAGCAATAACTCCATTTTTTTAAACCAAATCCAGTTCTTATGTCCTTAGATCAGAATAATGTCTCTGTTTTTCTCTTGCATTCATGTTGTGTTTTGACTTCTTTAAAATTTATGTTTCTTGATTTTCTTTGAGAAAATTTATATATTTGTTTTGTAAGAAAACATAAAATACGTACAATGTTGACGAGGCAGGGAGGGGCAGCATCAGCAATGCTAGGAAAAGGAGTTTGGCCATGAAACTCTTTTCGCTTCTTGAAGATATTTTCTTGGCGCTTATTCTTCCTTATCTGGACGACGATTTCCTCTCTCCTCCGAGGACCGCCTTCCACCTCAAGTGGCTGAGACATTATTTCTTATGCAGAAAGAAAAACGTAGACTTCAAGTGTCAGTGCCGCAAATAGTATAACAGAATGAATGAATGGATGAATGCCTTCTCTTTAAATACCTGTTTCTCAATCAATTTTAAGTTTTTATTTTATATTTCATTCAGTTAATGTATTTTTTTTATTTTATATCTGAACCTATAACTAATGATATCAAAATAACTTAGATACTAATATAACCCAGCCAACATTAATGACCGTAGCAGGAAACATTTAGTATTATGATAACCAATTAATTATTGTTTCATTATGTTGATAGCTTATCTGATAAAGGGCTTATTTTAACTGCCTATATTGGTTAGCTTGTTTTAACTGCATATATCAGTTAGTTAGTTTGTTAAGTTAGTTATCTTATCTTTGAGTTTTCATCTTTATTTAGTGATGGTATTATGTTCACTATAAGTATCATGACTTCCTCCTTAATATTTAGCAACATGATTGTGAAAAAGGGGAAGCAACAAGGAAAAAGTATGTGATACCACTCAGCTTTAGCTGTTTTTATCTTCTTCATAAGGTTGCATCAAGAAGAGCTTTGCACACAACAATTTCCGTGTCTTCAAATTCGTCTCTGACTTGATAAATCCCAAGCTCGAATTCTCCCACATATTTCCAGAAATTGTGCTCTGAAATACACCAATACGAAACAGAAACATTATGAGTATCAAATACACAGAAAAAAAGCAATTTGAGTAATTATAGAAAATTTTGTAATCTACAAATTGTGTAAAGTACCTGGCAATAATTAAAACACATGTGGTGCAATGAATCTGTAAAAATGAGGGAAAAGAAAAAAGAATTCAGATCCATTCTAATAGTAAAAGTCAAAATTATTGGCAGAATATAAGAAAATGTTTGGAAAGTAATGAAGCAAATAAAAAAGATGAATGAAATTGAAACCAGAATTTGGAAAACAATTTTAGAAGATAAGAAGGAAGATTGATATTTGGAAAAGAGCGCACACACCTGAAAGCAGAGTTGTAGGAGAAGTTTGAAGAAACAACAAACAGAGGAGGAGCAATGGAGTTTGAGCGAACAAACTTGTTTTCTTAATTCACATTTTTGAGCGGGAATCGTAACGAGCCACGCGCACACACTTGTGCCCTTAATTCACATTTACGATAACGCCTTTAAAAATGTAAAAAAAATCATATAGGTCGGTATACTTAAATTATGAAATTATTAGAAAGTATTTGATTTAACTCAATATATATATATATATATAATATATAATTAGTGTAACAAAAAATAATTTATCTACCAAATTACTAGTATTATTTTATTTTTCCAATTTTTTTAGGCATTATGATAATACAAATTAAAAATTAATTTAAAAATATTTAGTTGAAATTTATTTATATTTGAGTTTACCAAATATAGCATATTTTTGTGAGTCCAAATATAGTCTGATTTGAAGAGGCTTAAAATATGAAAGGAAATATTTGTTGTGTATCACTGTTGTGTTTTAAAATCAAATAACAAAAATATATTTCAGAAAACTAGATACATAAGAAAATACTCAATTAACGTAATTTAATTAGTTGACATGTGTGCAA
Source organism: Cicer cuneatum (assembly GCA_037974295.1). Classification (NCBI taxonomy): domain Eukaryota; kingdom Viridiplantae; phylum Streptophyta; class Magnoliopsida; order Fabales; family Fabaceae; genus Cicer; species Cicer cuneatum. The sequence goes on along the minus strand of JBBPBO010001986.1, from coordinate 70,022,389 downwards.
AGTCAAAATTATTATTTATCAAAGTTTTATTTAAGAAAACTATATATATACTCAACTAACCTAGTTTAATTAGTTGAGGTGTGTGCAAAGTCAAAGTTATTTTTGTCTTAATTTTTACTGTTGAATCATGTTGTACTTCATCGCCCTGTCACTCTCATGAGCAACTGATACAACAATGCAAACCATCTTCATTTATATTTAACTTGGAACACCACCAAATATCATTTTTTACTCAAAAAACTAAAAAACGACAATAAAAAAACATGCATATCAAGCCAATGCATATCCAAATACACGTAATTACTAGACTGATAGCGTGAAGCGTATCAAACATTTTATACGGAGGGTGGATTATGCCTTTTCACAGGTACGAAGAGGGGACTTATGGAACCAAACTCAATGCAAGTACTAAAAATCTAGCCAACTTTCATTGAACTGATGTTGAGTTTTTCTTTCATAAAAAACAAGTTCCTTATTTTTGCAAGAGCTTTTTATGAAATGTGTTTGATCTAACTTCTCCTTGAAAGGAGAAGATAAGCTCATAAGTAGCTGGGCCAAACAGTATCTTAAATTTTCCTAATTACTAAACTTTTTTTTCTTTCAATACCAACAACTTTTGACACTTGGTAATAGTCAAAATTCATGTAGTAATGAAAATTTTGCTAAAACAAAAATTTATATACAATATTCATCTTATACAGAAATATTAATCAATACTTTTATTCTAAATATTTGTCTAAATATGAATTTGTATATTTTACATGTAATTATGATAGATCTTATCATAAAATCTGATTCAGCTGACCATTTTCCAGCAAAAATGTGTCACTGTGGGATTTATTCTTAATACTCAATAAAGAATAGAGATGATGACTGCTGAGCAAGCCTTTTGAAATAATATAAACCGACTGGCACCAGCACCGTGCCTTGTTGCACCGATACTATACATTTGTTAGCAAGGCTTAATTTGGGAAATGAATTTGATTGTCTTATCTTAATATCATCCTTGACCTACCAAACAAGGTTGTTCCATCCAGTTGCTTTGCTTGCCGTGTGAGGGCCTAACATATTTGCTCACAACAAATGCATAAAAACATCACCAACCCTATTTGGTCCAAAAGTTTTACAAGAACAAATAATTCGTAACCAGGTAATAACAAAAAAGATTTGCTGAAAAAAACCTGGTTCAACGTGCTACGGGGCAATAGGCTGCAGTAAGTTGCTAGTCGAACTTTTGGGTTTCACAAAATGGGCAAGAGTGACGTCTGCTCGGGCAGTGTTAAAAACTCCGTCTTGGAAGGGGACCTCAAACAGCAAGGATTGGTATAAACAAACCTCATCTTCCTTGCAATAGTAAATCTGCAAAGAGTGAAAATATTGTTTATATTTTCACTGAGGCTACTTCCTATATCAGAATCAACAAAGGCTAAAGCAGCTATAGATATTTCTGACATTGATTAACACTTCTTTGCTCGTGTCCCCAAAGCAATAGCTCAGTGGTTTGGCTAAGGGACAATGAAAAAGTTATATGCAGAAGGTTCAGCGTTCAATCCATGCGACTAACATTTCCCCCTCCCCTAACATGTATAATATTACTAACTACACTTCTTTGCTTGTTGTCATTGAAGGAGCGGACTATTTACTTTAATGAGGCATACCTTGCAATTAATTCTTCCAATTGAAGCAGAGTTAGAGGATCTATTAAAGTGAAGCGTTGTAGATCCTTCTGGACTAAGGAGTCCATCCATAGGATTGATATTCACAGCATCTTCAGGTTCAATATCAACACTGAATCTACTACGAGCTTCCTGCAATGGAATTTTAAGGGCGGTAGTCAATGAAATATAATCTCGTGTATATTTAAGGAATTGAACTACAGTGAGTGGTTGGAAGAGAGGACAATGATGAGAACCTTTGAGAAATGATATCCATTTGGTAAAGATATTTTAATAGACAAGTTTCCTTCCTCTGATGAAATGGCGTCAATAATAATTGGCACCGTGTCAGCTGTTGGCCGTCTCCTGAGACGTTTAAAAGATCTTGATTTTGGTTTGGGAGGCTGAAATCCTTTAAGCTCCAAGGTACAAAGTTCAAATTCATTAGTGTTCAAATCCAAATATCGGATTAGGCTGTTGTTTGTATCGGCTATGAATAGTCTCCCTGTAAAAAGAATAAATAATTCTAAGACTGAGATTATTTCAAGGAATCAACATTCATAAATTCTATGGATAAGATGTATACTTGTAAGACAAAAGTTAGTTTGTGAATATTGTATTCATGCATAATGAGATAACAGTTATATCAAGAAGAGCATTAATAACATACTCTTTCAAATACACTCCTTATTGGTTGAAATACAAACAAGTCTTACATAAATTCGGTAGGACCCATATGAATTCTTACCAATAGAAGAGAGCGTGTTGCTAGCATTATTCTTATATCAATTGCAGTTGATGTATGTATGATTGTAATTATGGGTGTTCACATTCAAACCGATACAAATTATAAGGTATTTTCTTAATGTGTGCGTGCATGTCTGAGTGTATATATGTACCAATACACACACACATGTGGTCTAAGGTAATGAGTATGCAGGCACGAGTGTAGTATGTGTGTGATCCTCTTAGATTCATTAAGATTAATGTATGAAAACATTTAAAAGAATAATGAAATAGATTGCAGTAACAAGGGCATTACCATTGCTCCCTTCAACAATTCCTGCTGGTTCAGAGAGCTGCAAAACATGATAAATATGTTTTAACATATATCCATGGCTATTAGGTAAGCAAGACTTCATTTGTTTTGATTTGTTATGTTGATATTAATTTGGATGAGCATTTATATTAAGAGCATAAGAAACATCTTTTCAAATATGCAATTTACAATCTATATAAGAACAAGAAATAAGACTGTCAGGTTTACAATCTTCAAAAGAGTATATTAACTAAAATTCCTACTTTCACAACTTGAAGATGATTTTGGTACCAACCTGAGCTGTTGCAGCAATTCCATCCCTGAAACCAGCTTTCCCTGTTCCTGCAATGGTGCTAACTCTTTTACTGGTAGGATCTAACTTCTTGATCTGAAATATTTAAAACAAATGAGAAAAAGAGTAGGAAATTCAGCTACTGCAAGTATTGGGCCTAAGGCATGTCTGTCCAATTTACTTGTTACTTTCTAAATCGGTTGTATCATGCATGCTTCCAAACATTCATTAGATAAGTTTGATGGCAAAAATCTAAATGTTCTAGAATTTTCCAGTACAAGTCCTAAGCAGGTAAATGGGAGAAGACTTAGACAAGACACCTTTGCAAGATTTCAAAGCAAAGGGTAATTGCAGTATCTGATATATACAGAAGTTTAAACCTAGTCGCTTGCACATGAAATATTAATTACTAATAGAAACTTGCAGGCTGACCGGTCAATCTTAGTGTCACAAGAACCATACATACATAAGAATGAGGAGAGAATTTTTAGAAACTTAAGCAAAGACAGAATTTGGAAAATGCACATAAAGACAAAAGGAACATATAAAATATCATAACATATATTCCCCTTTGAAGTATTACACACACACACAAATACAATCAATTGATGTTCTCTCTAAAGATACACAGCATGCCAGGGCTATAATGATTTCAAAAGTAATTTGGTCTGATCTACCTTGTGATTGTAGCTATCCGTGATATAAATTATGCCATCATTTCCACACACAACCCCCAGCGGATGTTGAAGAAGTACTTCAGAGCCTGTTCCATCGTGATCACCAAACTGCAGAAGTTTGAGAACATAGAAGTAGGTTATCAGGAAAAAGGAATTCTTAAGAGAAAGGTTATAAATATATGAAAAATTGTTAACAATCGATAAATAGTTACACAAGATAAAATAGGCTATTATAGACAAAATTGCGGTAACACCCATTGTTAAAAAGATGATTGAATCCTGCCTTAAGTGGTTATGGCAGCATGTATGGAGAAGACTTGTAAGAGCACCGGTAAAGAGGTTGACCAAATACCAATAGTTAGAGATAGATGGAGACCAAAGAAAGCTCAAACCATTAAGAGAGATTTATTATGGACCTAATACGTAACAAGAATTAAAAGTACCGATTGAGCCATGTACTCAGTCCCACTCAACTCCACCTAGTAAAAAGCGTTTTGCTTGTTGTTGACGATGATAAAGAAATTTAATTATAGAAGAAAAATTAGTACTGCAAAGCGCAAGCTGATGAAAAAGAACTACATAAAAGGCTTCAAAAATTGTATTAGAACTACCTTAAACAAATTGTCCGAGAAGAGAGGATCACCACCAGCTAGCAAACGAGATCCTCCTGTTTTCAGATCAACAGCTCGAATTGAACTACTCTCACTATCAGCAATGTATATTTCCCTTAGATCTTATCATGCAAAATCATGTGAAACATTTATTAGTATTAATAACAATTGGTTTAAATCAAAGTTCAAGAGAATTGTGACCATGTGTTACCTTGAGACAGTGAAAGACCAGAAGGTTGTGCAAAGGATGTGCTTGTAGAACTATCTCAAATAAAAAATAAATGATCACATCATTCACTGTTGTATATAAGATCAGCAAAAGCAATTTCTTAAAATGACAGTTTCAAACTCTCAAGTTACTGAAAGTGCTTCAAGAAAAGAGGTATACCAAGCCAATATCCCCATCATATTAGGAAACAATTGAATTAAACTCCAAAGCAAATTAATTATGACATTGTCAGTATAGATAACCATGACAATCTCTTAGATTCATTCCAAATACCATCATAAAATAATGAATGATCGTGACAGATAAGCATCATGCAATCACAGTGAAATATGTTGAACGACCAGCATCAAACCAAGAGAAGAGATAAAAACAGAAGCATGAGAGCTTATCAAAAAAAAAAACCCAGAAGCATGCGAGAAGCAGTCAAAGATAATACAAGATAAGATGGAATGTGAAAAAAAAAAAGGAACACAAGCAACACATTCTTTTTGACGCACTCTACGATTAGTTCAGTTTT
>JBBPBO010001986.1:69896613-70017359 GCA_037974295.1 Cicer cuneatum | reverse complement strand
AAACAGAAGCATGAGAGCTTAAAAAAAAAAAAAACCCAGAAGCATGCGAGAAGCAGTCAAAGATAATACAAGATAAGATGGAATGTGAAAAAAAAAAAGGAACACAAGCAACACATTCTTTTTGACGCACTCTACGATTAGTTCAGTTTTTAATTGATCGCTTTTAAAAAAATAATTGACTTTTTAAAGAATGAATAATCATAAAGTGTGTCTTCAATAATACATCAAAGAGTGTATTGATGGCATTCCTCAGTTTGAATACTATGAGTTCAATTTCAAATCTATTGGTGTTGGTATATAGCATTAAAGATATACATAATGATTGTAAAATAGTAAGATAAATCCTGAGCAACATGGTAATCAAAGGCCGCTCAATACAGTCCACAAAAGAACACTTGAAATGTAAATGAAGTTCAACATCAGTCGGGTGTATCGTCAGTTGAAGAAGTGATACCTTGATCCATTTAAATTTCTTTCGTAGCCATCACCACTAAATGCTCTGGTAATTCCACTCAATATATTGTGCTCCCAAATCTGATGTTGGCCAGCCATGGCAATATAAATCTTTTCTTCAAATGGATGAAAACAGATATCCCAAGGAGAATTAAGGAGCTGGAAAAGGGAGAAAATTGAGTCTAACTTTATGGTTCATTAAGGAGCTTAAAAGATCATATATAATGAAAAGATCATGTTTAAAAAAATTATGAGGTCCATCTTGGATTTTTAGCTGTATATTATGTGAATGTCACTCATCCTCAAAATTTACAAATTAATTTAATTACCTGAGTGTCTCCTTTTCCTCCTCCAATATAATCAGAGCCCTTGGTCCCATTTCCAGCAAGAGTACCCACTTTCTCATTAGCAAAATCAATCTCCCTTTAGAGCAGAAATAAATAGGTTAATAAATTGATCCATTGCTCATATGTAGAACAGCTTGTCACACAGTTAATGACTACTGTACCAAAATTCAGCTTTTATCCAATCAAGCAGGAAAATTTCCTGACTTTGTACGGATAAAATTGCATTCCAATAATTAATTTTGATTAACAGACATGTCAGAGATCAGAAAAATAAGGAACTAAAAAATGGTGTATAATTGAAGAAAGAAAATGTATTCCAACAGATGGAATATGTAATACCCCAGAGCAATGCTCCTTTCCACAACTTACAAAATGCCAAAAACTCACCCCTCCCCCTCCACTATTTTTTTCCCCTATAAAGAATAAACACTTGGGATCTCTAAAATCTCACTTCTAATTCCCACTTTTTCCCTTCTATCCCAGCCCTTTCCTATTTCTTCTACTATAGGTCTTCCAAACCCAAAGCCCATAACGAATTTTGATTGGACCAACTAAATCCCAAAGCCTGATAAGACATGGCATATAGTTCATGTAAAAGGTTTCTGAACTGTTTTATCTTAAAATCTGGATTTAGGGTCTAACCCATCCCCACGAAACTGACATGTAAAGGGAAGACTGTCCAGACTCTCTTAGAACTACCTAGGCCATAGCTCCAGTTGATGTGGGACTTCAAAATTTTCTATGATTAAATCTACCAATGAAACATCTATTAAGCACAGATACTGTCACATAGATCATGGCAATGAAAATCAGACGACTAAATGAAGCTGTCGTGTACCTCAAAGCATGGTTTTCGGTGTCTGCAACATAAAGGATATTTTTCTTTGCATTATAAGCAAGGCCCTGGAGAACCAAGAACCACAAAAGAGCATGGAGTGTGTTAAAGTGACTGCAATCATCATATGATGGAATGCCACAAATAAGCAAGAACGAAATACACTAGAAGCTCAAAAAAGATCTTCTTTATATTGTACCTGAGGGCGATTAAAGGTGGCTTCATCAAAGGAACCATCCTGCAAACCTTCCTCCCCACTGCTCCCAATTTGTACAATAAAATCCCCATCAAGGTTCGTGACCACCTGAATGCCAAACATGGCCAGAGTAAACAAATGCAACTTACTTTCATAACAACAACAATCAAGCTTTTTCCCACTAAGTAGGGTCGACTACATGGATCAAACGACACCATAACGTTCTATCATATAGCATATGCAACTTACTTTCATAATCCAAAGGAAAATAGATTATACATGTATTGTCAAATTGAAGTATGGTAATTCGAAATTAGAGCTATAATACATGGCAACTTGGAATTTTAGAGTTAAATTGGTTTGTTTGAGAATTCAAGTTTTAATTGTCAGTAAAGCCGGAAATTTGGGTTTAATTGTTTAGTTCTTGGAATATCACATCAATTATTCATACTTCTGGGAGGATTTTATTTCATATCACGGATTAGGATTTACTGTTTGTGATGGTAGTGGTACATTTCTTAGAGTCATCTAACTTGGATAAGAATATTTAGTTTATTGGTTAATAATTCCTGTATTCTTGTTCCATCCATTATACATAGTTCAAAATGTTGTTCCAGATAGTTCAAATGAAATATAAATCTAGAAACTCCATAGCCTAATTACTTCATTTTTGTACTAGGTAATGTACAGTTATGCACCATGTGCTCATGGGGAGAGAGAGACAGTACACTCACTATGCGATTGTGATTGCTGTCAGAAATAAAAAGCCTGTTGTTGAGGACATCAATTGCTAGCTTTCCAGGAAACTTCAATGGTGATGTCAATAGGCGAGGATCATTATCTTTCTCTAAATTTAATGTAATTGGTGTATTGTCCAACATGTTCTGTTTTCCATAAAATAGAAGAGCCGCCGCCACAAAATCATCAAGATCCTTTACAAAACAGGAACGTTACAAGTCTGATTTTAATCACCACACTAATTAATGGCTAAAACAAAAATGGGTACATGTATCAATAAACATAATTGGCCGCCTTTCAAAAATCAAATTTTATAATCAATATTAGATAGCAATAATAAAGCAACAAAAATTGTAAATATATTTATTATTCACTTGTCATAATATATTCTATGAAGAACAACTATTATTAAGTTGACAAAAATCAAAACTTGAATAATCATAAGCACATAGATATAGTTTAGTCCTTTAATATGTCTTCGTGAATGGGTAACCGTATTAGGTATCAGAGAATTAGCAAGTGATGTTGGAGGATGAGGCTGAACAGAGGAGTGATTCTTCTCTCAGCAGGGTTTATCTTTTATAATTATAAGGGCCCAGCTCCATTCCATTTTGCATTTTGTTGCTGTTTTCTTCATTCACATTGTAAAAGAATAGCTCCCCAGATTTGATTAAATAGATCGTAGAGATCGTTCTTTCTTCTCAAATCAAATAGACCATAAGTTTTTCTGTACCAACTGTTCACTGTAAGCCGCTATGGAAAATACAGCATAGCTAGAATTTTCTTGCTAATTTTTTTTATCAGAATGGGTTGATATTGTTATCGAATTTTTATTAATGAGTTGTCTGTCCACCCACTGATTTATCAAATAAACCACCATTGAATCTTGACAAACTCAAGTTAAAAATTTCTGACTGTAGAATTGCACAGCCGCAAAAACCGGCTGCAACTGTGCAACAGATAGCTATAGACAGTAGGAACCTAAACAAGACTCTTCAACAAATGGTGTTGAGATTCCCACAATAAATGTGATATGGACTGAAAAAGCACCTACAAATGGGTAAAGTTAAGCTCAACCCAAATTCTAAAATGATATTAGACGTCTATCCAAGATCCCTTGGACACCCACTACCAGGTCATGCTCCAGATATCAAGTCTTGAGCTAAGCGGGGGTGTTGAGAGTCTGACATTGGATGTGGTATGCCTGAAAATGTATTTATAAAGAGAAGCAAACACCTTTCACCTTACAAATTGATTTTGTGAGGTTAAGGTAAGCTCAACCCGAATTTTAAAATGGTGTTGGGTATTCCTGTCTGTTGATGACATGGCTTCATGGCCCAAAATCATCACGCCCACAAATGGATTTGAAGGCCTATGAACACTGCACACTTTTAGAACAATTGAAATTTTTTATCATATGGATACGGAGCATGTTCCTTTTCATTCACAATATATCACTGATACCCACAGCACCAGTGTTGGTTTTAAATTTTTAGGAAATAGTAATGGCAATGCAAATGCTATAATATGTACGGCATTTAATGCATATGATCCAAGAGTAATCTTACATGAATTAATTTTATAATAGCACAATGATTTTTAAAATAAGATACATGCAGATGAGACTAGAGGTTGTCCTTGTACCTTCTTGTGACCTTCTCCAGAAAGTTGGGCAAGGAGCTTACCGTTGGGGCCAATGATAGCAAATGTCGGCCATGAATTAATGCCCAACTTCCGCCAAAAGTACATGTCTCCATCATTGACAACCTACAAAGGATGCATAAGAGATCTGATGGAGCAGAGTTTATTAAGCAAGTGTTCAAGAGCCCTAAATCATAAACAGGATTAAAAGCCAAATCAAAGAACACAATCAGACAAACAAAATGCCAGAACCATTAGACCTGGGAGATTGCACAAATATATAAGACAGTTTTATTGATAGCAATTCTGGATTAAACCAGATTTAGAGTTCAGCGACACAAATCACAGGCCTATGCCCAACCACTCTTCTCCCTCAAACATACAATCATAAAACTACCCACTAATAGCTGTCCTCCTAGCCTAACTACAGAATCAAATAACTGCCACCCATTCACACAACTATCCCCTTAGCCTAACTGCCACAAGCAACCCCTTTTCCTTTCTAATATAGACATTCAAGGCCCAAGCCTTGGAATGACCTACCGTAAACCATTTGACAAGAAGAGTATCGGTACTTCAATAACTCGAGAAGAAAAACTGACAATATTTATTAATGTCATAATTTTCCAGAAAAGGAAAATACATTTTGATATATCAGTTGAATTGCAGCTTCAGGCTTACCGGGTGAGTGATGTCATAGCGTAAAACTGCATTGCGGATGGCTTCGGAATCTTTTTCATTATCAAACTTTGCAGAATGAACACCCACAACAATGAACTGGAGAGACAAAACTTTCATCAAAATATATATTTAATCCTTTTTGTTGGGGGATACGATATAAACCCCTTAGTTATGTCAAATGTTAACTGGACAACTAATTATTTTTCGTACAGAAGAATATCAAATAAACAAGAAAAATGTACAAAAAGTTGAAGTTCATTATCATACATTGAAGTACCATCTAATAGGTACAACAAAATTTTATAAAGCAGAGTCGTACATCATGCCACATTTGATAATCAAAAAATTCATACATGAAATTACCGGCATATCCTTGTATTTTTTCTCCAAAACATCTAGGTCTGGCAACACATGCATACAATTTATACAACAATAAGTCCAGAAATCAAGCAGAACAACTTTTCCTTTCAGATCCTGCCAAAAGAAAGAATAAAAAATCTAATGAATACCGATATTTTCGTAAGATTATAATTCAAACTGAATACAAGATCAAAAGTACCCTTTGAAACTGAAGCGGAGCTGTATTCAGCCAATCAAGTTTAGACGGGAATTCTGGAACAAGCTGAGCATTTTCCCTTGACAGTGAAAATCATAGTATATAGTATATTAATAACAATTACACCGTCTTTCTTACAAACTACAATTGTTTCTTTCCAAAGAGAAGGTAATACTTATAATTTCACACCCACAAACAGAATATATTCTCTTTATGCTACATCGTTCGATAAAACACAATTAAATATTATAAAATTAGAGTATAAGTTAAACTTAAAATCATCAGAAAATAGTTATAGAGAAAGAAATCTGTTAAAGTTCAATGTATGTTTTAATTATTCCTTGATTGTGCAACATCCTAAACTAATTGTTAGTAGTCTTAGTCAATACAACTTCCTAGACATTGAATGTAATTATTGCAGCATCATTATAAATAGAAAGTGTGTGATCTTGTTTGAGACACACCAGAAACACAGAAATCACATATTTTTACATGGTATCAGAGCAGGTTTTGATTCTGTGACCTATTTTTGTGCTTCACTATCGCTGCCGACGGCAGCATTTGCCGCAGGCAGTACCACTTTATTTATTTATTTTTGGTCACGTATAGTCTGTCGCTGTCAACTATGGAGGCCTTTCTAATAACCAGCCACACCACTACCACCGTACTGCCGCCACTGTGTGTCCTTGTTCTCAACCACAGCGAGTTTTCTTTCCGATGTGCCACCACTATCAACTTTGCATTTTTACAGCTGCACCATAACCAACATTTTTCCGTAGTACTATCATTTTCTAGTGAGACCCACCATCCAAAAACCAACAAACACCGCTGCGCAATCCTCCGACAAGCATGGTGGTGTTTTCCCGTTGCCAACCGACACCACACGCGCTGTCACGCGCGTCCGTCTTCTCTAAGCGTGGGTCCCACACGCCTCTACCAAATCCACATGTGAGAGCGCATGCACTTGTCTCCGGCCACCTTCTGCAGGTCTTTTCATGATTTGGCGATTTTTCAGCAACCTCTCATCTTTCAACTCTCTTCCGCACTGTATCTGTTGCTGTGAGAACATAGTTTCAAGGACAAGGTACTATTTGCTCAGACAATCATTTTATTTCCACTGACAATCAATCCGGTGGTGACTCTATTCCCACATATGAATCATATTAGTGGCGCCTTTTATTCCCACTGACGATCAATCCGGTGGTGACTCTATTCCCACATATGAATCATATTAGTGGCGCGTTTTATTCCCACCGATAATCAATCCAGTGGTGACTCTTTCACACATGAATCATTAATGGTGTCTTCTCTTTTCAAACTAGTCCAAAAGTTGTCAACCTTAGTTTCGTTTTTTTTTTTTTTGTGATAAAATGTTTTGATGTAACAAGATTAAAGCATAGTACGCTTTAGTTTGAGGGGGAGTGTTAAAATTCAATGTATGTTTTACTTATTCCTTGATTGTGCCACATCCTAGACTAATTGTTAGTAGTACTAGTCAATACAACTTCCTAGGCATTGAATGTAATTATTGTAGCATCATTATAAAGAGGAAGGTGTATGATCTCATTAGAGACACAAGAAATACAGAAATCACATATATTTAGAAAATTCATCGAAGTATTAACTACCTGCTCTCCAGATCAGCTATGTAGTTCTCAAATTGCTGAATCCTATTGGATTTTGAGCTACCTGAGAACAAAAAGCAAATAGGATACCGCTTTTATTACATCTTTTAGTATGACACCAAAAAATTGAGGGAAATAACCAAAGGGCGTCAATACCATCATAATTGACCAGAGTCTCAACTTATGCACTCATTATAAGATACAAAAAGTTTCACATGTGCTACCTAGCAGATTAAGCTCTCAGGCTACTTTTTTTTTATCATGACCATAAAGTATATCGAACATACTAAAACTTTGGACTGAGTAGTCCTTTAAGATTCATAATTATGCATAACACCATCAACAGCCGTAAGATAGGAAAGTAGATAAATGCTGGAAGTCTATAACAGCAGAGAAGACTAGTATCCCAGCACATCATTGGTTCATTACCTGCTATATATTCCATGGTTGGCTGGGTAACACCAAACAAAAGATTCCAAATAGCTTGGGGAGAAGTATATTGCATTGCCTATAGTATAGCAGTTAGCCAGTTACACATGATTGACTTCTAGATTAAAAATTTCAGTTAAGCTTCAACATAAATATGTAGAACATATAATTTGCAGTATGTTCTATACAATATCATTGTACCTTCCAGTTATTTAAGGTGAAAGCAAGGCAAGAGATAGCAATCCCGAGGCTTCCAAATCTCAATATATCTCGCCGTGAACCCTGCAACCTGCCCACAAATTATTTCTGCACCCTCATAATAATAAATCAATAAAAAGCTTTGCTTGTTGCATGGACAAAATATCAAAATGATAAATATTTTCGTGGTATAAAATTACATATATGGGAAAGCAATTATTCTTCGAACTAAAGAACGGTATCAACTAGTAACATCAAAATAGCTTTTATGGGAATTTTCCAACAGGTAGTTCATGAATCACTTTTTTAACAACATAAAATATAGTATTAACTTATATATATATATATATAATGTTCATATAAAAAATTTTCATAAAAAAAAAAAAAAAGTTCATATAAATGACACTTTCTGAACATATTTAGCTCTTTTATGTTGCATGTGATATATAAAATAACTTTTATTTTTTTATTTCAAAATTCAACTTAAAAATGAAAAGGAAAAACCATACTCACCTCTGCTGAGGTGTGCTTAAATGACAGTGACACATACATACTCCCACTATTTTGTAAAAGATATTGAACTCCCCTCATTTATACATGTTAAGAGTTATTATAATCATAAGTACTAGGGTTTAGCTACTCTCATAACCTAGTAATGTAAATATGAGGGTCACTACACATTGTAGCGTAACCCATTACATTATTCTCATGTAAGTTACTAGGGTTTATTCTTGATTATATGGGTTGGGTCCACTTGTCTTTCTTATGTACTAGAGTTTACATCTCCCCTTCTCTGCTCCAACACTGTTATGCAACAATTAAAGTGTTGTGGCTCACAGACATAATCATACCTTGTACTCATGGACAAGGCATATGGAGCTTGATTTGTATTTTTTTCATTAGAATGTGCTCAGCAAGACTCTCATCAGCACCCGCATTCACTTGGTCGAGTGGTTGATATCCTTAGAGAGCCCTTACCTAATCTGAGGTTTTGTACTATTAGAGACCAACTCAGGGTGTTAACTATTCAATCTTCCAGAGTTTGAGGGGGGAATGACAGGAGTATGTGATATGTACTCAATCTGCTAGCTCATGACACTGCATTCTGAGTACTCTAAAATATTCTACTGAGTTAGTCTTAGCTGACAGTCTGATAGGAACCAAGAGGAAGGATTGGATCAACTTAGTCCAGTGGAGAGTATTGGACCTAAGTTATCCAATAAGAAGAAAAATGCTGGAAGCTCTGAGCTGGCAAATGAAGGGGGAAATGAATGATATGTGATGTTTTCATAGTCAATCAAATCCAAGAGCACTGTATTACCCTACTATTCCATGTCAACTTGGGCTTTTTATATTTCAGACTTTTATTTACTTTTTTAAATAGGAAAAATATTTATTAAAAGCCAGTCCCAGTTCAGTATAGGAACTAAACTCTTAATTATCTTAACCAATCCCTGTTATTGCATTCAAGGGCAAAGTGAACTCAATTTTCTAAGTATATTTGATATGACAATATAAAAGAAAAGGACCAAGGTAAACATAAACTCTCAAAATTGCAACTTTGTAATTATGCTTGGATTCTCTACTAGTAGTTATTTATGCATTGCCAACACCACTATAGCTGATACCAATGATGCTAAGATTGCTTACCTTACAAACTTGTGTTTTAAGAAAATGTTTAGATTTCAAAAGATAGAATGAAAAGAAAACGGCAGACAAAAAAAAATGTCTTACCCTCCAGTTGAGAGAATTTCCTCGTCAGTACCACTGGTAGTTCTTCCAACTCCATTATCTATTTTTCCCACAAGCACAGCAGATGAAGACTCAGCAAAATTATTTGGAGTTTTGGAGCCCTGCATCCTCTCATCTGCAATGGCATTTCTAGATAAGACCTCATGCAACATAATATTTGTATTCTTGAGCATTATCCAAAAAAAATTGTAAGGAAAAAAACTTTTATGAATAAAAAATACTCTCCCCGGACTCCAATATAAACAAAAATAATCAAATGCACATTAGTTAATAATGTTAGTTAATCTCATCTAATTTTCTTGAGGTAATAAAAAATAATTGTATGCCTCAAACAGCCATTTCTCTTGATTTAATTTACAATGAGAACTTGTTTCATTAGAACATTAAAGGGTATTTTTTAGATGATAACATTAAATATGATGAAGTTAGTAGGAGTTTGCTTATATTCGAGTCCACCAAACATGATTTGCTTTTTGCATATTTTAGTCCGGAGGGAGTATACTTTAATAAAAGAAACAAAAATATAATGCGAAGTAATATATCAAGTAAGAAGGCACACATTTTGCAATACAGGAGAAATGATTGTAATACCTGGAGTACCCATTGCTCAGAGTTTTCAATTTATACAACAATACAATTACCATTTTACATCAAAGACAATAAAGAAAATTTAAAGGAAAATGATAGATTTACAACAAACTCCCAAGACTACATACTAGATCCAACTGAATCACCGTTGAGAATATCATCAAGTGAAACATTTCCTATGTCATCTCGGATAAAAGTTGGGCCAGCAGACTCCAAAGCTTCATCTGATAATGTGGTCCTTACTGCTATGCATCTGCTCACAATGAGATTGACAACATAAGTATTACTTATTTCTATTCTTAAAAGTCCACAAACATAGAGTGATTTTGGAGTCTAGAAGTTAGTCAGGGTTGGTAAGTTCAAGAAGCCATTATAAATCCTTTTCTTCAACACCAGGAACACAGTAGACACTGCTTACCTCATTTGTGCAGCTTTGGCAGCTTGCACTCCAGCTAGTGCGTCTTCTATAACAATACACTGGGAAAACATATAACGATATTACTTTTTGGCATTTAAGAGGAAAGGCAACCATTCTTTTACATACAAAATTCAAACTTGGCATTATATGAATGTAAGTTTTGTATTAAAATTTAATGGATGCAATATAAAGTCATTATTTATGAGACTGCCTTTTACTAAACTCAGTCTACCCAATAAGTTACTCCAGAATCCAAATGCATCGCCATAGTGCTGCTTAAAGATGCAGAAGTGGTTTTAGGTTAACATGAAAGAAATTCAAGTCAACTTTCTACATAGTAGCACTAGCAAATAGTGAACCTTGGGCTTTTTATATTTCATACTATTATTTACCTTTTTAAGTAGGAAAAATATATATTAAAAGCCCGTCCCAGTTCAGTACAGGAACTAAACTCTTAATTGTCTTAACCAATCCCTGTTATTACATTCAAGAGCAAAGTGAACTGAATTTTCTAATTAGTTTTGATATAACAATATAAAAGAAAAGGACCAAGGTAAATATAATAGCATGAAAAAAAAACATTATTTATCACCTGAAGGTGAAGTACATTTTAAAAAAAAAAGAAGGTGAAGTACCAGCCTAGTATTCTTCTATCTTCTAACACATGCTTGTCAATTATCATCTACATATTGCTGTTATCCCACTAATCAACAACAATAAAACATTATACTCTACAAAGTGAAACATCCAAAAATAACAACTTAGGACTCTGATCACATGCTCAGTCTAGTATCTAATACCTCCCTGGGGGGTACATTCAATATCTTCGACGCAGCTAAGAAAATATCAGGAGCAGGTTTCAAATTCTCAAAAGCATCTGCAGAAACGATTGCATCGAACCTGATAAAACAAGCACAACTGCAAAATTATAACAAACTTGATGGACGGCAGGTTACAGTAGAAGTTAATCCGATGAAGCCAGGCATAAAATGTAATAGAAAATATATGTTGTATGCATTTCATTTAAATTGAACATATAACAACTTAGTCTTGAATATGCAGCAGACTTACAGCTCATATTGGATATTTTGTTTTAATGTCTCGGTGTGGTTATATTAATTGAAGAAAGTGCATTAAAATTTCAAAAAGAAAATAACAATAATATGGACTACATAGTATCAACAACAGTTAAAGGTCAATATCTCCATGCACATTCAACAAGTCACTCAGAATGTTGACTTACATTGACAATGGTAAACCAGCGGCAGCTAGATTTGCATCAACCTTTATACGATCAGCACTAGATGCAACAGCCACTTTAAGCCCATGGCTTTTACACTGTCAAATGTCAGCATGTCTTGTCTTAGTCGATTCATGAATCAGCGAGGTAATCAAATCATGATTAACCTTACATACCTGAGAAATTAGTTCAAGGGCACCTGGAAATCCTATTCTGGAATCTGGCTTTGCATACTGAGATAAATGACAATACTTTAGGGTTTAAGCAAGAAAGAGTACAAGAAATAAAAAGTGGCAACAAACGAAATATACACCTTTTACCTTGTCCAGATATATTTCAAAGAACCTCTTTTTTGCAGCTTCAGGATTGAATCCTTTAACTCCTTTAACAGAGGCAACGCCTCCCAAAAAGTTTGCTTCTCCTTTCATGTTTAAAATGAAGCAATGAATATTATAAGCTTAATAATCAAATAAGTAACTCAATAAAACAAATGTTGCTTGTCAAAAGAAAAAAATTAGATAAACGCAAACAAAAAAAAGCAGTAAAACTATAACCTACATGGTACAAACACAAGGAAAATAAATTCACCCTTCGTGTTACATCCAGTATACCGTTAATGGAATTACATGACAGACATTTTTTTAATTTTCTCTTTTTGCTCTTTTTATCTGGTTGTATGATAGGAGATGCTACCACATTTAATTTTATTGTTTGCTAACTCTGTATAATCTCGAAATTAAATTAAAAAACACGGCATTTTGTTTTCAGTGTGTGATATTGGATGGAAAATGAAGTGTGTATGTATACTATAAGTGTCCTGTTTGGAGAAACACCTTAATCCAAATGTTTATATATAAACTATTTTAATTTTCTATAACAAAAGATAAAACTAAAATCAGACTGTTTTCATATAAATTATAAGTTGTTTTCATAAGTTATAAGAGAAATTATAGAACTAAGCTAAAAACACTTTATAACATGCTATAAGCCGTTTTCATAAGTTTGCTCACACATTCTCACATGTGCTTATGTCAATATATAAACTCAAATAAGTCAATTCAACCATTCTATAAGTGTCCTATCATGTAATCTCTAGAGTCTACACCAAAATTGGCCTAAAATTTCATCATCAAATTATTAATTAATTACTCTTAACTGCGAAAAGGCTTTGGTAATTGTTAAGATAAGTGCTAAATATCAAGCGTACCAGTTCCCATGAATGGCACAAAATCATCGACAGTGACTGGAACGCCGATCTCAGCGAACACATCGACACCAGCTCTTCTAGAAGGTTCCTCACTGTTACAGAGCACACCGTCCATATCAAACAAGACAGCAGAAACCTTCCCCCATTCTCCTGATATTGCAGCAACGTTCTTCTCTTCAACATTCGTCGCGCAAGCTTTCACTGCAAGTCTCGGCGTCAAAACGAAGCGTTTTGAAGGGAAATGGAAGAATCGAGAAGGTTTGAGATTGGAGGAGAAGAGGAAGTTGGTTGTAGTGAGTGCCCGTGATGAATAATAAGAATGTGTTGTTTGAAATGGGATGTTAGTGGTGGCCATGGCCATGCTGATTCACTAAACTCAACTTATTGGAGAATATATTTTAATTTTATTATATTACAAATTTACAAATTCATGTAATGTTTTTGAATTTCTTGCACAGAATGATGGTATGGTATGGTATGGGTGGGAAGCGAACTATGTCAGGGAAGAAATTTTCGAGGCTGCCTTATCTGTTTCGTGACCACTAACATGTTTTTCATTAATTTCCTTTTTCAACTCCCATTATGAATAATTTTTATTATTATTTTTTTTTTACTAAAATAACAGCTATATTAATTCACTCAATTCAAAGTGTTATCAACATCGATAATCACAAAATTCAAAAGTTAAAATTGGAACTTATGTTAATAATATATAATAATAGAAATATTTATAAATATAATAATTAAAATGTTCGAAATACTTGAATTTTTAAATTTATAATGTTAGATTACGTTAAAAGTATTATTTGAATTTATAATTAGTTAGAATTAATCTATTAATTTAAACTAAAACATAAATAAAATATGGAACAAAAATTAAAATTAAATAAAAAAACACTTATTTAAAACGAGAGTGGTACGGATAGATCAATTTACGTAGTATTCCATCAAATTCACTTGCATACCTGCGAACGTTTTTCTATAAGTGTTAAAACAAACATAATTAAAATAGGAAAAAGGAACTTTAGTAAATTCACTTCATTTTTAATGAGCTTAACCAATTTTATTAACACGTGTTCGTTAGTTTTGCTTATAAATAGATTTGGAGTAAATAATCCTTAATCCATTTATTTGGTTTAAAAAAAGTAATTAATTTAGTTAGTATACGTTAATTTGTTAGTTATGTGTAGTATTACTTTTCCAAAATTACTCTTATAATTATGGACATCATAATATCATAAGAGTACTGATTGTCAAAATGAGTCTTATAAAAATAATAAATAACTACGAAAATATAATTTTATATTATTTAAAAACACTATTATCTGAAGTGAATCTCTACACTAAATATCAATTTATACTCTCACTATTTTTCTACCTCTTTCATCAATTCTTTAAAAAAATATTTACAAAAAATAAAAAGAATTGACTAGAGATCACATAGAGTGGGGAGGTATATTTAGTGAAGATGATTCAATCTAATTGTCATTATAGAATTTGGATTTATATTGAAGGCTTATGAAAATAATTTATTAAATTATAATTACACTTTAAAGGAACTAATTGTCAAAAATATATTTTATCATTGTCTTCCCATAAACTCAAAAAGAAATACTGTTGATGATTATAACCAAACAAAAATAAGATCTCTCCACCTTATAATTAAGCTAGATATATTTTAGATTCTTCATGAACTTTCCTTAATATTGGCATTGATGATATCCTTAATGCTTCCTCTATTGATTTTTTTGGTTCAAAGGTATCTAAAAATATAATCCACATAAATTTTACAACCAAATACGTACAATAATTGATAGATCAATTAGGTACCTTGAAAAACCTTTTTAAAAAATTTTGCGTACCTTGAAAAAGAAATATAAGTAGGCATCTTTTAGAAACAAACAAAGACGTTTTTGATTTGATGGGCAATATTGTTTCCAAATTGAATAGAGACGAATGGAGGAATTTCATTTTCTTATTGATTGAAAGTGAAATCAATGAAGTTAAATCAAACAAGTCAAAGCGTAGCAAAAGCACCTCTGTTATATGCATATTTGGCAAATTAGTTGAAAATTCTGATTGAGCTTTACTTGTGTTGTGTCAATGCCCTCATATAAAATACAATAGTCTATAACTTATATATATGTTTAAATAAGATTTATAATACATGTTTTAAATAAGATAAAGTTGTTAAACTTTACAAATTCCGCATGATAATGATCCTCATATAAAAAACACCACAATCAAAAGAGATTATTTCACAAAGCAATCCTTATAAAAATAGTACTCCAAAAATAAGATGAATGATCATAAGTATTATCTCTTCAAACAAATACTTTACATTCCAATGAATGAATATTTTTTACTTCATATACTTTAATTGAGTTTTTGTGGCAACAAGGATGAACAAGGTTGTAGGAACAAATTGTACACAAGATATATATTTATTGAAAATTTAAGAACCACGTTGTGAATATCATATGTTGTGCTCCATGAGATACAAAACACTTGAAGGCATAAATAGAAACATATTATAACTAAAGTGTAATTATGACTTGACCTAATCCTCATCCAAGCTAGCTAGCATGTGCTAGAGACACTAATTAAATATATGTATATAATTAAGTAGTAGTTATATAAAGCAAATCAACCTGGGATAGAGTTTACAAGAGTATGTCTTCATTAATGGTCAATTCCTCGATCATATTCCCATGGTTGAGGCCCGTAAGAGGGTTGAAGACTTGAATTTCAGAACACTTGTTTGGCAGGATCATGGAACCAAGACCTTGATCAAGCGAGTGTATAGGCATACTATACTTACGCGATATGACAACTGAATTGATAACCTCGTCCATAGGATGAAACACGGAGAGGACCTCAAAGTCTTGAAGATCGGAAGGTTCAACAACTGGATAGAGAAAAGCACGAGCTCCGTGAGCACTCCTCAACATAAGGAGCGCTCCTGGTGCCATATACTTACCCAAATGATCAATAATTCGATTCTTTTCAACCTTGTCCATACCAACAAGAGCTGCCAAGTAAACAACTTCATAGTCTTTCAAATCATTTGACACATCTAATATATCATTGGTATGAAAAACCATACGGTTTGACAAATCAGGGTCAGAGGAAACCAAGTGCATAGCACTTGAATTGGCTAAAGGGTCTATGTCATAGTTGTGAAAAGTGGTTGAAGGTAAATGTTTTGAAGCCAAAACAATTGAAGTAAGAGGAAGAGGACCCGAACCTATAAAAGCAATTTTGTTTGGGACATGTGTGGAGTGTTGGCTAAGGATAGAAAACTCAAGGAGACCAAGTTTAAGGTAGTTTGAATAGTAAGGAAAAATATGAAGATGTTGAAGAGGGTTTTGGTATGAGCCTAAAATGGATGAGTAGTGTCTCTCCAAATAACCTTCAGCTTCACCACATAGCCTTATAAGATGGGACCTTTTTTCTTGAATATTTGTAGGGAGGTTGGTGACATCTATGGGACTAGGTGGCATGCATGTGAGGACAAGTTCGGTGAAAAGCATGTCGACATTTTTGCAAGGTTTGAGAGACTCGAGACTTGAAATTTGTTCATACAAGTCACACACTTTTTCAATCAACAAATCTTCTTGGCAAACCATGTCAACACTTTGAGGTAATGGTATGGGAATACTTGGTTTGAAAAAACACACACAACTAGGCCATGGGGAGTAGTCAATATTTATATGCAACTGTGGGTCCACAATGATCCCTCCCTTGAGTTGAGACTTTAGAATTGCCTTTTTTTATTAGATACTGTGTTCTACTTTTTAGATGATTTATTTTTTAAATAAAATATATTTTATTTAATTAAGTAGAAATATATTCAAAACAACAGAAATTCAACTTACTAATAGTGAAAATAATGAATTTGCGAGAAAAAATATTAATGAGGCAAAATTAAAGTTATTTGATTATATATGATGTATATTTTTGAAGAAAAAAAAATATTAACCGAATTTATAATTGATCGAAATTAATATTTTATTTTAAATTAAGCAAACATCGTCATAAGATAAAAAAAATCTAACAATGTAGTATTGATACGGAAAAATTTTAAAAAATATAAAAAATAAATAAATTTATATAAAAACCACTTATTTAAATAAAATAAGAGAAAAAAAGATTCAAAAGTGATTTTGAGTATAAAAAATAGCTTCAAATTATGTTGTTTATATTGTGCAAGAAATATTTTAAAAAATTATCGTTTGATGTTAACTAAGTTGTTTAAACATTATTTATGGAATATCAATAAGATTTTATAGGTGGTGTAAAAAAAGACTTCATAGGTCATATAAACATGAATTCATAATTCTTTTTAAATATGTTAATTAGAGTAGTGTTAAAAAAATTGTCAAAAAAGAGTAGTGTTAAAAATGGTTAGATTTAAAATTGTAGTTTTTATTTCTCTATTTTTATCAGTTCACGAAATTGATTTATCTATTTTAAAATTTGATTATTTTGGTATTTTATTTTTATTTTTTGACTAAAAAATTGCAATGTGGCACCCATTAAATAATGTGACACATGAGATGGTGATTAAGAATGACTATCACCCATAAAATCGCAATAAAACCTTTTAAAAATTTAATTTTAAACTTTGAAAAAAATTATTTTTAGAATTTAATTAATGACATATAAATTATTAATACATTTACATAGTTCTATATCATGAAGTTGTATGACACGTAATTTAAAATATATCATATCGTTATTTTTTTAATTTAAAAATATAATAAAAACCTAAAACTGTCGATTTTTTAAATAAATGATTTATTTCATAAATCGATGAATCAAAATTTAATTAAGCCAAATGGTGATATTTTAAAAAGGGAGATATATATTTATTTTAAAGACATCAACATTGTCATCTTGTTTTCAGTATCTTTTTATGAACAATTTTGTCTCAAAATATTCTTATTCGGCGGGTGAAAGATTTTAGAATCGCAACCAATACTGTGTATTTAAAAAACACGAACTTTTTCTATATTTAAATATACTATAGTAAAAAAAAAAAGAGATATAACTTTTTGGTTTAGTAGTACGAGATTTTGTTTATTTAAGATTTTTTTTAAAATAATTTTTTGAGTATTTTCTTTTATTTTTATAATATTTTAAAAATAAAATTTTAAATAAAAAATTAATTTAAATAGTTATCGTAAATTATTATTTTAAGTATTTTATTTATTTTTTATTTTTAATAATAAAATTTCAAAAAATAATTAAAATGAAAAGTTATTTTGAAAGTTTCTTCATAAAATTCATTTTTAAAGATACATTTTTTAAAAATATGTAATTTTTATCACGTTAAAATCTCTAATGGTGAATATTTAAGATATTAAATGTCAAAATTACTTTTTTTAATCAATAATAAATGAGTTTGAAATAACTCATACTATTTTTAAATAAATTCTTATAAAAATAATTTTTTTAAATTATAAAGCCAAAATTACATTTTAAAATCTTAAACAACATTCCTATTGTAAGGAGATATATCTTATAAGGTTGATTTTGTGGTGAACGAAGAAGTCATAGACTTGCATGATAAAGATATATATTTGATCACTACCTTCAAAAAAATATATTAATAATATTAATTATTAATATTAATATTGAGTGTTGAAAAAAATCTCTTACAAAATAAAAAGAGATCTCAAAAAGTTTTTGTCGTTCATATGTAATAACCTCACTCAAAAGTTGTGGTATCCAATTTATGGAACAATAAAAAAAATCTAAAGAACTTATATATTCATCTTGAAGTTTTCTATAAATTAGAATGATCTTCAAAATAACCTATATAAATCAAATACAACTATACAAGGTTCCTGTTAATTTTTAATTTCAATGGACAAAGATACGTGTATGAAAATAGTTTTCTTTATAATCTATTTAAAAACTACACTCTAAACTAAATTTATAAAAACTAAAAAAGTATTTTGTTCCTACTTGAGTTTGCAACACAACTTTTTGGAGCCATGTCTATTTTGAGCCTTGTGTAAATGTTCTTAATTTTGTCCTTAGCTAAAAAGAATTAGTTAATGGTTAAAGAGCGTGAATATTCATAAATCATGTTTATCTTTTATTTTTAAGTAATAAATAACATTTTAGTATATCATAATTTTAGCTCTCAATCAAGGTCAATAAGTTAAAAGGACTTATCGGTCATTGTGTATGGTTTAGGCCCTCAATTTTCACCATGAGCACAAATGATACGAGATAGATTAAGAATGGTGGTTGCTATAAAACTTGGTAAAGAAGTTGAAAGAAAAACACATCTGACATGTTCAACAACAAAGACTAATGGTTGTAACATACTTATATAAATAAGAGTTTTTATTTTCAATTTTAAGAGACAGTGAATTCATTCAGAAAAATTGTCTAAAAGATATACACATCTACCATCTTTAAATTCTCAATTTGTTTGACTTTTCGAATTAATATGTTCATATTCCTTGTTAATTCAATTATTTATTTCTTATGACTTTATTTATTTCTTATGACTTTACTTTTCTATTTTATTATTTTACGATTCTTTCTTTGATTTTTACAACTAGTTAAATGATTCAATGAACCTATCAACTTAGGGTTCAGAAGGATCTAAGCCAAGTCTTATATTAATCTTCAAATTTATTTGTTGAGGTTTTAAATATCATTGTCAACATTATTGTAAAACAATTTACAAATGTATTCGATTAAATTATATTAACATGATGTCATTTTACTACATTAGTCCTAAAACATTTTCACAAATATCTGCATTAAGAGATTTAAATTTTTTTAAGCTAAAAATTATTAATAAAAAATCAATTGAGAGACATAAAACTAATACAGAAAAGAAAAAATGTTCAAAAATATAAACTAATTGTTAAAAAAATGTAAGAAAGAAATACATGAATACAAAATATAAACTAATTGTGCATATAAATTAAATGTTTTAATAAATTATGAATATTTCAACGTACAAAATTGTTGTTAAAAACATACAAAATTGTAGGAAGACATAGTTTTCATATCCAAGATAGTTTATTGATATTTTTAAGAATAATAAATCATCAATTTTCATAGTAAAAAAAATTAGACACGTCATTTTAAGAAAAAATAATGAGACGCGTCATGCCTTTTCAATCTTCTTTTTTCTCAATGAAAACACACGAAGAATCTTTTTGATATTTGACTCATCTTTGATTCCAAAAATCCTTTGGTTTCAAACTTGCATGGTTTATGTTATATTTTAAAAAATTTATTTGGTACTGCCAAGAAGAAGGGGTATTTATCCTTAAGTTATAATCGCAATATAAGTTGAATGTTTTATGAATTCAAAATTTATGCAATTGTGTTAATTATTTATAGTGATATTTATTATAAAGAAGTAGATATGTTTTAAGTGTACCTATAAAGTAAAATTAATTTAAAATTTATATTGATTATAAAAAATTAAATAATTGCGTTCTTTTTAATTGTTTAAATTTTACTTTTGATAATTTTATTTTTGAAATTAATGTAAAATGATAACATTACCTTCACAAACAACGTTAGAATGGTTTATATCTTAATTACTTCAAATTAATTTTTACGATTTCTATATTAGTGTTCTAGTACTGTATTTTTGTTTTTGTTATTAGTAATTTAGTATCAACAAATATTTTTATATATTTTATTAGATTTTCAATATTTTTTATAAGGGTGAATAGGAAAATATATATATATGTGTAGCGGAAGATTGGCACGGTCTTACAACTTCATGAACTAAAGATTAATTTGATAAATATTTTACAAATTTCATGATCAAGTTAAAATTATCATCTTCAAGAATAAAAAGTTAAAATTATCATAATATGGAGCATAAGATTGGCACGACCATACAACTTCACGAATAAAATTGGGATTTTTCTTAACTCAGTGGATTTATGTAAATTTTTTTTGTTTGAAAATAGAATAATAAAAAAAATTGACTATGAGATTTAGATTCGAATTTTAAATGTGATATTCAATTTAATTATATCTGAGGGACTTATTTATATTAATTGGAGCATCATATTACATATGATTTTGAAAATAATATATAGATTGTGACACGGTCATTCCCAAACTTTATTTATTAACATTTGCAATTTGAACTTAGAAGGAAAGAATCATTCACAAGTTTACTGTAACGTGTAAAATTCATTTGCCCCTACGAACCTCGTGGTAGCTTTATTTGCTGGTGTCTCTCCTTAAGATTCGTATATAAACTTCTTTTTTTGACAGTTTTAAGGTTCTTAAAATTAGCGTTAAAAAAAAATATTCTTAAACTCAACATCTCGGCAGTGGTCTAATGAGTAGAATGTTTGTAAGCTTTAGTTAAGTTATGAAAAAACTAAGCACTTATAACTTAACACTTTGATCGTTGTTATGGAATACATTACTCAATCCGATTTAAAATATAAACAAAAATTAATTATAGAAAGTTAATTTAAAATTTAAATAAAATATATTAATTTTCTTTCATTCAATTATATATATATTTTGAGACGGATTAATATGTTTTTCCAATGCTATAAAGACGTTTGATGAGATTCCATACATCTAAAAATAATGAATAAAATAATTAAGTTTATATTTTGTTCAGTTATTAGTTATTATACTGTGTATCCAATTCAATAATAATATCTGTAATTAGTGAGGGTCCAATTTTTTTATTTTATAATATATCCTGATTTTTATTATATAATATACCTCATATTTTGAATTTTTTTTCATTAAAATTACACTTTCTTATTATTACATCTCAAATTTTAAGATTATCCTAACCTCCATTCCTCCTTTTTCCATCAATCTGAATGGTGCAAATTTGTTTTGATTCCCCTTATTTCGTGCAAGCAATATTCAATAATTATACGCCATGCCTTGCACCGTTGTAGATTTCTCTCGTATTGACTTCCTTGCAAGAAATAATAAAATTTGTTTGATTTTTATTAGTCAAATAATATTAAATAGAGGGGTTATTAGTATAATATATAGATGATGTGGAAATTTTTCTTTTTTTGCTAGTTCCAATTTTATGTTGCACGCCTTCTTAGTTTTAGTAGTACTACATCATAGATTGAAATTCTACGGGGTTATCAGTATTCATTGACATCGATAATTATTATATTAAAATTCAACTATCTAAATTTAAATTTAATATTTTAAATTATAAAACAAAAAATTAAATTAGAATTTTTTAAAACCGTATGATAAAAGTATGAATGAGTTGACTTCATTTGCTCTGAATCCAAACATCCATGGGACCTCTTTGTAGCTGAAATTGGAAGGATGATTACATGTTTATGGTAAAAATAGAGTTTGGGAATGTGCATCAATTATAGATAGATATGTGTTAATTTGTCCACTTTCACTACCTGATACCTGCCCGTATCAGCATCAAATGCGATAACTCGACGCTGATGGGGGAATAGTGCAAATACACTTTTCCAGGAGGTGCGTTTGGTTATCAAATCAAATCAAAGATGCTGCTCAAAATCAAGAAAATAAAATTGAATTTGTTAGTTTTGTTTTTGGTATTATTAATTTGTTAATTTAAGATACATATATACTTGGTGTACAAATGATTATGCTTCATAATAATTATAAGTAAATTTATAATGTAAAAATAAATAAATAGTAACTTGTATTCCGCCAAATTATTATTTTGTTAGGATATTTTAAAATCGGTAGTGTCACGTAGTAAAATGATGATTTTTCATTAGATCTTAGTGTAATATATATTTTGTTTTATATTGTTAATATATATTTATTAAACTCTTTAAAAATAAAAAATGCAAAGAAGTTTTTATTTAAAAGTATCGTTTTGTATGCTTTCGTGTAAGGATTTTCTCCGTAGATGATCACGTCATTTGCAAATGACTTAGCTTCAGCCATCCATCGGTTGCGAATGCGGTTCATAAAATGTAATTCGTGACATGTGTATTGGTCTTTGTAGGGATACATTGACAATTAACAAGTTTATTTATTTTTTTATTTATTAGATTTGTACCTTCAAACCTTTTTTTCTTTCTTTATTTTAATTAATTTTTTAAATATAGAATATTTTTTGGTAAGCAAATATAGAAAGAAAGAAAAAAGGCCTTTGTGCAAGGATTTTTTTATGAGTTTGAGTGTGTATTCGCCTAGCTTTGGGTAGTCCAATTCTATGTTTTGTTGCTTTACGTAAGACAAGGATTGCTGCATAAAATAATAGCACATTGGTTGGTTATGAATCAAGTCAAATATACTTAACAATTTGTTTTTATGCATAGGAAGTGTGACAACCACACGATTGCGTGTGGCACAAGGACCCCCCACTTATCCTCTCAGTGATGTCCTGTAGTCATACAACAGCTACAACTACAGATATTGTAGCTTTTGGGCCAAGGGTCGGTGTTTTGTTTATTTGCTCCTTCCGTTGATTCGTTACAAGAACCGGCTACGCAACCTTTAATTGCCCCTAACAACGACAGTTAGCATTAAACCAGTAATTAATTAATATCAACCATTGTCAAACACTTAGGAAAGTAAAGGAAATAATAATAATAATAATATTTATTGGAGCGGAACTTTGGTGACTGTAGGAGACAGCTAGTATTGATGGAGTGCGGTGAAGTACAGTGGAGCAATGTATTTGAAATCCAAGTAAGAGTTGAAGAGCATGAGAAGTATTCTTAGTAAAAGTCATTTTGTATTTTGTATTTGAAGTATGTGATTTTTTATAGACGTATTGATAAATTATCTCTAAATTAGGTTTGAGTGTGACGGAATTTTCGGACAGACATGCAATAATGATCAAATGATGTAGGTTTGATCATAGAATTAAGGATGTTCAACATTTGATCATATAATTAAGGATTTTGACTGCAATACGAATATACGGAGTTGACTTGCACTAACATATGCAAATCTACAAAGCCATAGATTAAGATCCATTTAGCACTCGAGTCCGATTGATTTTTGGCCGAAGTCTATTTCAAAACAAATAAATAAAATGATAGTGTGACTCAAATTGTGTAGAGCTTGACATATTTTATGGAGAGGGTTAACATTAATTAAAATATATATTAATTGTTGGTAAATGGTTATTTTAATTTTAGTTGTAATCTCTTCTTTACCATGGGTGAATGGATATTTTTTAGATTCTTCGTCAACTTTCATTAATATTAGCGTTGATAACATCTTTAATGTTTCATCTATTAGTTTTTTTGGATCAAAGATATCTAAAAATGTCACCTACATAAATTTTACGACCAAATACATACAATCAATCATTCATAAATTAATTACGCTTTGTTTGAAATGGGATGTTAGTGGTGGCCATGGCCATGCTGATTCACTAAACTCAACTTATTGGAGAATATATTTTAATTTTATTATATTACAAATTTACAAATTCATGTAATGTTTTTGAATTTCTTGCACGGAATGGTAGTATGGGTGGGAAGCGAACTGTATCAGGGAAGAAATTTTCGAGGCTGCCTTATCTGTGTCGTGACCACTAACATGTTTTTCATTTATTTCCTTTTTCAACTCCCATTACGAACAATTTTTATTATTATTATTTTTTTTACTAAAATAACAGCTATATTAATTCACTCAGTTCAAAGTGTTATCAACATCGATAATCACAAAATTCAAAAGTTAAAATTGGAAATATAATAAATAAATTCATAACTTTTATGTTGATAATATAAAATTATAAAAATATTTATAAATATAATAATTAAAATGTTCGAAATACTCGAATCTTTAAATTTATAATGTTGATTTAAAATTATTATTTGAATTTATAATTAATTAGAATTAATCTATTAATTTAAACTAAAACATAAATAAAATATGGAACAAAAATTAAAATTAAATAAATAAAAAAACACTTATTTAAAACGAGAGTGGTGCGGATAGATCAACTTAGTTTTCCATCAAATTCACTTGCATACCTGTGAACGTTCTTCTATGAGTGTTCAAACAAACATAATTAAAATGGGAAAAAGGAACTTTAGTAAATTCACTTCATTTTATTAACACGTGTTCATTAGTTTTGCTTATAAATAGGTTTGGAGTAAATACTCCTTAATCCATTTATTTAGTATTAAAAAAAATAATTAATTTAGTTAGTATAAATTAATTTGTTAATTATGCGTAGTATTACTTTTTCAAAATTACTCTTATAATTATGGACATCATAATAGTACTAATTGTCAAAATGTAAAGAGTCTTATAAAAATAATAAATAATTACGAAAAAATAGTTTTATATTATTTAAAAATACTATTATCTGAAGTGAATCTCTACACTAAATATCAATTTATATTCTCACTATTTTTCTATCTCTTTCATCAATCTTTTAAAAAAATATTTACGAAAAATAAAAAGAATTGACGAGAGATACATAGAGTGGGGAGGAATATTTGGTGAAGATGATTTAATCTAATTGTTATTATAGAATTTAGGTTTATTTGCATCAACCGATTGAATGCTTATGAAAATAACTTATTAAATTATAATTGATGCTAAGATCAGTTGAATTAAATTATACTTTATAAGTTTGAACGTATAACTTCTAACTCACATTAATTTTGATATTTACCAAACATACTTACATGAAAGGTTATAATTGCCAAAAATATCTTTTATCATTGTCTTCCGATCAACTCAAAAAGAAATATTGTTGATGATTATAACTCAACAAAAATAAGATCTCTCCACCTAATAATTAAGCTGGATATATTTTAGATTCTTCATGAACTTTTCTTAATATTGGTATTGATGATATCCTTAATGCTTCCTCTATTGTTCTTCCTCTATTGGTTTTTTTGGGTCAAAGGTATCTGAAAATATCATCCGCATAAATTTTACAACCAAATATGTACAATCATTGATAGATCAATTACGTATCTTGAAAACCTCTTTAAAAAAATTTCCGTACCTTGAAAAAGAAAGATAAGTATATATGCATCTTTTAAAAGTAAACAAAGACTATTTTGATTTGATGGACAATATTGTTTCCAAATTGAATAGAGACGAATGGAGGAATTTTATTTTCTGATTGATTGAAATTTGAAATCAATGAAGTTAAATCAAACAAGTCAAAGTGTAGCAAAAGCAAATAAGTTATATGCATATTTGGCAAATTAGTTAAAATTCTTTTTGAGCTGTACTTGTGTTGTGTCAATGCCCTCATATAATACTATAGTCTATAACTTGTATACATGTTTAAATAAGATTTATAATATACATGTTTTAAATAAGATAAAGTTGTTAAACTTTACAAATTTCGCATGATAACGATCCTCATATAAAAACATACCACAATCAAAAGAGATTATTTCACAAAGCAATTCTTAGAAAAATAGTACTCCAAAAATAAGATGAATGATCATAAGTATTTATCTCTTAAAACAAATACTTTACATTCCAATGAATGAATATTTTGTATTTCATATACTTTAATTGAGTTATTGTAGCAACAAGGATGAGCAGGGCTGAAGGAACAAATTGTACACAAGATATGCTAGTGTGCATGCCCTTATATACGGCTTGCTTGAAGGAACTCCATCTAAAACACATAATCTCTTTTATATATATATTTATTGAAATTTTAAGAACAACATTATGAATATCATATGTTGTGCTCCATGAGATACAAAACACTTGAAGGCATAAATAGAAACATATTATAACTAAAGTGTAATTATGACTTGACCTAATCCTCATCCAAGCTAGCTAGCATGTGCTAGAGACACTAATTAAATATATGTATATAATTAAGTAGTAGTTATATAAAGCAAATCAACCTGGGAT
Source organism: Cicer cuneatum (assembly GCA_037974295.1). NCBI lineage: Eukaryota > Viridiplantae > Streptophyta > Magnoliopsida > Fabales > Fabaceae > Cicer > Cicer cuneatum. The sequence continues at coordinate 69,990,616 of JBBPBO010001986.1, read as the reverse complement.
AGAGTTTACAAGAGTATGTCTTCATTAATGGTCAATTCCTCGATCATATTCCCATGGTTGAGGCCCGTAAGAGGGTTGAAGACTTGAATTTCAGAACACTTGTTTGGCAGGATCATGGAACCAAGACCTTGATCAAGCGAGTGTATAGGCATACTATACTTACGCGATATGACAACTGAATTGATAACCTCGTCCATAGGATGAAACACGGAGAGGACCTCAAAGTCTTGAAGATCGGAAGGTTCAACAACTGGATAGAGAAAAGCACGAGCTCCGTGAGCACTCCTCAACATAAGGAGCGCTCCTGGTGCCATATACTTACCCAAATGATCAATAATTCGATTCTTTTCAACCTTGTCCATACCAACAAGAGCTGCCAAGTAAACAACTTCATAGTCTTTCAAATCATTTGACACATCTAATATATCATTGGTATGAAAAACCATACGGTTTGACAAATCAGGGTCAGAGGAAACCAAGTGCATAGCACTTGAATTGGCTAAAGGGTCTATGTCATAGTTGTGAAAAGTGGTTGAAGGTAAATGTTTTGAAGCCAAAACAATTGAAGTAAGAGGAAGAGGACCCGAACCTATAAAAGCAATTTTGTTTGGGACATGTGTGGAGTGTTGGCTAAGGATAGAAAACTCAAGGAGACCAAGTTTAAGGTAGTTTGAATAGTAAGGAAAAATATGAAGATGTTGAAGAGGGTTTTGGTATGAGCCTAAAATGGATGAGTAGTGTCTCTCCAAATAACCTTCAGCTTCACCACATAGCCTTATAAGATGGGACCTTTTTTCTTGAATATTTGTAGGGAGGTTGGTGACATCTATGGGACTAGGTGGCATGCATGTGAGGACAAGTTCGGTGAAAAGCATGTCGACATTTTTGCAAGGTTTGAGAGACTCGAGACTTGAAATTTGTTCATACAAGTCACACACTTTTTCAATCAACAAATCTTCTTGGCAAACCATGTCAACACTTTGAGGTAATGGTATGGGAATACTTGGTTTGAAAAAACACACACAACTAGGCCATGGGGAGTAGTCAATATTTATATGCAACTGTGGGTCCACAATGATCCCTCCCTTGAGTTGAGACTTTAGAATTGCCTTTTTTTATTAGATACTGTGTTCTACTTTTTAGATGATTTATTTTTTAAATAAAATATATTTTATTTAATTAAGTAGAATATATTTAAAACAACACTAATTCAACTTACTAAAAGTGAAAATAACAAATAAGCGAGAAAAAATATTTAATGAGGAAAAATTAAAGTTATTGGATGTATAGCGTTGATGATAAAAATATCATTAACCGAATTTATAATTAAACGAAATTGATATGTTATTTGAAATTAAGCGAACATGGCCAAAAGACAAAAAATCTCGCAACGCAACATCGAGACGATAAAATTCAGAAAAATATATAAAAAAAAACAGATTTATATAATAACAATCACTTATTTAGATAAAATGAGAGAAAATGATTAAGTGATTCCAAGTTAAAAAATGGCTTCAAATTTTATTGTTTGTATAGTTGTGCAAGAAATATTTTTAAACATTATCATATGATGTTAACAAGACTTTACAGGTGGTGTAAAAAACGATTTCATAGGTCATATAAACATGATTTCATAATATTTTTTTAAATATATTAATTAGAGTAGTGTTAAAAAATTGTCAAAAAAGAGGAGTGTTAAAAATAGTTAGGTTTAATTGCAGGTTTCGTTCATCTATTTTTATTAATTCAAAAAATTGACCATCTGTTTTAAAATTTAATAATTTTGATATCTCATTATGAATTTTTGAATAAAAAATCACGATATTACATGCATTAAATAACGTGATACATGAGACAATGATATACAATAACTACCACCTATAAAATCTTTTCAAAACTTAAATTCAAACTTTAAAAAAAAATTATTTTTATAATTTAATTAATAATATATGAATAATTTATATATTTAAATGTATAACATATTATTTAAAATATTTTTACATTTGCTCAAATTGAAAGGATGATTAAATGTTGGGGTAAAAATAGAGTTTGGGAATGGACATCAATTAAAGATATTTATGTGTTTTATATGGTTGCCAAATTGTCCACTTTCACTACCTAATACCCGCCAGTATCAGCATCAAATGCGATAACTCGACGCTGATGGGGGAATAGTGCAAATACACTTTTGCAGGAGGTGGGTTTGGTTATCAAATCAAAGATGCTGCTGAAAATCAAGAAAATAAAATTGAATTTTTTATTTTGTTTTTGGTACAATTAATTTGTTAATTTAAGATTATATATATATAGTGTACAAAATAATTATGCTTCATAGTAATTATAAGTAAATTTATAATGAAAAATAAATAAATAGGAGATATATATATTATTTACACTTATATTTAATGAGAATATGTATTCAATCAAATCACTATTTTGATAGTATGGCATGTAAATATACGACAGTATAAAATTATTTTATATTATAAATATTTTTTTGATGAGTTTGATTGTGTATTCGCCTAGCTTTCGGCAGTCCCATTCTATTTTTTATTGCTTTACGTAAGACAAGGATTGCTGCATAAAATAATAGCACATTGGTTGGTTATGAATCAAGTCAAAATATACTTAACAATTTGTTTTTATGCATAGGAAGTGTGACAACCACGCGATTGCGTGTGGCACAAGGACCCCACTTATCCTCTCAGTGATGCCCTGTCGTCATACAACAGCTACAGCTACAGATATTGTGGCTTTTGGGGCAAGGGTCAGTGTTTTGTTTATCTTCTCCTTCCATTGATTCGTTACAAGAACCCGGGCTACGCAACTTCTAATTGCCCCTAACAACGACGTTCAACATTAAACCAATAATAATATTTATGGGGCGTGAGAAGGCAGAATAAGTAAAAGTCGTCCAATAGAGTAAAGGAAAAATACTAGTAGTTTATTGTATATGGCGGTGTATCAATGATAAGCCCCGATTCAACAATATATCAGTGATTATCATTTGTTAATAAAATGATATATTTGTTCCGCTCCAAATTCAGTGTCCTATCAGACTCTAATATGGATTCCGGCTAGAGTGATCATGCGGTGGCTTTAGGTGTCCTTCGAAGAAACAAATGGTGGAAAACAAATAATTAACTCCCTTTTATAATTTACTTAGACCCCTTTCGAAATTTTATAAAATTATGTGGTGTTCACTGAAATTCACTAAAGCAATGACCAACATTACGTTAGTTTGAAATGGAACTGAACTAAGATATCTTGAGTAAGGTCTCTATCATTTAACCTATATTGGAATGCAAATAATCTAGTAGCAGAAAAGGTTTTCTATTAAGAGAAAGAAAAGAAGGCATCACGTGCAACACGGAGAAGATAAATTGATGAATTGTATAAAGTGAGATGTGCACTATATTTGGTAGAAGATTAAAATATATATATAACCAACCATTTATGACCTGTATATTAAAATGAAGCACAGACACATATACATCCAATTAAAATGTGAAAAAATAACAATATAATTTTCACATGTTTTCTTACCTATTATAGATAGATTCATAATCTATACTGTAAAATAATGGAATCTAGAGGTGTCAAACAGGGATTTTGTGGAAAAAAAAGAACTTCAAGCAGTTTAAAAGAATGTTCTTGATAGTGAACTTATGTTTTCTTGAATTTCACTTCAATCTGTTTGAACAAATTGCAACATGAAATGCACTCCATTAGCCACATCATATAGCATAAGCCCTATTCTACCTCCAACCCAACTACCCAATTGACTTCCAACAAGATAACCAAATCTTCCAAGCCTTTGCTCTCCCATGAAGCCACCACTATAAGTTCCAAACAAAGTACCAGTTCCCCTAAGGAACCCCTCTGTAAAGGTACCACCATAGTAAACAGCTTCAAAAAAGTCCCATCCGGAAGAGATGACGGGACCTATGATGCGCTTGGCCTTACGAGAAGCCAATTTCGCCGCTTTTGCACCTTCTTTCTGAGCATACTTTTCTGATTGAGTTGATGACATACCCTGTGAAGCAGCATCAACAAGAGCAGACTGGATTGCAATATGCCTTGCTTTTTCAACATGAGCAGATCTAATATTGTTAACATAGAGCTTCACACTTTCCTTGACACCACATGCTAAAGTTCCAGTGCCCACATCAAAGCAATCTAAGAATGTAAACTTCCCACTCTTGGATGACGCATTCTCGCCGACTAGCTCCCTGCATTTTTCAGCTGAATGGAGAAAAAGTGTGTGAGCATAAGCAGAAATTATAATTTTGAAGGGCTTCCATAGTCAAAGATGAAAATCTAAAGCTAATTATCATAAAACATTTACACACACAACAAACTCAAAGCAATTAGTAGAATCAAATATTTTGGTTCTAAAATTAGTAAGGCGTTGTCACAAGAAATGAAAACATGAAATATATTCACAAAGTAAAGGGTTCCTTGGAAGACTAAAACCACTGTTTACCCGAATCCATCCATCCTAGAATAGAAAGATTCATCTTTCATGTCCTAAATCAGTGCCAAACTCTTGGTGTTATCAAAGGATTTTAAGTTGAATTTAATTTATAGTGTTTGATTTTATTCACAACAAAAACTATCATATCAAAGTTTTGAAAACAAAAAATTGAGATTGGTATAAATAAAATGAAGCTGATTAGGAAAACTCCCCCAAATTAGTCATTAATTGACACAAGAAAACCAATATAAAGATTAGATAACAATAATAATTGAGCATAATGTGAATGATCCAAATTTATTAATGAATTAAATTAGATACCTGTGATACTAAGAAGAAAGATGGTAACGACAAATACAAGAAACCGAACTCTCTTCTTCTGGAAATCCATGGCATGGCAGAAACAGTTAAACGGAGCATAACACAATTATTATTAACAAACAATTATAACTTATAAGTTATAATTAAAGAATCATTGAATGCTTTCTGCATGAGGGAAGAATCGTAACTACAAATCGTTGGTGTGAGTGTCAGGTTCATGCGATCCCCTTACCAGTAAGGGAGAGAGAAAAATGGGCCGAGCATTCACCATGCTTTCATAATGGCCCGTCAAAATGGCCCATCGTAAATGGGTATTGGGCTGCAATTTATAAGTTACAATAGTAGCAAGATATGCAAAATACACTATTTACGCTTTTGGTAGTGCATATTTTTCTCCAAATGTGATTTGATTATTCTACCTGCCTTTCCCCAAGAATAATTTCGTAAGGGTTGTTTGGGAGGAGTTTTTCGTGGGGAGAGAATGACTTGTTTTTCTTTTTAAAATTAGGCAACTTATAAAATACTTCTAAGAGTAATTGAATTGTTATTGAAATGTTATAAGACATAAACCATACTACTTTTTAATTTTTTAAAAATAAAAAATATATATTAAAATATAAACATAATTCTCCAAAACTCCCTTCGCTCTAAGAATAAGTTAAAATATAAACCATATGGGGTTAGGCTTAATCAGATTTATATTGTCTTTTTCTCTAAGAATACAAGTCAGTCTTCGCTTTTAAAAGCAAATTACATAAAATTATCCGTTCCCATTATTCCTTGAGCAAGGTTAGCAAAGCCGTCCACAAGTATAGCTTTGTATCACTTATCAGGACAAACAAAAATCAAAATGCCAAATGCAATCTAGAGTTTATGTTGGAAATGAGGAATAAAAGAGCTAGTTTGTGAATTGAAAAAATAGAAGTCTCACATAGCTGGGATTACACATTCTAGTAGTGTATATAAGGTGGAGGTAAAATACTTGGGATGTGCCGTATCCAAATTTTGTGAATGGGCAAGAATACAAGCAAAATAAATCACCACGCGCCGCCGACTATGCTAGGCTTGGGTGGTGAATTATTTTGTATATCAGTTATAATATTTTTTAATATATATTAATATAAAGATTACTCCTTTGTGTTTTTTATGTATCGGTGATAAATATTTTTCCTGTGATTTTTTTACATTTATCACTAATAAATATATGTCATGTGTATTTTATGTATTGGTATCAAATATTTTTTTTTGTAGTTTTTATATTTATTGTTAACAAATATTTTTTCCATGTTTTCTAATGTATTTATGCCATATATTTTGTCTTATGATTTTTAATATTTATTATTGACAAATATTTACTCCATATTTTTTTAATTTTATGCACTAATTATAAGTATTTGTCTCATACGTCTTTTAATATTTATCAGTGACAAATATTTGTCCCGTGTTTTTATTTTAGCATTAGTGGCAAATATTTTCTTCGTATTTTTTTTATATTTATTAATGACAAATATTTACCCCTAATTTTTATGTATCAGTTATAAATATTTATAAGATCTTTTTTAATATTTATCCCGCAACGATAAATTATAAAATTTGGGTAATCTTGTTTAATGAAAACAATTGTGTCATTTTATTTATTAGTTGTTAGGTGAGAGAAATAAATAAAAGTGACTAATCCATACTATTGTGTCATTTTATTTATTTATAAGATGTTTTTTAATTTAATATTTGTCCTGAATATTTGGAACTGATCCATTGTTATTATTATGTCATTGTTCACGAATCCCATGACAGTGGTGTGAGGCCTATTGATATATCTGTGAAGTAGAAAGAGGTGATAAGAAAACATGATCAGCAACCCTCAAAATCAAATCCAGATACTCCTTATGGAACTTCATTTACACTTTCTTCCTTCCTAGGAATCTAAATTGAGGAGTAGGATAAAATTATCAAGGCCTTCTGATATGAACAAATAACTAAGTGGACTCTATGATCATCATTCATATTTACATTTAATATGCTTGACGGGTCATTGACTTTTAGACTTATAATTTCGCAACCAATTGCAACTTGCTATAATTTTCCACCCTATTTTATTCTCAACCATTGGCATTATTGATTAGCACAGCTAGAACACTAACGAAAGAAAGAAGTTGCTTGGGGAAAGGGGAAACTTTGGAGTTAGAAAAAAATTTTATACTCTAAATTGTTATAATGTAAATGGTATAAATCACTTTCAATGAACCTGAATAATTAAAAGTTATATAGTACATAAAAAAAGAAACAAGAGGAACCTAAGTACAAGATGTGCCTAGGTTCAGCAAAAGTATGTAAAAATACAGTAAGAAGTTCTCCATAACTGTAAAAATAAAAAAAGAAATAAACTAACTAATCCCCCACGTCATGAACCAACACAAAATAACAAAACAAATGAACAATGGATCAGTTCCTATATCCAGCACCCATCATTTACTTCAGATTTCTCATGTATAATGAGCCTATCACATCAAAAAAGAATTCATAGCAGAGGCAGCAAACAACTGAAGTAGAATAACTAGCATCCTCACAGGAACATTTTGTAACTGCAATTCTTCTGGATGACACGTTTGTGGACAGGTTTATTTGAAGGTGAAGTTATGTTGTGGGTATTGTGGCGTGTTATTATCAATGTGACGAATCTTTGAAAGCACAACTCTTGGGACTCCTAAGGTGAAGCAGTAGAATCATAGCAATTTGCCTGAACCAGAATCTATCTGTGATACGATAGCAGTAGCTATATTTGTGAGATCTCCAATAAAAAGAAACGATAACTCCAATAATAAGATACGACCTTGTACAACAAACTGCAAACAACATGAAAAAGAGACAGATGTTTACGATAAAGAAAGTAGATACAAAAGATGGGTTAGTAGTAGGATATAACTATAATTTGTTTAAAAAATAATGAAAAAATTTGATGCAGAATATGAATGAAATTGGGAAGTCGCATTAAAATGAGGCAAAGTGGAGAAATCACCCATTGAGAAATCTATCTGTCGTCAAACACAATGCTTTGGATGTGGGAAATTTTGGGCCAAATTTGCGGGTGTTTCATGCGGCACCGTTCTTCAAGCAGTGGACACCTAATGATTTTAAGTTCAATTAGAGAAGCAGGCAGCCTTTCTCCCGCCATATTCTCCAGCTTGGAACAATCTTCAATTCTTCATCGTTGGAGGGACGTGAGGTGGAGAAGCTCTGTGCACTCCAACGTGTGCAAACTTGACATCTTGTATAGCGTTAGAGAGGTAAGGGAGGGAGGCAGCAACGCAAAACAGTTATTGGGGAAGGACTCCACACCATCACATTCAATTGTAAGATCGGCGAGCATGTCCATCAAACTTAGAGATGGGCTCCTCATTAATTTCTCACTATTCACTATACGAAGTCTTTTAAAGCTAAGCGGCATACCACCTTCACAAAACGTCTCCATTTCTGGGCAATCATATATAGTCACCCATTCTAACTTCGGGAGAAGAGTATTTGCGTGACAAGGCAATGACTTTAAATTAACACATTTGTAGACAGTCAATGATATCAAGTTGGGCGCAGACAATCCATCTCTTGGAAATGAAACTAATTTGGGGCACATGTAAATGGAAAAGCTTTTGAGATTTTGAAGAGTCTTTGAAGCGGAAAGACATTCTAGATTTTCACACTGCGAGATATGGAGAGTACTGAGGTTGGGAAAGGTCTCCAGTGGGAGGGTTGTCAGAGAATCACAACTACTCTCTATATGCAACCATTGAAGTGACTCGTGCTGCTGGTTTTGCTTTGGGAAATCTAGATTTTTACAATTTCTGATGAACAAACTATTTAAGGATGCGGGTAAACAATCTCCAGGAAACGACATCGCAGATGAACAATTCTTGATCGTTACAATTTTCAGGGAAATCGGTAGGGTGATGGCAATGAGTTCAAAGAAGGACTCCGTTGCCTCTCTTCCATGAATTTCGATCTCTTCCAATGAAAGGGGTATCTCTCGCAAAACTACTTTATTGTTTTTACGTATCACTAATTTGCGGATGGCAAGAGCCCGTGGGAGAGAAAAAGCAAGTTGGTCGCATTCTTCAATCTCAATTGTTTCCAAAGCAGGAAGATGAGATGGAAAATCTCCCCTCAATAAGGGACAATCACGAATCACAAGAGACTTGAGTACAGGAAACTAAGCATTTGAGTCATGGGGATGGTGCCACACTTCCCAACATGGCATGTCATCAAACTCAAGATATTCAAGGGAGGGAAAGAGAATCCCTGAAAAGGAATCACCGTATTCAGATCCAATAGTCTCCAACATACTCATTCCATAGATTATCAAGTCCTTGAGAGAGCATAATTGTCCAAGAGATGGAAGAATACAACAATTATGACAACGAGATAGAGACAAATAGGTCAAATTTCGGTAGGAAGGATCTCCAACCCATTCTGGAAATCTCGTGCCTCTATATCCAAATATATACACCTTTTTTAGGTTCTTGGCAGGTTGTAACTTGTCAAGTATATCCATCTCACTTTGTGAATTTGTAAAATGGTCTTTTGCATTATCAGACCTTTCAAAACATAATTCTTCAAGGTACTTCTTATCCATTATTTTTGCTTGTGATGCTTCAAAGCTGTTGCTAACATTCTCTAATTTACTAATGGAAAGTGATCCGTAAAGATTTGACAGTGTTCCCCGTTCCTTGATCCCTTTCTCTTTATGCTTGCCCACAATAAAGCCACTCAAATGTTGCAAATGGTTTAATTTGCTCATTTTTCTAGGCATATCTTCTAACTTTTGAGTTAAGCGGATATCAAGATAGCGCAGATTCACAAGCTTTTGCATGCCATTGGGAAGTTTGGTTAGTTGATAGCACTTGTACAACTTGAAGGTTTGTAGATTATGCAGATTACACAATGACTCCGGTAGTGTCTTTATAGTTGTGGAAGAGAGATCCAAATAACGCAAATGAATCAGTTCACCTATCGAATGAGGCAATGGATCAAGATCTCGAAAACCTTGAAATGACAAAACTCTCAAGCACTTCAAATTTGACAAAACGATGCATGATGCATTTGCATTGTTGAATGGAAGACGTCTAAGATCAACTGTCAAAAAGGTCCTAAGATGTTTTGCTCGATCAAAGTTATCCACCATTGGATCACTTACCTTGTTAAGTGATAAATGACGAGTCTTGTTACAAATCTTCGTTTCTTTGCCAAGTTCTTCTGTTCTAAAGTAGAATTCTGCCCCGATCAATGTTGCTAAATCATGCACCAGATCATGCATCACAAAACGCCGGGAGCTGTTGCCACTTCCAAAACGTTGAAAAAAAGATCTTGAAGCTAAGTCATTAAAATACTCATAACCAACTTCTTCCAAAGTATTTCCATTTTTCGGAGGCTGTAAAAGATCTTCTGCCATCCACAACAAGATCAAATCGTCTTCATCAAATACATAATCTTTAGGATACAACGAGCAATAAACAAAGCAGCGTTTCAAATAGGGAGGGAGATAATGATAACTAATTCTTAGTGCTGGAATGATCTTACTCTCATTTTCATCAATTTGCCAAATATTACTATTGAGTATATTATTCCAATCCCTGATGTCATGTTTCCGTCGCAACAAATCCCCAAGTGATTGTGCTGCTAAAGGCAATCCCTTACATTTTCTAACAATCTCTTTGCCAATTTTTAGGAGATCCATGTTCAGAGTGGATTCTTCTTGAGAAAGGCATGCATGGTTTGCAAACACAGACCAACAATCCTCATCAGACAATTGCTCCAGAGAGTAAGCTTGAAAAGTTTGGACCATAGAAACAACTTGGACCATAGAAACAACCTTTTCAATGCGGGTTGTTACAAGAATTTTACTTCCTTTAGCAACGCATCGAAGAGGCTTTATAAGAGATTTCCAACTGTCGTAATCTTCGGTCCAGACATCATCCAGAACAATTAAGAACTTTTTTCCGGTCAGCTTATCCTTTAAATCTTGCTGAAGGATATTCAAATTATTTGTGTTACAAGCACTTCTAACTTCCTCTGCAATGGCCTTTGTAACCTTCAAAACATGAAAATCATCAGAAACACAAACCCATGCTTGAACATCGAATTTCTGCTTTATACTTTCATGGTTGTACACAGATTGGGCTAAAGTGGTTTTGCCCACACCACCCATGCCAACTATAGGGATCACAGAAATCTTATCACTATCATCATCACCATCAAGTAACAGTAATTTGAGTATGGCCTCTATGTCTTGATTTCTACCAAATATGTTAGATCCATCATCTAGAGAGGTTGATGGAGTTCTCCAAAAAGAGTGGTGGTGAGTTGCAATATGTTGAAGATTAAGAATATCTTTAAGTTTGAGAATGGATTCAAGCCTAGCAACTATATCTTCCAACTTACGAACCATATCCCTTTCTTCAAAGTTGAAAAAGTGAGACAAGTAGCTAGAAGCAGTAGTACTCACCTCTTTGTTCTTCTGAGTAATAGCAGCTTTGGTAGAAATGTGATCGAGAATGTCATCAGCAAGATAAAGAGCATCTTTGAGATCAACAAGCCAGTTGTTAACAGCAGAGTCTTTGATCTGTTTCTGCTCAGCATCATTCAGAACAGCTTCAACAGCATAAAGAGTGTTCTTCAACCTTTGGATCAAATTGACATCAAGCTTGTTTCCATAGATGAAGTTAACAAACTGAGGAGAAGCAAGCCTATCGAAAACAACTTGAATGAAAGCAGAGAGAAAAGTTCCAGACAAAGATCCATGATTTAGAAAGAGAAGAGAAGTGATTACAAATCAGAGAGCAATAGTTTGTAGCTGTACTCACTCAGGTCAAATCGGTTCTTTACTAAACTGTGACTATATACGCTGTACTCTATGTTGTGTCACTCTTGCTTGGCACGTGTGAAGAAGGTCCAGACAAAGACAACGTCTGTTGTCTCAAATCTCAAGTACTAGGAAACAAGAATAGGATGCTTAATTTAATTCCACTTGAGTCAAAATAAAAAACTTAATTCCATTCATCGAGATGTTTCTTTAGTTTTGTGATAGAAATTTTTTAAATTGCTCTCTAAATTGTCACTTTTTTTATATATATATATTATATGGTGGTAAAAATTAATGTTTTAAACTTACACACAATTTGAATTTAAGATAAGATGTTTAATCTAACAATAATTAGAGTTAATTATGGTAGAATTTATCATCTCTTTTAAGATTAATTTTTTTTTATAGAAATAGAGTAAATATTTTTTAAAAGTATTTTGAAAGATTTTAAATATTTAAATGATTATTTGATTATGTTTGGTGAGCTCCCTTTCCAAGTAAAACTCATCAATTTTACTATTATTATTATTATTAAAGACAAAAAAGGAAAAGGAAGAAAGGTGTTACGGCAGCACTAACGAGAGGAGAAAAAGAAAATTGGTTTCCAACAGTAATAGGTGTGTATCAAACTTGCACCATTTCGTTTACAATTTTAGTATGTTATTTCTACTACTTAGTTTGTTCTTTTAATAAACAATTGTTGTTATTTCTATTGATCAATTTGTTCACTTAATGAAAAATGGATTGAAAACTAATGAAGTGTTTTTCTTAAAACCAAAAAATTATGGCAACTGCAGTTTTTGAATCAATGAATAGAAAAAATTGCTAAATGAACACACAAAAGTTGTTAACCCAATTCAGAGTTATACTCTTACATTTGGGGGACTGAATCCGACTTGAAATAATCACTAATATGAGATAAAATGATTACAAGCTTCCTGTAATTCTTGCCTTTCCTACTTTGCACAGTTTTTTTTTTCCTTCTTTCTATACATCATAACGGTTGGATATGAGGAACAAAAGAGCTAGTTTGTGAATTGAAAAATTAGAAGTCCCACATAAGAGGGATTACACATTCTAGTAGTGTTTATAAGGTGGTGGTATGACACTTGGGCTTGGGTGGTGAATTATTATTTTTTAGTAATAAGAAAATTAAAAATTAATATTTATTTTCTGAAAAAAAGAATGCTTGCAATTTTACTTAATTGGCCCTCCACCGAGTCAACACTATATTTCTGATCCTGTTATTCATTCCCTTTATTTCGCACACTTCAGTTTTGGTCAAAACCATACCTTGGTTCCCGGTTGTTGTGGCCAAGTATTTGGTCAAAACCCTGAAAATTTCAGAGTCAACGATCCCAAAATCCCTCAGACCCAGTAGCAAATCTCTTCTATAAATAGAGGGTTCTGCTCAGTTGTAAATAACACCAAAAAATCTCCTTTCTTATGAGGCTTTTCTCTTCTTCTCCCTCCATATTCTTACTTCTCCTTTTTCTTTCTTTCGAGTGGTCTTAGTACCATATTACGAGTGACAGCCATTAGACTGTCATACTGAGGGTGTAATTCTAGAACGGTTTTTTCACGGTGCAGTGAAACTCTGATACAGAGTAACTGGACTGTTTTATCTTAGGGACGGCGTGATTGGTAGTCTGCCTTGCACAATTTGGGCAGTGCCGCGAAACGTCTTAAAGAGAGCGACATAGTCCACGACTCAACCTAATATTTTCGGTGGCATAAATTGTTTTTAAACTGTTTTCAAAACTCAAAACAACAATTTTAAGACGGTTTTTTTTTGCCATGTCAATCGAAGACATTACTGGATATGTTTCTTTGAGGCAAACAGAAAAGGATAAGAAAGCTGGAGAATTAACCCATGGAAGGGTAATGATTACCTATATAAGAATAAATTATTCTTAATAGACTTGCTGGCGATCTGTATGAATACTACAGTTCCAGCAATAGTGCTAGACAGGTATGAGATGCTATTAAGAAGGGAAAATTCGAGCTAAAAAGTCTGTTGTAGCCTGAAATACTATAAAGAAGAAATATGATATCTGTAAGACCCTTAATTTTATAATGAAATTATGGATTTAATTTCAAGTATATTTTGGGATATTTGTAAAATATTTGATATATGTATATTTATATATATATATATATATATATTTTTTTTGAGATTGAGTAAAATTATTGGACAAATGATTATTTAATTTAATTACGAGTAATTAAATATCGGGCAGTTAATTAAGATTTTATATGTCGACGTAATTGCGACGGGAGTAATTAGTTACTTGAGGGTCAAGTTTAATTATTATATATATATATATGAGGTGGCAAAAGTATGTGTCTGTATATATGTTTGCATGTGAGAAGCAAAGAAAAAAAAAGGGAAAAATAGAAAATCAGAATCAAAAAGAAAGAGAAAACAGTTTATTTCCTTTCCCTCACCTACCCGAGCTGCTTTCTTCAGTTCTGTTTGTGTTGGTAGTGAGAAGGGATACTCAAAACTCAAATTACTTGGAAATTCAAGCCTCGAATAAGAAAATGTCAAGAAGGAAAGTTATTCCTCTCATCGTTACGGTGTTAGAGAACCAACTTTGGTAGCGACGACGCGAACGCGAGTTTCGCCGGTTTTAGTCGCGGCAGCGAAAACGAGCAAGAAAACGTAACTAAGGTAAGGGGTTCCTTCCAACTTTCTAGATTGCATTTAGGGCTGTAAATGCATGTGTGATGGATGATTATATGCGATGTTCTGTTCTGAAAATGAAACTGCCCTTGCATGTTGTTATGAATGAGTAAATTGCTTGTGGTGTCTGTTTTGTTGCTGTTCTATTTGGTTGTTGTCGTGGTTGATGTATTGATGATGTTTTGGTATTGTGTTGATCCTGAAATATGCCTTGCATGTGGTTTGTGAATAAGTAAAACGCATGTTGTTGAGATAATGTATGTTGAGAGTTGTTGTTGCTGATTTTGGTTGCTGTTATTGATGATGCTTTTGTTGTGGTGATGATGAGTAAAAATCATTAATGTTGTGTTGATGATTTTGGCATTGCATTCTATTTTCAGTGAAGAGAAAACATAGCATGTTCATGCATTGCATAGTCAGGTGGTGACCGCGATGGGCTACAAAGTTGATGCGGTGACCGTGATGGGCCGTGAAGTTAAGTAGTAATTGTGATGGGTTATAGAGTAGTTCCGCGTATATTAGACAGTCTATTCTATCCGGGTTTCAGAGTGGTTCCGCGTGTATTAGACGGTCCATTCTATCCGGGCTACGGAGTGGTTCCGCGTGTATTAGACGGTCCATTCTATCCGTGCGAGGATTTAATTTCTGTGTATTTGGCATGTGAGAGGCTAATACACGTAAATGTAGTGACCGTGATGAGTTATAGAGTAGTTCCGCGTGTATTAGACGGTCTATTCTATCCGGGTTCAGAGTGGTTCCGCGTGTATTAGACGGTCCATTCTATTCGGGCTACGGAGTGGTTTCGCGTGTATTAGACGGTCTATTCTATCTGTAAATCGTGCTGGTCCGTGAGAGACTGCACGTGTGCTGGTCCATGAGAGACTGTACCTTGGTAATTCCAAGAGTTGAGTACATTGACATATATATATATTGCATTGGGATGGTTAACCTGTGAGTCATGATTTGATATGAATTGATGAGTGGAAATTGAAGTGTGCAAGTATTTTATGAATTCTAAGTGCCAAATAAGTTGTTGTGATTGTTAATCGTATTTGTACTTGCAACCTGATTTATATGTAAACTGGCTGTTTTGCAAATATGTAAATGCTATCCATTTTAGTAAGTGAGGATACTTATTTATCATTGTTGTTATAGCATTGAAATATGTCATGAATATAATTGTTATCTTTGACATAACTGTTATGTGGTAATTGTTAATTTCGGTTGGTGACCCTTTACAATATTGTGGAAATTGGGCTTTGCCCTCAGATGATACCCAAACTCGTGCCACCGACGGATATACTAACGATGGAGACGCTGTTAGTTTTCCTTGATCTTCACCTACGGAGTATTTGTGGACAACGCAGAGGGACGGACAGCTGGAGTGAAGACGAAACTTGTAGAGGATGCGGTGGAAACCGTGCTAATGTAGTTTTAGTGCATGATCAGTAGTTTTAGTGCAAGATCAGATCAAACTAGACTTTTTGTATAGGGCATAGTGTTAATGGATATATTTATTTATTTTGAGATAATTGTATATCTTTTCCGCACTCTGATAATGTTTTGGTTGGTCCAATATACAGTTTTTGATGTATTTTTATTTTGGTATATTTTGAAGATCAATTTCCCAAAATTAAATTACTTGATTATAATTATGATGTGATTGTTTAATCACTTTTGTATTTTAAACTACAATGCAATACTATTTTTGAATGTTTAATTCATATTAAATTTTAATTATTTTTAATTCTTTTGAATTAAGTCGAAATTATTTTATTGATTGAAAAAAAAAATACACTCACGCTGCTTAAAACTCGGGGTGTTACAATACCGAAGAACTTCGAGCTAAAAAGTGTGTTGTAGCCACTACCTCAAGTATCAGATTACTGATGACAAATACATGGAGAAATTCAGAACATAGCTCAAGAGATCATCTTAAGATATGACTTTAGATGAATTTCAAATTGATTGTTATTATCGACAAATTGCCTCTGTTTGGAAGGATTTTAAAAATTCTTAAAACAAACGAATTTTTTCTAATGAGTATGATAACTTGTCTCTAGAAAACAAAATGTTGTTTATTATTTTTCTAAATTAGGCAAAGTTTACTTATATGCAAGGCATGTTTAAATTAAATGTTGAAATGAATAAAATGTCTCTTTCTGCTTACATGTTGTGTGATTTTAATATTTGGCATGCTAGACTTTGTCATATGAACAAACGTGTGATTGGAAACTTAAGTAACTTAGGTTTAATTCCAAAGTTATCTTTAAATGAACTTGAAAAATGTGAATTTTGCAGTCAAGCTAAAATAACTAAGAGTTCACATAAATCAGTTGTTAGAGAATCTGAACCTTTAGATTTAATACACTTTGATATATATGAACTTGATGGGACATTAACACAAAATGGAAAAAGTTATTTTATTACTGTTATTGACGATTGCTCTGACTATACCTTTGTATATCTGACGAAAAATAAAAGTGATGCGATTGACATGTTTAAGATATTTTTAACTGAAATAGAAAATCAATTTAGTAAAAAGATTAACAGGTTTCGTAGTGTTAGAGGAATAGAATATGATTCTAGTTTATTTAATGAGTTTTATAAAACTCAAGGAATCATACATGAAACCACAACACCTTATTCACCTGAAATGAATGGTAAAGCTGAAAGAAAGAATAGGACTCTGACTGAACTTGTTGTTGCTATTATGCTTAACTCTGGTGCTGCATCTCATTGGTGGGGGGAAATTATTTTGACTGTTTGTTATGTTTTAAATAGACTTCCAAAATCTATAAGCAAAACATCTCCTTATGAGATAATAAAAAAAAGACAACTAAACTTGTCTTATCTTCGAACATGGGGTTGTCTGACGTATGTCAGAATCCCCGATCCCAAGCGAATTAAACTCGCTAGTAGAGCCTATGAATGTGTATTCATTGAGTATGCAATAAACAGTAAAGCGTATAGGTTTTAAGACCTAAATGCGAAAGTGATCATAGAGTCAAATGATGTTAACTTCTATGAAAATAAATGTCCATTCAAATCGAGAAATAGTGGAGGCAGCGAACCAAGTCATACTCCCGTGATAGGAACTGCTGAAAGCAACAAATAAGGTGAATTGGAAACTCGAAGGAGTAAGAGAGTCAGAGTTGCTAAAGATTATGGACCAGAATATATGGCCTATAATTTAGATGAGGATCCTGCAAATCTCAAAGAAGCCTTGTCGTCTTTGGATGCAGATCTTTGGCAAGAGGCTATAAACGATGAAATGGATTCCCTAGAATCTAACAAGACCTGGCATATAGTAGACTTGTCTCCTGGTTGCAAGCCTACAGGTTGTAAATGGATTTTAAAAAAGAAACTAAAACCCGATTGAACTATTGATAAATACAAGGCACGTCTTGTAGCCAAAGGTTTTAGGCAAAAAGAAAATATAGATTTCTTCGACACTTTTTCTCCAGTCACGATAATAACATCCATTAGGGTACTCATTTCACTAGCAGCAATTCATAATTTGGTGATACACCAAATGGATGTTAAAACAGCTTTTTTAAATGGTGATATGGAAGAAGAAATCTATATGGAACAACCTGAAGGTTTTGTAATTCATGGAAAAGAAAACAAGGTCTGTAAGTTAGATAAATATCTGTATGGTCTTAAACAAGCTCCTGAGCAATGGCATGAAAATTTTGACAATTTGATTATATCTAATGAGTTTAAAGTGAATGAAAGTGACAAATGTATTTGTTACAAATTTAAAAATAACATTTGCACTAAATATTTGGTTCAAACATCCATGTTGTAAATAATGTGAAATCATTGTTGAGTAACAACTTTGATATGAAAGACCTCGGAGAAGCGGATGTAATCTTAGGAATCAAGATTACTAGGTCAGAAAGGAGAATTTCTTTAGATCAGTCTCATTATATTGAAAAGATCCTAAAACAACCGGTGGCTATATTTTTAATATAGCGGGTGGTGTTGTATCTTGGAAATCGAAGAAACAGACGATACTGGCTCAGTCCACTATGGAGTCTGAAATGATAGCACTAGTTACAGCTAGTGAAGAAGCGAGCTGGTTGAGATGCTTGCTAGCTGAGATCCCTTTGCAGGAAAAACCTATGTCAGCTGTGTTGATCCACTACGATAGTACCGCGGCTATTGCAAAAATTGAGAATCGTTATTACAACGATAAGAGACGACAAATACGTCGTAAGCACATCACAGTTAGAGAATTACTTACTAAAGGAGTTGTAATAGTGGATCATGTACGCACTGATGATAATTTAGCAGATCCTTTGACGAAAAGATTGGCTAGAGAGAAAGTCATAAATACATCCAAAAGGATGAGACTATTGCCTATAGATAAATGAGTCACTTATGATGGGAACCCGACCTAAAAGACTGGAAATCCCAAGAATTAGGTTCAATGGGTAATAACAAGTCATAGTGATATGAGATTAACATGTTATTATATTTAACAGAAGCATGATGCCTGAAGCGACGGAAGGCTGAGATAATAGAAACTCGTAATGAGATCTATACTCTAGGTGGAGGGAGTACCTAGCTATATGAGTACTCTTGATAGACTCACCTATGTGAATGTGGAAATGAGGTCGTTTCCTATGGAATTTAGAGGCAAAAATTCCTAGAGTGTTCACTATATTGGGATAGACATTCAAGGCCATAAATGCACAGGCTTTTTAGAATACACCTAATGAAAAGGTTGTGTGTGGGTTTGATGTCCGAGATAGAGTTCAAGATTACGAGTCACTCTTGTTAAATCAGAATCTTACTCGCTATGCAAAGGTTCAAGTCATAGACACCTTTGTTTATGCACAATCTTATGAAAGCGTTTGACGCTATTTCAGAACCTACTTTTTAAATTCAAGTGGGGGATTGTTGGAAATGATAAACAAAAGAGCTAGTTTGTGAATTGAAAAAATAGAAGTCCCACATATGAGAAATTACACATTCTTGTAGTGTATATAAGGTGGAAGTATGACACTTGGGGTGTGCCCCAAGGGGTACCCCAATTTTGTGAAGGGGCGAGAACACAAGCAAAATAAATCAGCACACACGCGCGCGCGCCGCCGTCCGGCTCAGTCGGGCCTAGGCTTGGGCTTAGGTGGTGAATTATTATTTTTAAGTAAAAAGAAAATTAAAAATTAATATTTAATTTCTGAAAAAAAGAATGCTTGCGTTTTTACTTAATTAACCCTCCACCGAGTCAACACTTTATTTCTGATCCAGTAAGTCATTCCCTATTTTTCTCGCGGTTCAGTTTTTGGTCAAGACCATTCCTAGTTCCACGTTTGTTTTGTGGCAGCGTACTTGGTCAATACCCTGAAAATTTCAGAGTCAACCAAACCTAGAATAATGGGGCACGTTTTTAGTGAGTCTGGTCTAATGGATCCCGAAATTTCTCAGATCCAGTAGCAGATCTCCTCTATAAATAGAAGGTTCTGCTCAATTGTAAATCACACCAAAAGCTCTTCATTTTTCTTAGGCTTTTCTCTTCTTCTCCCTCCATATTCTTACTTCTTCGTTTTCTTTCTTTCAAGTGGTCTAAGAACCATTTTACGAGTGGCAGCCATTAAACTGTCATACTGAAGGTGTAATTCTAGAACGGTTTTTTCACGGTGCAATGAAAATTCGATACAGAGTAACTGTTTTATCCTGGGGACGGCGTGGTTGATAGTCTGTCTTACACAATTTGGGTAGTGCCGTGAAACGTCTTAAAGAGAGCGACCTAATCCGCGACTCAACCCAGTAATATTTTCGGTGGCATAAATTGTTTTCAAACTGGTTTTTCAAAACTTGAAACAACAGTTTATATTATACAAATGAATCTTAAAGCCTAAACAAGAATCATGAGGGGCAGCAGCATAGGTTATTGGTAAGTTATTTGGACAGCGCAATCCAACTATAATCAAGCTTTTGAGCTTCCTGCTTCCACAATCAATTGTTGATAATCATTCTTTATGACTGCAAAATACCGATGGGAAGCCACACAACATGTAGACTTGTACTCCAGTAGACCTTGATGAAGAATGACATCAACTGAAAGACAGTGGACGCACCAGCGCAAAGTCGTTCCAAAATGCCAAACACGTCCATTTCAGCACAAAAACATGCCCTGTGCCAGTGCCAACATAATCTGGTAGTTGATTGATTTAAGCATCATCTTCATTTTTATCCAAAGAAGCTGATAGATAGCTCATGATGAAACCGTCTAGATCTCCCTCGAGGACAGAGTCAGGATCTGAAATCTCGTAGTTAGTTCTGAGATCTTTCACCATACGGTAAGGCTGTATCATCATAGATAAAATAGTTAATGTAACGCTCACATCATCAAAATCTACCAAGGAAAGAGGAGAAATGTACAATCTCAAACCTACATGGAGCACATAACTACGAATCTGACTACCCCAGGTTATGTCAGTTAGAGATTGTGTATGTTGTGCATTCAATTGCGCCTGGCGTGTCATCTCTAGCTGGTCTAATCTTGACTGAAGAACAGCCATTGCTGAAGCCTTATTCGAATGTTGTGACCTGTTTCAAAATTAACCAAACTCAAAGTTTAAGAACATGAAATCCAATGCATGAATATGTACACATATTTCATACCTTTCATTCTGACAAGTTGCAGTAACTCCTGTAGGGATATGAACTATTCTTACGGCACTCTCGGTAGTATTAGCATGCTGTCCACCAGGACCACCAGCACGAAATCGTTCAATTCGAAGATCAGATTCGTTAATTTGTACGCGGGAAGATTCACCACCAAGGATTGGAATGACTGCTACAGCAGCAAATGAAGTATGTCGGCGTTTATTACTGTCAAACGGTGATATGCGCACCAGCCTGTGCACCCCTATTTCTGCTTTGGCATATCCAAATGCAAATTCACCATCTACTTTGATTGTAGCTCGCTGAAAAAATAAATTGCTTTTTTAGTTCAGAAACAATGGGAAGCATCACATAAGCCTAGAGTATGTTAAACTAGAGGTCTCACCCAAATGGAAACAAAATCCACGCAGTAAATTGCTCAATGCTTAAATGCAAATTTAACAACTTTGTATGTAGTAAACCAAGCATATGAGCTATTTGGAAAAATGTAAAATAGACGTAAGTGACACATGGAGGATGGTAAGAAGAAGAACCTTGATTCCTGCAATCTCACCAGGCATTTCTTCCATTACAGTAACTTTATATCCACGTCTCTGGGCCCATGATTTATACATCTGCATGATCATTGCAGCCCAGTCCATGCTCTCAGTTCCCCCAGCCCCAGCCTGAACCTATATTAATAAATAATAAAGCAAGCAGTGTCAAATGTCAATAGGTGCACACCTACATAACCACAGATCATATGTTCGCTGTCCTATTAATGCTGGACGAGGCAAAAAAAAAGTTGCAAGATATGCTTAAAACCTCAATGTAGCAAGAACAAGAATCTTGCTCCTCAGCCAGCAATGCCTCTAGCTCTTTCTCTTTTGCATTTCTTCTCATGTTAAGCAATGCTTTGGTTGATTCCTGAAAAGAAAGACATTTTCTGGATGAATATGAGTCGGCATATATCAGTAAGAAAGGACCTATCTAACACAACAAACATTGAAAGAGAGTAAAGTACAATAAAACTTTGTAATTTTATGTTGAATTACAAGGTGATGAGTTAGATTATTAAAGGTCTATTTAGATTGACTTATTTGAGCTTATCTACTAACATTTATGAGACTGTTCAGGATAGCTTATAGAAACAACTTATACATGTCCATAAGTTCTTTTTAGTTTATTTCCACATGCTCTTCTTGATAGCGTATGAAAACAACTTATAGCTTATATCAAAATAGTTTGACTTTAATTTATCTTTCGTTATAAAAATAGCTAATGCTTAAGCATGATAAGTGTTTATGCTAGAAGCACTTAATTAAGTTATTTACCAATGGGGCCTAACTACAACACTCTTTAATACTTAATTAAAACCCTATGGTGAAAAAACAAAACAGATGAATACATGCCTAGGTGATGAAGGGAGTCCCCACCAATTCCAATTCTGCATCATTCTCTTCACGAGCAAGCTTTATCATTTCAACATGTTCAACTAACTCTCTCTCCAATGCATTCACCTCTTTCACTTTTCCAAGTAGCGAACCGTGCTCCCGGTTTATTTTACCTGCATTTACAGGATCATCCCAAAGATCTGCCTTATTCACCTGAACTGATAACATATCCAACCTAACCTTCAATTTCTTCCACTGCCACACCATAAACACATCTAATCAAATTCAAAATTTCGAAACTAAAACAAACATCAACTGTAATTAACAAATTAATTAACCGTAATCATGCTTAGTTAATTGAAGGTTTAAATTACCTGTAACCGTCGTTTGATTAAATGAATAGATTGAGCTACTGCAGTGGCGTGACTCTTCCAATCGCTATCGTTTTCATCGAGAATGGGCCAATTGTTGGATAGAATTGCTTGGACCGTGAGCCCATCAGAGGTTGAGTGCTCGGTGGATTCGGGCTGAGAGGCCCAAAAGCGAGCCTGCGTGGGAGAGAGTCCATAAGAGTAACCGCTTCTTGAAAGGCGCGTGG
Source organism: Cicer cuneatum (assembly GCA_037974295.1). Classification (NCBI taxonomy): domain Eukaryota; kingdom Viridiplantae; phylum Streptophyta; class Magnoliopsida; order Fabales; family Fabaceae; genus Cicer; species Cicer cuneatum. The sequence goes on along the minus strand of JBBPBO010001986.1, from coordinate 69,967,672 downwards.
AAAAGAACCAAGGAGTGGTGTTTTGAGGAAAGGAATGTGATAAGTGGCGACAATGAAACAAAGTTGGTGAAATAGTTATGTGATGCGATTCGTACGAGTTTTTGATAAGTTTGCATAGAAACGTGGTAATCGTAGGTGATCTTCGTGGGAAATTGAGCATACTGTGTGTAGTGAAGACTATGAAGAAAATTATTCTGTTCTATAAAGAAAAGAGAGAACTTCAAGTTTGGTTCTCAGGATTTTTATTTTTTATTATTTGAATTGAAATGAAAAAAAAATAAGTAGAAGGTGATGCTTATAGGGTTAGCGAACAAGCTCCAAGGAGTCCAAATACTCTGCCTAATGGGCCTGGCCCGTTTTATATTTTATCCATATTTTGAGGAACTTCTTTTTTCACCTCACATGTGTACACTTTTTAGTTTTTAGAAATGATATATAAAAGAGAAAAGTACCTCTTTACATTTTTTTTTAGCTATAACCCGTGAGATACTCCTACATAAATTTACGTGATCATCGCTTTTGTCTTTAGGTACGCATTATAATCATGTCGAGCCAAGGAACCATGGTATCTATTCTATTGCAGCTTTCATTTAAACTACTTTATTTATAATCATGATTTTTTTATAATTAAATAATTGATTTTTTAAAGTATTTACATCTAATATAAAGAGAATATCAAGTTTTGATGTGATTTTTCTTCAAGTTATGCCCCTTATTTAAATTATTTATTTTATAATTTTTTATTCAATTAAATAACTTCAGTAAAAAAATTAAATAACTATTTTTAAAAGAAAAATTATATCATTTTATATATAAAAGAATGGTTTAATTAAAGTTTTAATCTCCTTATTTTACTAATTTACGTAATGGGTCTTCATATTTTAAAATATGACAGTTTTGGTTTCTCATTATAAGTTTTTAACTAAAAAATAACGATATAATAGATGATATGATGATGTGGAATAATTAACACTTATAAAATCGTAGTAAAACTTTCTAAAAATTAAACTTTCAACTTTATTTTATTTTTCATTTTTGTAATTTAATTAATGACATACGATTAATTAATACCTCTTGATGATTCTATATTGATGATTCACATCATTTAAAATATATAAAATCATTATTTTTAAGTTCAAAAATATAAAAAATTCATCAAAATTATCGATTTTTAAAATAAAGAGATCAATTTCGTGAACTAGTGAAAATAAAATGACCAAAAACAACGATTAAACCTAAAAGAATATCAAATTTTAGTGCAATGTTACTTTTTTTCTTCCAATTATATCTTTTATTTTAACTATTTTATTTATAATCCCATCCATTCTTGTTAATTAATACTTTCAAAATGTATAAAACTTTGTAACTTTTATTTATAGTAAAAAAAAAATTGGGATAATGTCCATCTACACTCTAGTGAGTCTATATAAAATATGATGTGTTTTAGTAATATTTTTTCTTTTAATAATATTAATATAAAAATTTAATTTTATATACATTAGTATTATAAATATATTTTTATAACCAATAAATTATTAATAACTTTGATGTTTATTATAATTATTTTAAAAATCATAAAAATGTAAATGATTGTGATGCGATCGATTACACACGCATATCATTTATACTTTAATAATAATAATTAGTATTATTTAATTTTGAATTAAGGACAACGAGGATATGTAGAGACTAGTTATTTATTATGCGAATGGTAATATAACCAACCAACCTCTTTCCTCTCTCCTCTTGTTTTTGGAGTTAGGTTAGGTCATTCAACTCTAAACGTGAATTTCATTCTTCTTTCACATCGATATTAATCGCTTTCTTTCGAATTCAATTCGTAAAAAGACGATGTTTTTGTTGGATTGGTTTTATGGGGTTCTAGCATCTCTTGGTCTCTGGCAGAAAGAGGCTAAGATCTTATTCTTAGGTCTCGATAACGCCGGCAAAACCACCTTGCTTCATATGCTCAAAGACGAGGTTTCTTTCTCTTCAATTTCATTATTTCATTTTCCCAATTATTATCACTGATGTTGTTCTTTTCGGATTTATTAATTTTATACTTCAATTTCAATAGTCACGGATCTATGTTTTTTTTTAGTCAAAGGAGTTTATATTTTTCACATTTATTGTTAGCTGAGTTTTATGAGACCAAATTATTACTGAGAAAATTACCAATTATGTTACTTTGATACTCAATAACTCAAATCAACATAATTTATTTACTCTTAGATTAAAATGATTTTACCATTTTTCTAAAATATTGCTTGATTTATCTGTTTCCCCACCTTGGTTGATACAAACATGCTATTCAATTCAATTACTAAAGCTCACATACATTAACTTGCTCTATATGCATGATTTGCTATGTTCTTCTATATTTAACTTGTTTTGTTTTGTTGCATTTTTACCTTGATATTTAGCATCTGTTTGAATTTTATTGGGATTTTGTTATAAGCAAAAACATTTTGATAGTTTGCAACTGTATGTTTCTCAGTATATAGATTATTGGAATTATCGTGGCCTGTGGCTATGTCCTTTATTTCTGTGTGTTGGTTTGATGTTTCTTTTTATTATGAGAATTGGTTTTGCAGAGATTAGTTCAGCATCAGCCAACACAGTATCCAACATCAGAGGAGTTAAGTATTGGGAAGATCAAGTTTAAAGCTTTTGATCTTGGGGGTCATCAGATTGCTCGTAGAGTCTGGAAAGATTACTATGCTCAGGTCTCTCTTTTTATATGCCTTAAATACATTTTTATGGCCCAAGTGAGAGAATATCTCAATCATGAAAAATTGGATGTCATTAGGCGGGCCTTCTCTGGATATATCATGTCTTGCAATTCCTATGTAACTTTATTTTGTTTGTGTGGCTAGCCTTGCTAATTATTGTTGATCATTTAGTGATTTCAGATATGGAGGTGCATAAGATATCTGGCTTAGAATCTATGAACTAGTTCTAACTGTGACACTGGGATTAAGTTTTATTCTCACGCTCAGTAGTCAGTACTATACTGGCAGCATAGTCATTAAATTTTTTAATAAGTAGAAACTATCTTGTTGCAGAATGTTCTAAAATTCTAATATCTAACTAATTACTTGTAAAACTAAAGATTTATGCCCTCCTATTTTATTCATTGTTTATCTGTTTCATAGGAGGCAGAAATTATGATGAATTGGTGTTAGCTTACTGATAGCCGCCTTTTCACCATTGTTGTCAAATAGCGGTGTTATAGCATAGCAAATTTTCATGAATTTGCTAGAAAACTGCGATGCTATCCTAGTTTCACTATTAGGGCAATCGCAGCCGCTATTCTAGTTTGCGCTACTTGATGTAGTGGCAATAGTGGAAAAAAAGAGAATTGTAGTGTTTTTAATAATAATAAAACTCAAGGATCTGTATGAGTGCCAAACATTACTGATTTTTGTAACAAAAATTTGAAGAGTTGGTGACTATTACTCCTATATTCACTGCAATACGTAAATTTTTCAATATGTAAGCTATGCTTTTCCTATATTACCATTTTTATTTGAATGCAGTGTGCCTTTTTTTATATTTAATTGACTTATTTCAACCGCTATGTGGCTTCCGCTATTTTCCCATACTGCTGTCTGCTATTTCACATAGCAGATTTGTGGCATTCCGCTATTTTTAGCAATCCGTTGTTGATAACACCGCGTTTCGCTTTAGAGAATACGCAGATAGTAACTTACGACTTAGTAACTTATAAGACATTTCTGCCTCTGCTTCAATTTACGACTTAGTAACTTATATTACATGCTTGTGCCCATTGCTCATATATTTTATTTTATTATGATTATGAATTAATTGCAATGCAGGTAGATGCAGTGGTCTACTTGGTTGATGCTTATGACAAGGAAAGATTTGCCGAGTCAAAAAAGGAGCTGGACGCTCTCCTCTCTGATGAATCATTGGCAAATGTCCCTTTCCTTGTCCTTGGAAACAAAATAGATATTCCATATGCTGCCTCAGAAGAAGAGTTGCGTTACCATTTGGGTCTGAGTAACTTCACCACTGGCAAGGGTAAGGTAAACTTGTCAGACTCAAATGTCCGTCCCATGGAGGTATTCATGTGCAGTATTGTGAAGAAAATGGGTTATGGTGATGGTTTCAAATGGGTTTCTCAATACATCAAATAGTCCTTTTGTAAGAGATGACTTGGTATCTCGTTTCTATAAGTTTGTTTGTTTATGTAGTTATGAATTGGAGGTGTTGTTGGCATGAAATTGCAGAATATTTCAATTTTTATTTATATAAAATGACTGGGAACCTACTCTCCATGTGCTGAGCAAATTTCAGTTGATTTTTGGTTGAAGAATTTTCAGATCTAAAATATTGAGGCTCAAATCTTACGCAAGCTGAACTTTTTCTATATGGTTAGCTGTGTAAAGCACTACATTCGGTTGCTTACTATTGATTTGTGAGTTGAGACGAATTATTGAATCAATGAAGTACTGATGCATTAAACATATATGGCAAAAAATAGCAACCTTTGAAAATTGTACTGGTCAGTGAGCAAAGGTTGCTCTTATTCACGATTAATTGATTTTGAAGTATGTTCTTTTAACTGCAAATAAGTAGGTTAGTGTGTTATTTTAACGGAATAAGTTATACTCAAAACCTCCATCACTTCAACTCTTATATTCTTTTTTTTCTTTCTAATTCATCTACGTTATGACCTTGATTTTAATAGGATTGTATTTCTGCTGAATAACTAATTATTAAATGAGAAAGAAATATGGGTGGATTGTGTAAACAAATTTTATACTAATGACTAATAAGAATAAAATGTTTGAAAATTATTTTTGAAATGTGGAGTGGTAGAATGATGAAAAATAATTTTATACTGATAGTGCATCTTTATTAAATTCTTATTAAATATATTTAATATTTTAAATATTATACTGATTTATATTTTTAAATTAGATTTTTTGTAATTTAAAATCTAAATAAATAACTTTTAATATGTATATATTATAGTGAATATTTGCTAATCCAATATATATTTTGAATTGTAAATTAGGATAAGAAAATGTTCTTATTAGTAAAGCTGATTTAAATGTTGTATAAGATTTTCATAAATATGAATGGGATATAAAAAATATAATCATACCTGCCAGAACAATGTTGTGTAGCAACTGCCACTATTTACTGAAAACTTATCAATATGAAATTTAGAATTTGTTGAACAAGTATACACTGAAAATTAAGTAAACAACGAAACGTAAAACGTAAAGTAAATGAAGATCCTACTCAGTCTACCATCACCTATAACTACTAACCACTGCGGGATTGAAAAAAAGTAACTTTGGGATTTTAATTTGTGTTATATTCTATTGACACAGTAGTAAAACAAATGGGGATGTAGCTCAGATGGTAGGGCGCTCGCTTAGCATGCGAGAGGTACGGGGATCGATACCCCGCATCTCCAAAGTTCTATAGTTTTTGCCTTTTGCTTATTTTTCTTTGATATGTGAAACTACAGTGTTCAATTTCTCTTTATCCTTCATCGCTTAGTCAAACAAATGACAATAAATACCAACACAACCATATTAAATAAATATTAAGTTCGACTCCTTTGCTCCCCCTCATGCACAGAACTGTGTTTCCAAAGAAAAAGTTACTACTTGCTAATAATGTCTTTCTAATTTCCATTGCAATGTTTTGCTTCTATATGGTTTGGCTATCAACATTCCACTTTCATTATTGTACATCAATCTTGCTTCTTTTCTAATATAATTTGTTACCCTTTTTCTTTGGTTATATTAAAAATTTAAAATCTTTGACAAACAATTTGTACAAGTACTGAGAAGCTGATAATAAACGTATATAACCAGATATTGTCTTCGTGTAATTCATATGAGAAAAAAACTTAACAGAATTCATATTTGAAATGAATACTTGTCCACATGTTATTGCATTTCATGATGATTCAACCAAAAACGTATTATCAATTGGCATTCAAGAAATAGCAATAAACAGATAATCAAGCACTTTCAAAGCGACAGTCTTATAATTTCTTCAACTTGAATAGGGTAGAAGAAGGTTAGGAGTTCGCAACCTGATATATTCACCCTCATAAATCATTAAGCCCACTGTCAAATTGCATCGAATGTTTGTAATGAATTTTTATAGCTGGAAAGTTGTCTCTCCCCACATAGACAGCGGTAGAGAATACATGTTTTAAGCTTATATGATACATCATGTTAGCAATCAGAAGAAATGTACAACAACCAAACCAATCTTGTTAATAAATATAACACAATGAACCAGCTTGCAAACTACTATTTGAGCCCAACTATTTTTCTTTTAATCATATATTCATCCTTAAGCCCCCCAGAATCAAGCTGCTACGGATTCAGCTTAACATTGCAGAAAGTCGCTCAAAATTTCATACACAGCTCATAGTGCATGTAGAATGTCACTTTTTGTTGGATGACCGGAAACCACCAAACCCCATCAAGGCAGCAACATCAGGATCGGTTTCAGGTTCTTCCACAGCCTCCTTCTTCTGAATCCAAAATTGAACAATAGTTAATTGCTGCTTTGTGAAAATAAGAGTGCTGACATGTTAAAATATCATCAAAAATCATTTTTATAAAGATAGACGGAATCATTAACAGTTAAGTAATGACATTTTACTGGAATCAAATCCGAAAGTACAAAGCTAAACAGAAATGGGAGGAGAGGAAAATGATTTTTCCAAGACTTTGTGCCTGTACTAATTCAAAATAAAAAACTGCATACAGTTCATACCTTTTCTTTTTTCTTTTCCCGACGCAATCGCTTTCTTTCTTCCTCTTCTTGTTGCTGTTTTAAAATCCTTTCATCAAAATCTGCACAAAAAGTAAAATTTAATTTCAACATTAAAAATAAGCTCCAAGTCCATCAAAAACAGGGACAGAACGTTAAAGTGTGGACGGTGGCTACCAACAAAATTTGAAAACTCAACATGAATACTTCAAAAAATTACATATCACTCCTAGAAGTAATCAAAATATTATATACTAATTTAAATATCACTAAATTGTTATATGACTCTTCCAAATTTTTAGCTAAAGATCCACCACCGCCCATAATTTCAAGATTGGTTGAACTTCTAGAATTTCAGGCCAAAATAGAAAGGAAACAAATTAGACTTCGAAATGACCATGTTCTCTTTGACAAATAGTCAACTCCCTTACCATGCTCGGTAAAGCTTCCAAGGTCTTTACGTTTCTTAAGATTTTCAAACCGTTCCTGAACCTGTGTTTATCATAAAGATTTATAACTGTAATGCAGAGCCACATATAAAACAACAGAAGCCAAATGACACACAATGGAACACATGCATGCATGTGCAGAAAAATATATATTATTTCATGCAATGTCAAAGGTATGGCCATTAGAATTCAGAGTCTACAAAGATATCTTAAGCTGCACGATGTAAACCCAAGGCCAAAATAAAGAAAAAAATCAATGAGATGAGGCGCATTGCATGATCGATAGTAAATAGATCAGGTGAGAAGAGAGGAGGGCTAGGCTGGAATGAGTTGGGTCTTTCCAGGGACACTCTCTAATTGTCTAGGCATGGTTTTACTTGTTTATTTGCAATTCCTTCTTTCTATTTTTCAAAACCCAGGACCTGATATCACTTTGATACAGGCCTGAATCTGTCAACAACAATACAGTATTTGTCCATATTTCATTTCATTTTCTGGTACCTATTGTTGTACCTGTTTGAGAGAAGAACGTTCAGCTCGCATAGACATGCCCAATGCTCTTTGATCTGTGAGATAATGCAAGAATAACCATGAGTGAAGTGAAGGTAATTAAAGTAAGACATACACCAAAAAATAAAAGGAAACATGCCAAAAAGACTACATACGTTTCTTTCCATTAATATGATCCAAGTAGTTTGCAGAGTCCTTCACCACACACTCACAAACTGAGCAGTAATATCCAGCCTGCAATATATATTATTAAATCCAATCCAAAGGTACTACATAAGTTGCATAACAAAAAGATTATCCATATCCATATAGGATCCTTGGCAAAGGTTGTTGAAATTAAGATCATACTCAAAATTGGTAAAGGAGATTAGACATAAATCATGTGAAAGAAAATCAAACCCCGATCTTCCCTTAAATATAAAATGGCGACGATGACCATAAACCACCTCTTAACATTTACTAAAATTACAATCAAAACTCATTTTTAAAGTGAGAAAGTCACTATCTGAATTGATATGATAACGTATAGAAGACAAGTTTTCTACAACACAAAATCAAAATCCCAAAAACAGTCAAAGATTTGTGGATTCCCTGCCCACACAATGGCGAAAAATCAATCCTTTGGTTTTTTTTTGGCAATTGCCACATATAGTTTGGGGGAAAGAGAGAGAACTTTCTTAATACTTCAACAGAGTCACAAGACACATGGTGAAACACACTCCCACAAGTTCATAGGAATTCAGAAAACTATGGCTTTAAAATGAAAGTGCTTCTACTTTTAAGTATCAGAGTTTGATAGTCAGTCTAAACACTTAATAACCATTCAGTCTTTCCCAACAAAAGAAACAAAGGTTACCGAGAGGAGGTTAAAATTCAAAAAGATATCATTATGAGAGAAGCATAAAGTTTTTCAATTTCAAAGTACTCAAATACAATATAAAAAACAGGTACCTGCTGGCTTAGTGGTGCAACCGGCGTTACAACCTGCAAAATATTACACGATATCACTTATCAGCATAGCTGAAAGGCATGACAAAATTTCCGTACTAGTGGATGGCTCCCCAACCCATGACCTAAAAATCTACAACATAAAACGCTTACACATGCTTCCACACTCAAAATCTAAGAACAAATAGACACTGATCTTAGTATCCGCATAGGCATACCTGAGTCTTTCCCAACCGGGATTCGAGGTCTACTTCATAATCTCTATGTTTCAAGGGCTTCCTCTGCACTGGAGGACCTTTAGCTGCACCAATAACAAGATATTAGTTTTTAATCAATGCAACGATGCTTTCAAATTTTAAAACAACTACAACCCCATCAAAAAATGGGCACAATTAAAAAAAATAACAAAAATAAAATCGATTATATTCAAGCATAAAACTAATTTGAAGTATATTAAAGTAATGTGAATTAGTTTACCTTTAGGTTTTGCTCGACCCTCTTCCTCCTGTTCAAAATTGAATACAGAAAAACACAATTAACCAAACAAAGTTATTCAAAAAAAAAAATATAATAATAATAAATCAGCAATGAAGGAACAACAATAATTTACCTGTCTCTCCCGCTCCCGAGCTCGTTCGAGATACTCTTCACGATCGAATTTTCTTCTGAATGTGTTGTCAACCCCAGCGACCTAATTCAAGCGAATGAAATTAATAATTTGATGGAACAATTTTATTTTATTTTTTGGCAAAAAAAAAACTGCATTGTAAACCATCGACAAGATTGTGGAGATGAAATTATGAACTTACATTGTTACTGGTGTTAGACATTTTTGTACGACAAAAAGAAAGTGATTCTAGAGGGAGTTCGAATTAGAACAATGACTGAAGCTGATTCTTGATTGAAAGAAAATGAAAATTTTGAATCGCGATTATGTGAGTGAAGCCCTAGGTTTAATTCTGTTCTCTCAGTTCAATATTTAATTATATATAAAATAAATGATATAAATGAACAACAAGAAGGGTGTTTGGTCTAGTGGTATGATTCTCGCTTCGGGTGCGAGAGGTCGTGAGTTCGATTCTCGCAACACCCCTTATTATTTTAAAGTTTTAGAAATTATTAATTAATAAATAAATAGAAATTAAATTTTTTTATTTGTTTACAAAATTATTTTGCAGAGCAAGAAATCCAATCCAACAGAAAAGAAGAAAATACAGTGTAGAAATAGTATTTTAATTTTTGATTTGTTATAAGATTGGCGAGGAAACGAACAATGTGGAGTTCAATGATGATGATATTGTTTGTTGGAAGCATTGTTATTGTATTTCTGATCTCAACCGCTTCAGCTAACGACGTCGTTGTGCTCACACAAGACACCTTCGAAAATGAGGTTGGCAAGGATCGTGGCGCTCTCGTTGAGTTTTATGCTCCTTGGTAAAACACCAATCTTAATATTCGTTCTTATTTGATCCTAACAAAAAAATAACTATCAATACTCACGTTAACATTCGCTCTTTATTTGATAAAATTCCCATGCTTTATGTGAAACTTATTCTCCAAGTCATTAACCTATGAATTTTACTCAATAATTAGATGACATTTGCTTATAAAAATAATAATAATTAGGTGTATTTTGGTGATTGATATCACGATGCCGGAATCACACGGAGTAACTGTAATTTTACAAAAACTATAAATAAATAAATAAATAAACTTGGTTTTGTAAATTCACAACGGTTTGTTGTGATTCTGATAAATCTAGCGTAATACTAAACATGCACAAAATTCAGGTGGGTCTCTCAGTTGGACCAATATGATATCTACTCAATAAGTGTGCCAACTCATTAGGAATTCTGTTTTCCATGTTAGGTGTGGACACTGTAAAAAGTTAGCCCCAGAGTATGAAAAATTGGCTAAAAGTTTTAAAAAAACCAATACCATTTTGATTGGGAAGGTTAGTTTCTTAATGTATCTTCATCTTTTAATGAGGTTGAACCTTTACTGTTCATAATTATTCATGTTGGATACATTTATCAGTTTATATTCTTACCATTCTTGACCATTATTTTATTAATGTCTATAGGTTGACTGTGATGAACATAAAAGTGTTTGCACTAAGTATGGAGTTTCTGGTTACCCTACAGTTCAGTGGTTTCCCAAGGGATCACTAAAACCAAAGAAGTTAGCACTTTGTTCATTTTCTTCCCTTTCAAACATTTTTTTAACAGTGGAATATGTCAGATATTTTCATATTCTTAACTTGTTGGCATTTGTTACTTCAACCACAATACATCTGAACTAATAATGTGTTCTTTAGGTTTGAAGGTGCACGCACCGCGGAAGCCCTTGCTGCTTTTGTAAACATTGAAGGAGGTATTTATGTGAATTGTTGTTCTCTTTCTACTTATATTGAATTATTTTGTTGTTAGCTTTCTACTTTTTTTCCCGCTTATTGTGTTCAAATGCATGATGTCAAGATATGTATTTTAAAAGGAACTATTGATTTGTATGCTAATCTTAAGGTAGAAATTTGACATTGTTTTCCTTATTTATATTTCAATGTGATGAGGATTTTTCTCGAGTAACAACAATCTTACAATGTCTGGAATAGGATTTTTAAATGCTTTTTCAAGAATGTTGAGCATAATAAGATTGTGTTTTCCTTTGTTGTTGTGCACAGGCAGGGGAAGCTAATTTCATCTTTTCACATCTATTTTTACCGATAAGTTGCATTGCATTCACACTTTTCTGATTGATTGAGCTTGAAATTCTTATCCAATATTATCAATGACTTTTGAGTCAATGTTCTGAATGCTTAGCAGTAGAATCTAACCATCCAATGTTGTTTTTCTCTTGTATTCATGTCTTGTTGATTATCGCCATTATAATATGTTGGTGTGGTAGTTTGTCATCTATTCTGTTCTTCATGGCATTTTGAATTATTTTAAACTTAATTCGTCGGCAATTTTTGTGCATAGTATTCGGTATGTTTATCATTGGTATGCAATGTAATTTTAATGTAGGTACCAATGTGAAGATATCTTCTATTCCATCCAGTGTGGTAGTTCTCACTCCAGATAACTTCGATGAAATTGTCTTAGATGAAACAAAAGATGTTCTGGTGGAGTTCTATGCACCATGGTAATTATAGATTAACATGATCTACATTAACTTTATAATATATATGATGGTTTATTTATTTTTCATTTTCAATGTTTTTGAATTTTTTTTTTTTGTTGATCAGTTTATTATTGTCTTTAGGTGTGGTCATTGCAAGGCCCTTGCTTATGTAAGGATATTCTCTTTTCGAAGACTTCTACCATACCTTATAATCATAATTTGATGGGTTTTCCCATCTTATGACTATATCAAGGTTGATGCTGATAATGCTTTTACTATTTCTTTAGACATATGAAAAGGTTGCTGCAGTATTTAGGCTGGAGGAAGAAGTAGTTATTGCGAATGTTGACGCTGACGAGTACAAAGATTTGGCTGAGAAGTGAGTGCAGTGACATACTTTTATGTGCCTTGTAATTAAACTATGTTAAAATCATATTTAACAAACACATGTGCCTAATTTGGATTATTTCCATTAACAGATATGGTGTTGCTGCCTATCCTTCACTGAAGTTTTTCCCAAAGAACAATAAAGCTGGCGAAGATTATGTTGGTGGTCGTGATTTGGATGATTTTGTAGCTTTCATTAATGAGAAATGCGGCACCAACCGTGATGAACAGGGTCAACTTACTTCTAAGGTTGCTTTATTAATGTGTTTACTGTTTAAAGAAACTAGAATACTATACTTGATAGCTGAATGGATTAATTATTATTGATTTAGGCTGGTATAGTAGCATCTCTAGATAATTTGGTGAAGGAGTTTGTGAGTACTGATGATGATGAGAAGAAGGTTGTCTTTTCTCAACTTGAAGAGGAAGTTAAGAAACTTAAGGGTTCTGCTGCAAGGTTTAAGCGATATCATGTTTCCTTTTTTGTTCTTATTTGCTTAAGTTTATAATTTGAACTATGGTTATTGTGTGGCCCTACTTAATTTGTTTGATTTCCTATGGTGTCCTTTTTATGTTTCAGATACGGCAGCCTCTACTTAAAACTTGCTAAGAGTGGTATGGAAAAAGGTGCAGACTATGCGAAGAATGAGAGTCATCGTCTAGAGCGTATGCTTAAGAAGGTACTAGTAATTTTTTAATACTATTAGTATAGTAGCAACTAATATGATAAATATATTGAACATGAAACATGAATATCATATTCTCATATTGAACGTGACTCCTTTCAATGGGATGGCAAGGTCCATGTCCAATGACATAAAAGCTATTTAAAACATGAAAGCAACCACCTCCAGATAATACATATATGTTAAATTAAGTATTTTCTAATGAATATTATTCCAAAACATACATTATAGGTTATTTCTTTATACAATGAGCTTATGGTGATGCCCATATATGCATTGGTTTGTCGTCCTCTCCAATGATGTCAAACAAGAAATTATTTGTCCACAAAGCAACAATGTTTAATAATTTGCACATCGATATATTTTTGAAGCAAATTGGTTGGAACCAAAGCAATTCTTAATTAAATGTCTTAGAAGTGGGTTATTCATAAAAGAATTGGTTATAATTGTAAATTTCAAGTTAAAGATCCATATTCTGCTTTAAGGTATAAGATATGATAGAATTTTCTTAAATATTATATCAGTCTTTTTAACTAACCCTGTTTTTTTGGTTCCAATTGTTTATTTCATTGGCTATTTTAGGAATTAAACCTCTCAATATTTAGTTCTTTTGATTTTGTAAATGATGGAAATTTTCTTGTATTTTTTGTTTATTAAAAGTTTAGATATGACTATGAGTGCCATATTATAGGTCTAGTAGTTTGAGTAATCAATTATTACAATGTGGCTTGTAAAAAGCTTTTATTTTGTATGTTAATTTGAACAACTTGTCTGAACACATTTGAACTTGTCATTTGATGCAGTCAATAAGTGCAGAAAAGGCAGATGAATTTACTCTCAAGAAGAACATCTTATCTACTTTTGTTTGATTTTATGGTTGTAGAATAGTCTTTGCTATAAATTCTATCAAGAGGCATGACGTGTAATTCCTGAGTGTGTAGGTATTATTGCCCTGGTTTTCTTATGACCATGCCCTCTAAATATGCAGTCTTTGATGCATATTTTTTCATTCTTCATGTATCAAATTTTGTAAAAATTAAAGAAAATGATAGACTTTCATTTGAGAAAATATATTATAAATCTTCTATTTGAATGGCTTCCGGTTCAAGATATATTTGGACATTATCATAGTTTTTCTTGCATTTTCCCATCACTCATGACTTCATTGAGCCACTTTTGCTTCAAGCAATGCAATCTGAAAAGTTTAGTTGGACTCCAGTTATTTGATTGTGACTATTCTTTTTATACAAAAAGTAATATATTACTAACATCTTTATCTCGTTTGGTCAAGGCACATCTCTCTCAATGGAAGTGCAACCATTCACATTTTTTTGTCATTACTAACACTTTACATTATTGTGTCATTTAATTTAATTATAACCAGCACCAACTAATTTCCAATTCACCTATGATCATTTCATTCTGAAGTGCAACTACTATTTTTCCATCTGAAACATGGAAATGAGGGAAGGAATTGAGAGAAAACATAAGTGTGAATTGATTGGTATTGACTGAAATGATATAAATGACAGTTATCTAAGTGATTACATAAATGTGTATACATGCTAACCAACTTGCTTTCTCTTTAAATAATTCTAAGCTAGTATATATCTTTTCTCACGAAGAGGATTAATGAAGACAATCTCGCAATTGACCTGAGAAGAACTTTATCAACTTTCATCATATCAATTTTCCAGTGCAATATCTATGGCTATTGGTTACACCATATAAATAAGCTCTTTATCAGTATTATACTCTCGATAAGTGGTAAAGACACTTTAGAGTACTACCCAATGGAAAAGCATGAAGGGGACTTGAGTGAATTATGTTCCACTTCAATGGTATTAATAATTTTGCTTCATACCTTACATACTACATTTTGTAAGAAAAAAAATGGAAAACACCAAGGGGTTAAACAATTAACAAATCAAAAACCAATTCATCAATCAAACATGTTAGTATGTCCCCTTCAACCTCTAACCCCTCTTCAAATGCTTCAAAGTCAAAGTCAAGCCATTTCCCATATCCAGTGCTCATGTCCTTGCTGACAAGCTCATCCACCATTACCTCTTCCATGTTTTTAAAACTCACCATCTCCTTGTATAATTCTTCTGCCAAGATGTTCTTCTTCTGAATTGATGTCACCCATTTAGGCCATGCTTTGCACCTTCCAACAAAAGCTTGCTCACATTTCAACTCTAGGCACTCACTCACATAGTCAAATAAAACCTTCCTTTCAAGCTTAGAATACTCTTCTTCACAGTATGATGATCCTGTACTCTGATGATTCTCCAATAGATCAAAGAGATTTGGCATTATAACTGTATTCGTTCGCCCCATAACAAATTCTTCTGCCATAAACTCCGCATTGCCAAGAATATTCTGTACGTATTCAAGTTCCATGTTGCTTGATCTTTTAACATCTACCATGTTTGGTATTCCACTTATTTGTGTGACAGCCACATTGTGTCCCGTAGATATGGAAGAGCTTTCCTCTGACCATGTCGCCTCATTTTCAAGTGATTCGGATTCATTTATCTGGGAAATATTAGATACTTCTTCATCTTGCATCGAAGAATAAACTGTGCTGCCTGAAAACAGGAAGAAACTGATTGGCAAGACAATTTTATACGTATAAGCGCTTATGCTACGGAAAACTGGAAAAGCAACTAATTATTCTTGGAAATTTGTTTTCACTTTTCACCAAACATTGATGAAGAATCTATAAATAACAAGTTTGTAACACGCATGCACAACATAAAGAATATTTAACAACTTATTTCTGTAAAATATATTAGACTAAAGTGTTCTCTGGAAGCTGATGCAATGTCTTGTTTAGGAAGTACTCTCTCTGGTCTTGATTATAAATTTATAAACAAAAATAAGAACTTTACACTTATTAAAAAATTAGTTTAGTACAATTAATTTTCTTGAACTAAAAAAATAAGTGAATTCTTAGAAGTGTATTTCATGCAAACTTGTTTTATGTAAATAAAAGAGTCATTAGAAAGTGTTTTAGTAATGAAATCACTAATAGAGTGAAAGTAGTTTAAATTTATTTATATTCGAGACTACCAAATATGGATATTTTTTTTGCTTATATTTGAGACCGGATGAAGTAAAAGGTAGACAAGTGAGATTTTGCTTTCAAGATCTAAACAAACAAGACTCAAAGGAAGGGAAAGGTGAACTTTACCATATGTACTGTCTTCACTATCCAAGTAACTTTCACTGACAGAAGGAGCTTGAAAAACCGCAACAGCATTGGAATGCTGACAACCTAGATCGTTTCCACTTTGACGGTTTCCACTACAGCTATCTCTTACTTCTGATGTCTGTTCAAGTGATTGAGTACTAAGTAAGCATATGGACTCTTCTCAGTTCAAAGATAATTGAAATTGAAAATCACAAACAACCTAATTTGTAAAATCAGATTCTGTGAATGGCACATGGACTCTTACACAATTGTTCTCTGTAAATCAGGCTCATAATAATCTTTTGACTAAGTGTCGGTAGGAAGCTTGCAAAACGCTACATATCATTCTATCAATATATACTACTTGAAAAAAAGGCCATTACGAATGAAGCTTAAAGAAATGCTATACCTGCAGTTGCTGACTCATTTTAAGCACTGGATCATCAATTGAACAACATCGATAGTTATGCATTCCATCAAGTTTATCACTGAACATTTCATCTTGTTCCTTAGTTATGGTGTTTACCATACTGAATGCTTTGTCTTGTAAACTAGATCTCAAACCAGTAGAAGGCCCGTCTGAGGCTAGGGTACATTGAGATAAGTTAAGTCTCGATGTTAATTCTTGCAGCTTTTGCTCTAACAGGACACTCAATGCATCACTATCTACCATGTGTGTCGGAGATAGTGATAACTTTCTGGGGTGAAGATTATCACCATGCCCAAGAGAGTCGACGCCAAATCTAGTTCTGGTTTCCATCACTTGCTCAGTAGAGGATAGTGACTCAGGCATGCTTCTCTTCAAGGGAGACATAAATGTAAATGAAATAACATCATTGCTTTCGTTCATGTTAAAGGCATCCTGGTAAATACTTCCATCCGTTGTAAAATTGCATCTTATGGACTTGCTTTCGAAATTGTTTCTTGCATTATCAGGACTTCTTGCCTCATGAACACCATTGCTGTTATACTTTTTCTTTTGGGAAATACTATGAGTTTTGGACGGGGGAAACTCCTTTTGGTTATCCATTGCCCTAGAGCTTGACCTTTTAGGCTGAATACTGACATTTGTAGCAGCACCCTTGTTTGTTGCCTTCCTAATTCCAGTAGAACTTTCTGAAGATGAAGCTCGTGGTGTTGGCTTGTTGGAATCTATTTTTGAAGTTGATTTACCTTTGAAGGTCATGCTATTTTGCTTTTGATTATTTTGTACCAACACATTGCTATTACGGTTTGCACACGTTTTCTGCGGCAATGATCGATTTGTAATTGGTTTCTGGCTTCTTGTGAGCTGGTTTGACTTTATCTCATTCTGTTCTTTCTGCTTCATATATTTCCTATTACCATTTGAAATCAATGTATCTCTGTGTTGACCATTGTTTTTGGCTTGCATTGCAAGAGAACCTGATTTTCCTTTACTTGCTGAATGACAAGAACTACGTTTCTCAGAATCTCTAGAACCCTTCAATGACGGTGTACATTTGTACAAATTATTACAGCCCCTCTCACCAGGCTTCACATTTGAAGGGTTGGTATTTCTCAGATTCACTAGATTTTCAGGCATCGGTGCATATTGTCCAGCTTCCAACCTCTCTTTCAAATCAAGAATTCTCAAGGGAACAGATGAAGGCCCAGCTGATGACCTTCTATTCCTCATATACGGCTGAGGGCTTCCATCAATTATCTTAGCAGCTGCCTCCATTATGTGAGCTGCATTCTTCGGCGGCAGAAAACCAGTATTCTTGATGGGAGACAATAATCTATTGTGAGTAACTGGAACAGGTTTAGCCGACTTTGGAGGCAGCATTTCAGTTTGAAATCTCTTTATTGGCCGGTTTTCCATTTTATAAGCCCTTGATTCTATGGCATCCCAAGAAGACTTCTCCGGCTTAAGTGGTGTGTTTATGTAGTCAGCACGGCGAAGGTCATCCATTGAACGAAGAGCATTTGCATTATAATGAGAAGCTCCATAAGAGTTGGAGCCGTATAATGAAGCGCAGGAAAGCTCACCGACTTCCGGATTTGGCAAAGAATCCAAACCCATGAGTCTTGCTACTAACCCAGGGGCTTTACTCCCACAGCCTTCATCACTACATACTGACAAAGTGCAGTTAAAATCACCACTTGCAATATTACTCGGACTTGCTCCATTCTCATCCACCTTTATCTAAAACAATTATAATAACCAAACCAAAAGAAGAAGAAAAAATCAAATACCATAGATAAATATGAAAACTGCAAAAAAAAAAAAAAACAGAGAGAGAGAGAGAGAAGGCAAAAAGTTGGAGGAAAATTCAGACCCTATTGAACTGTGATTCTGGCAAGGTCTCCACATTTTCCTTTCCTTGCCTTGAAACTTCTGCAGTTAATGTAGCAGAAACATTTAGAATAGGCGCATCAAACCAAGCATTTGAAGAATAATATGTTTAAATAAACAGCTTAATTACACGCTTATAACATAAGCATTTGTACAAGTGTAATAAAATAAAGTTAAACTGTTTTATACAAGCTATCCTGCAGAACTTGTGAAAATGTCGTAAGCTATATTTCCAAGGTTGTAAAAATCGAGAGTTTAAGTAAACTCATTTTGCCTAGGTGAAATCGACTCGTAAACTCGACTCCTACGCTTGTTAAATCGACTGGTAGACTTGTTAAATCGACTCGTAAATTCAAGTTTACCACCAAATTGACTCGAAAATGCTACCTAAAATTGTGTAATCATACAATTTTACAAGTCAATTCACAATTTTAACAACCTTGACTATTTCCATAAGCTCTACCAAATAGTCTCCCAAATACTTAAGCAAGTAGATAAGCTCAAATAAGTGAATCAAAGTCCAAACTCCAAACAAACCCTAAATAGGTGGACATGGCAAGCAAAGAATGAATAAAAATGAACATGAAAGAGAGACATCACACGATTAACATTACCAGGCAATGTTGGATTGTTCCAAACGAGCTTCTTACGAGATTTGGCATTCCAATCAAACAAGCTGAAAAAACTTCCCTTAGAACGTTTTTTCTCCATTTCCGATTTCTTCTTTTCCTAACAAAGTTAAACGAAAACATTACCTAATACACAAGAAAAGAGTGAAAGGAAATATTTTTATACAATTACGTTGTCAAAACACCAGAACCCAAATCTCACATATACAAATCAATTTCAACATTTTGAATGAAACTAACGGACTTGAAATTACAATACAATTTAGTTAATCGAGATTTGAGATCTTACTTGAAACGAAAAAACCCTTCACTCAGAACCCCATTTTCAAACTTCACAATAGTGTTATTTGCAGAGCGAAACACAAATGAAAAACTTGAATAACTTGCGACATTTTCATGAATCACACCAAATACCCATTATCCAATGCACACACTTTGTTGCTCCATTATTATTATTATTCCGCAAATCGAAATAATTTATCGAAATTTTCAAATGGGTACCAAAAATAACAAGTAAATGAAAATAAAAAATAAAAACCTTTTTTTTTGCTCTCATTCACTCTCGAAATGCCTCTTTTTTTTCTCTCCACGAAATTAGTCAAACCGAAGAGAAGCAGAGGAGATCTGTGTAGAGAGAGAGAGAGAGAGAGAAGTGTCACTTGGTTCTTGTGAACTGAGTGAGAGAATTGAGGTGTTTGATTTTTGGGCTCAAATTAAATCAAATGAAATAAATGAATATCTACACATCGCACCCTTAGTTGATTTTATTTTATTTTTTTGTTGACTAAGCTTTGCTTTTTAAATAAACAAAATAATTTTATTAAAAAGAATACGAAGGTTATTCTAACTCTTAAAATCAAAATAACTATCCAAATTCACCATCATTGCAGATGAATATTGCCCATTTTATATGAATGTCTTAATTTTGTACCATTAAGTATTCACTTGTTTTTATCTCAATTTGTTTTTTTCCATATGATAGTGAGATTATTAAAACATGGTATCTATATAATTCGGGATGCTTCCATTTTATCTCACTTTATTTTATTTTTTTTGGGACAATAGCCTTAGCTTTTGATGAGCTACTCAAAGGAATGTAAAATGTCTAAAATTCTATGCTCTATTCTATTAAGATGTTTCTAGTCAATTTATTAATTTTAACAAGTTGGAGATTTCTTTCAGTCGTAATGTATTTCTTGACAAATACACTGATCTTTTAAGACAGTGGAGATTCCCTCAAAATACCTAAACTTACCTTCTTTTATTAGAAGGTCGAAGATGCAAATTTACTTACCTTCTTTTCTTGGAAGGTTGAAGATGCAAAATTTTTATTTTGTTCAATATTGTGTTTGAAAGAAACTTAAGCAACTGAAGAGAAATGCGTCTCTTTTTCACAAAGATAGGTGCTAATAATATCAGTGACACAATTCATATCTACGTACATCAAGAGTTTGCTTTCTTCTAGATGGAATCCTCCACCAAAAAATATTTATAAAATCAATTTTGATCTAGTAGCCCAAATCACAATGTTTAGTGAATTTGAACTGTCAGCATAAATAGTAAGTGGGCAGTCTTAGGGGTTGCTACTAGGAAAACTATTACTATCTCCAACTCGGATGTAGCTGAAGCAATGTGGTTTAAATTGACGCTCTAATTTGTTTTTGATTTAGGATTTCGTCGCATCATCGTTGAAGAAGACTCCCTCAATATTATTAGAGCAATGTCCATTCCTCAAACTACTTTTACTTCATATCCAAAATTAACAATTGTCACAATTTCCTTTCTTTGTTTCCTTTCCTTCGTATCATATGACCTGTGTAAAGAGATCTGCCAATAACTTTGCCCACAATCTAGCCAAGTTCGCATTAACTTTAGACGATGCTATTTGGATTGAGAAATGTTCATCTTATATCCATGTCTCTATTACAAATGATTTAGCCGATTAATGATAATTGTTTCGTTTTAAAAAATAATTGAAAATTGGAATTGTCATTTATTTTGGGCTTAAATATGCTATTATAGTTTTTGCAAAAATCCAAAAAATTTGATTTTAGTCTTTGCAAAATGCAAATATTTTTGTTTTAGTCACCGATACTTAATATCGTTAATTAATATATTTAAACTTAGTCCCGTAAAAAAATAGTTTTAGTCTATACAAAATGTAAGAATTTTGATTTTACACCCTACATGATAAAAAAAAAACATTGTTTTTATGTAGGATATTTATAATAAAATTATAATTAGTATATTATAATTATTATCACTTTATTTTGAAGATATCAAAAAAAATATATTAATTTTGACTAATTAATTATATATTTTTCTGCTTATTTGGCGATTCATTTCCATACAAACAATGTAAAAAAATTATAATTAGTGTATTATAACTATTGTTATTTTTATGTTGACGATATTTAAAAAAATATTAGAAAACACTGGACATAAATGATAAAAATGATAAAAACACTGCAACTCTCACATAAATGATAAAAACACTGCAACTCTGACACACGTACATAATAGAAAAGCATGATACACAATAGATGTCAAAAGTTCAAAATTCAGCATTCACTCAAAACAGAAACAAAAAACGTTTTGGTGGTAAAGTATGAACATTATTGTTATATTACAACACATGTCTATTAAAACAATAGCTGAACGACTGGTTTCCCAACGACTATATGAGTTGTCATAAGTCTTCATCAAACCTATAAAAGGAAACTCAATGTAAAGGAAACAACAAGAGTTTAAAGTGTAAGCAATCACTCACTTAAATAATAATTCTTGAGAAATCTAAACTCTTCAATTAAGCAAAGACTCCAGTTCTTCTTCACTAGATTTAAGGATCTATTTTATGAGTCTTTTTGCTGAAAATTAAACTCAAACAAGTGTTGAGTATAGTCTAATGCATCAATCATTTTTAAATTAGTTTAGTTGAAGCTCAAGACTATAGTGTTAAAGATAGTTTGAATGTATTGTAAAAATCATTTGTGATTAAAAGGTGACTTGTAAAATCTTTTATGGATTAAAAGGTAATCATTGAAAATCCTTTCAAGGTTGAAAGGTGAAATTTGCAATTGATCAAGATTAATCTCGAAGATCGGTGTGAAAAACAAAAACATTATTGTTTAAACACTAGTGAAAAATCTCACAAATTGTGAGGACCGGATATAACCCACTTTAGGTGAACCAATATATATTGTTGTGTGAATTCTCTTTCTCTTATCTCTATTTATTTTTTACTCACTTAGCACTAATCACATAGTGAAGTTTTTATTTTGATATCACTAACCAAGAACGTTATGCTTTTGTTGAGTTTCAAACCAAAATTATCTTAAGTTAACTAAACTTAATACAAGAGTTAATTTTAAAAAGAGAATCACAATTCAAATCCCCTCTTTGTGATTGACATTGTTATTTTAGATTTAAGTGTTTGAAATACACATGTCATCAGAGCTGTAATGTTGAAGACGTCAAAATCATTGATTGAAATTGCACTAGATCGAAACTAATATATCAATATAAATCAAACGAACGTCACACCAAGACAGAAAATCAAAATGTTGCACTAAGACGGAGAATAAAAAATAGTCACATTAAGACGATAAAATCATGAAAAAGAAAACTGAATATAATTGAAAATCACTTATTTAAAGAAGAGACAACGAAGAAAACAATTTAGCAAAGTGATTTTTAAAAAAGAAAAAAACAAAAAGGAAAAGTGAGAACGGCTAGATTTTCTACAATATCAAAATATATATATATATATATATATATATATATATATATATTAGATGATAAACTCCATCTTTCATTTTTAAATTAAATATTTTACTCTTTATAGTAAAAAAATCATTTAAGTCTAGTCCTTGTAGAAATTTTATTTATTTTTAGTTGTCGCAGTGTCTTATATAGAAAGGAACGGATGATGCAATTTTTGTAAGAATATTATTTGTAAAAAAAAAAATTTAAAACATTTACAATATAGCTCTCCAATTTAGATGTTTAAATGAATCTGGTATATACACTTAACTCATTTTATAAGTTTTTAATCGTATTTAATAAACAACATTATCTCCAACCATCACTTAAAAAAAATACTTAACGAATTTCATTAATAATTTTATCATTAATAATTATATCATTATATTTTAACAACATTTATTTGTTTTAATGCAATTTGTTAAGTATGTTGTAAAAAAAATGATTTATTGAGTAGAATCCGTAAAAAAAATATGAAGAGATGATATTTCTATAAAGATAATTCTCTATAAGCATTATGTTTATAAGGAAACACTTTATTGTAAATTTTCTTAATAATTTGAAGGACCAAATTGAATCTGCTTAAACTCAAATAATAGAATTAAATGAACAATTTTGTATTGAAGGTTGTGGCAATATTAAATTGGTACAACACTTGTTTGTTTTAATGTCCAATATTTTCAAGGATTTGACTGGACATAGTATAGTAAAATAGGTTGGATTTTGTAGGGTGCTTCCAAAGGAAGGAAGTTATTTGGAAAACACGCAATCGTGCTATTTCTCGCAATGTCGGTTGAAGAAACAATACAGCATGTAAAATCATAATAATTAAGTATTGTTTCCACTTAAAGATATTAAATTATTTTATTTGTGAAGATTCAGATGCACATTAATATGAGAGATAAGTTTTTGACTGATTGAGTTTAAATGGTCAGAAAAAAATTATTTCACATTGTTGAAAATGAAAAAAGTCATATTATAGTTTTAAAATAAAATTAATTACACTTTTGATTCTATATTTTAAAAATTATATTACAATTTTAAAATAAAATTAATTATAATTTTTGATCTCTCGATTATCATATTTGTTATAATTTTAGTCGAAACTCATATTTTTTACTATAGATATAATGACTTATAGTTTAAAAATGGCGAATTTTTTGCCTTAAAAGAGTTTTTTCTTCAAAATTGCAAATTGGGACAATAAATCTCAATTTATAGGTCAAAAGTCAACATTTTAGTGGTCAAAAATCTAGATTGAGACAAATACTACGATAAATGTGATGATTTAAGTATTAAAAAGTTCGATTTTTAAACAATAGTTAATTTTCGTTAGTACATAAATTAAAGAGACAAAAATTACACTTATAAATAGTTTATAATATTATTCCGGCCACTAATTGATTTTTTCAGAATTTGTTATAAGACTAGAATCCAAGACCTCATTATCACTACAATTCATAAGTTCCTCTTCCAAACCACTAAAACACTTTACTATTCTCGTAAAGAGTAAAAAGACCTAGAATAAACTTCAAAACTCAAATGTCCAATTTAGTTTTTTTTTTTTTTACAGATGTGCAATTTAATTTGTAAATTTTGTTAATGTTAATGAATTCAAACAAATGTAAAAAATAAATTTTGTTAATGCTATTTATGTTAATGAATAAATTTTGCTTTTTCTAAAAAATAAATTCAAACAAATGTAAAAAAAAGTTCAATCCAACTACTATAAAATTTAGTTGAAATTGTTCAGCCATCTTTTATGTTATTTCTTTGTAATGAATAAGGTATTTAAATTTTTTTCATTTAAGTTTTTTATCTTTTAAAATGTGAAAACTTTTTCTTCTTTTTCTATATATTCCGTTTTGAAAAAGCTTGTGTGTTTGTTACTAGTGACCTGATTTTAACAACGCACACTACATATCTTAGGATTTAAACGAACTATTATTACTATTATTATTATAAGCATGCACATCAAAATTGGAATGGCTCTCATATTCTTTAGTGTTCAGTCTGAATATAGTGAGATATTTTCGTGTGTTTGGTTTCGTATTTACGTTGACTATCTTGTGTCTAAAGACCAACACCACTGTAATTTTAAAAGGAAAATGTTATACATTTCAAAAAACTATGTCACCTCAATGCTCACGATGGACAAGTGTTATATTCTAGTTTGTTTGACTTTTCAACATAACCATTAACCAAGCATATTCATGATGTTTCAGAAAAAAATATTTCGCATGGTCAATATGACTATATTTTTTTGAAACACACGTTTGATCTTAAAGTTCAACAACTCTTTCAATTATTTGAAAGATTTTCCGAACCCAATCAATAACAATTTTGTTACTTTGTTTATCTTGCTTCAATCTCATATATTTCGTGCTCATGCAATGATTGAGATGGATCCCAAATTATGTGGATATATACCAAAGTTTAAGGGTTCATCAAATTGAATAGAAAAAATAACATATCACAATTAATGATACAAAACGTACGTAGCAACTAATTAAAATAGGGTGAGAATGCTACAAAAAGAAGAAACAAGTTTAAGATTATTAGAATGCATAAAATTAATTAATTAATTCTAATTTTTGTGCGAATAGTCTATCATATATATCTTAATAATAGAAGAGTCCATCATATATATCTTATTAATTAGGCAAAGATGCGAAAGATATATAATGATGAATCTCTCATCCCATCCCATCATATATGCATTATTTGGATATATATTTTGCTCTAGAGACTGGTTACGATCTTGATGCATTTGATCTTCAACCAACGCAATCCTTTTTTCACAGAATGTTTGAACTTACCTTCAGTCGCATAAAACTTGTAATTGGCCACTCTTCTCTTTCTCTTCCTCTCCGGGTCATTCCACCACGAAGTATTCTTTATTTTGATTACAGAACGTTCTCGAGATGTATCACAATTATAATTAGAGTATAAAGATGGAGAGTTAACACTCCTCCCAACCCACATATTTTTGTTGTTTTTGACATTCGTGTCATGTAGGTTGGTACCAGCTGATCGACCTAGCTGGTATTGGAATCCCTCCATCTTTTACTCCTATAAATTTTTGTTGTTATAGTTATATTTTTTTCTTCTGGGTTTAATTATGTTTTTTCCCTCTCCTCTCTCTCTTCCTTTTTATCTGTCTAAGGCGGTGGAAGAGAGAGGAAGAGGGGAAATTTAAATTTAAAGGCTTACAATGTTAAGAATATTTTATATATGTGTTTCGAAGGGAAAAATGAAACAACGAGATACATCTTCCATAACCTAAAATAAGAATGAAAATGAGACATACACCTCATGATCACCAACATGCCATGATTTATTCCGTGTTTCACTTAATTAGCCATAATACGTGTTAGTTAGTAAATAGTTTGCTCTCAATCTAAACCTCCATCTACCTAATTATAGCTTGTCCATAATATAACTGCCACATGTTCTTAGGTTTTTGAAGAAATTTTCATAAGAAAAAAGTATTTGAAAAAGTTAATATTAACATCTTTTGAAAAATTTCATAATGTTAATTAGAACAATGAAGGCAGAGCCACAAATAATTCGAACATAAGTTTTTCTTTTACAATAAACAAAAGTTGTGTAATCAATATTCCTTTGTTGTATTGCATCATTTAAATAATAGTTTTCTTAGACTTTCAAAACAAATGAAATTATGTTTCGTATTGTAGTTTGTCCTACAATTTTTCAAAATTATTTTATTTGCAACCAATTTTAGAAATAAGTGGCCAACATATAAAAGTCTGCTAACATAATCTTCCAACACACTAAAAGAAAAAAACACAATAAGATGCACTATGCAGACAAATCAAATGAGTTGTGCTTTATTTGATTTGCATGCATGCAAATAAAGTATAAGGCTTATATCGGTAACATTTGAAATATAAAAGTTTGAAATTAAAAATTGAAGTATAATGAATATGGCATTATTTGATGTGCCTCCACATCGAAATACTTTAAAAAATGTTATCAAAATCACAACAAAATGTGCAACTAGACACTTATTCCATTGGCCGCTTAGTTAGGTTGCTCAACATGTATCTAAATAAATAATAAATAAATAAAGAGTTTAAATGTCACTTAGCACATAGCAAACTAAAGTATAAAGATAGTAATTGTTTGACTTTTAGAAGTAATAACAATCAAAATCAAATATATATAATAATTTAATGATTGTAATTTATCGATTAGATAAAAAAATTATATTTACCGTATATATGAATTAAGATAAAAAATAAAATGCAATAAAGAAAATGTACGGCGTGTACAAGATATCCAAGTTTCGTAGCCCCATTTCCTTGACATTTTCCAAGACGCTTCGTAATTTCACACGTGGGAAGACTCAAACTCACTAATAAATGTTTCCTTTTTTATCAAAAAATAAATTTTCCTAATTAATGTCCGGAGATGTTTGTTTGTTACTATACTACTTGTACAGATTTATAAAAAAAGAAATACTATACTACAAATTAACTGTTTTTTTAAATAAATTTCATATAAGGTTTGACCAATTCAAGAGAAAGCACTTTTGTGGAACGGAGATCCTCTCCATTTCTTAAAGTAAAGATAGTAATTATTGCACTTAAATACAAGTAGATTCTCTTAATTTACCGAAAGAATCAAATAAATCAATTACAATACATATTCCTTTGAGTTGTGTACTTGGTTTTAACTAAACGTTGAAATAATGAATGTTGTTGTTAACACTTGTTTAAAGAACATTCAATATCTTTATGCAACACATAATAAAAAAGATTGAAGCACACAACCACCTTAGAACTTGAAAAAAAAAACACTTGAAAACACTAAGAGAAAAAGCGCTAAGAAATCAAAAGTGAGATTGAAAAAAAACTTGATCAATGTGTTAAGATTGAAGTTCTAGTGAATAATCTTGTAAACTTAGAATATGGTGGAAACTTAGAATATGGTGGAAACTTAGAATATGGTGGAAACTTCTTATGCTCGAATCCAATTTCCCTAGAAGTTAATATTTGAACTGGCTTAACAATTTGTAGTGTTGATTCTTTTTCTTCCTTTATCAATCAATTTTATTTTTTGTTACAAATTCTAAGGTGATTGTGTACTTCAATTCTTATGTGTCGCGTAAAGGTATTGAATGTTCTTTAAACATGCATTAACAACAATAACAAGTGGTATCAGAGTCACGGTTCAGTTTAGTGGCAGAACGGGAGTGAGAGATCTTAGTATATATGGATCAAGTCTAGTGTTGTAGGTGACTCATACTTGAGAGAGATATTGTTAGAATTCAAATATGAGTTGTTAGTCTCATATCAACTAGGAATAATGGATATATAAAATAGGTGACTCATATACTTAATGTCTTAAGGTTTGAAGTTAAGATGCAGTGTCAAAGTCTCTTAATAATCTTGAACGTTTAGCTCGTTGTTGCTCTTGAAAGTCCATCGTCGATCAATATGAATGTAGTATAGGACATAGAAAACCACAACCACGACAAATTAATCTCAGTCCATTTTCCCCAACTAAACACCCCCCGTAATCAATGTGTCTCAATCAAATCAATATGTTGTGACTTGTGATAATGTGATTTTCCTCTAAACGCGTATTTAGTGAAAAATATAGACATTTGATTTGATAAAGCGTCACCATGTATTATATTTAGATCTGCATATCACTTTCGTTTTCGCCTTTATTTATTTTTCCAATTGTTTATCGTCACTAAGTGTGTATTAGTAGTAGTTAGTTATATAACGACGCGTTTAGTTAGTACTTATCTTGAATTTGGAATTTTGGGATACCTTCTAACCCTACTGGTCAATACTACTACTAACTCCTAATATTGTTAAGAAGAATGCGATAATAAAAATAAATAAATAAATTATTTAAAATTAGTTCAATAAAAAATTGATTACAATTAATCTACTATATATTTTTACACTTTATATATTTTTAATGCATTAATATCGTTAAAAAAAATGACATTTATTAGCATGACTAATAAAATAATTATAATCGAGCTAATAAATCTTAAATGACTTGTAGTTAATATTAATCAATTTATAACGATATATAACTAACTTCAATTATATCTAATAAATATAGTTACTATATATTATTTATTAAGAGATATTGGAAAAATTAAAGACTCTTTTATTTATTTAAGATATCTAGAAGTAGCATTATTTTAATGATTATATATGTTCTTTCTGGGAATTTTTATGGAAAATATGATATGATTTCCTATATTAATTAACGTGTTGTATTAGTGCACTGCAGAGGAATCTTCCTCTCTTGTTCCACCAGCATTTTAGTCAACTAATGGTTTGCATGTGTTGGTTGACATTATAAATATTCGTAAGTACTTATTTAGTTGAGATAGCATATCTTTGTAGATCTGGGAAAGACAAATTTTAATATTTTTGGATGGTATCAGAAAGGAAATCAAGCAAGGAGCATAAAGGCACTAGTGAAATTCCTATTAATGTGTCTAAATGGAGTCTTGGTGTTACAAAACAACCATCAATAAGGTATATATATTATTATACTTATTTTTTTGGTGTTTGGTTAAGTTGTATTTAATTGTAACCACTCTTAATTTAATCTTCTTTGTTATTGTGCAGTGGCCTTAGAAATGTGACAAACACTCTAGTAGCTAATGATTACAATTCCTTCCTTGAAACTTTCTTTCGAGGAGTGGTAAGAATTAATGTGTTTATTATCTTTGTGAAAGAATTAATGTGTTTTGAGTCACAGTTAATTGATTAATTTATCTTCCTAAAATAGGTAAGAGATGTGGTGGAAAGAAAAGTCCAAGAGCACCAAAGTTCAAGGTATGTTTTACATGTGTATTACACATGATTATGATTAATTAATAATATTGTTATTATAATGAAATTAAATATTTAGTATATATTTAATGTATTCAACATCATTATAGTTTTTCAATGTTCGTTTTTTTTTGACGAATTTAATGCAGAGCAAAGGTTAATGAGGGTGGCATATCTGGAGTCAGACCCTTAGAATTATGTTTTATTAATAACAAGTTGCCTGAATCAGTTTTTACTCAGTCTAATATAATAGCTAAAGATGGACCACCTCTTCAAATTGCTCTATTTGATGTTAGATCTCATTCAATAGTCAATTATGGTCCCTTTTCCAATATAAAGATAGAGATTTGTGCCCTCAAAGGTGACTTTGTATCTTGTGGCGATGAGGATTGGACTGAAATTGAATTCAATGCAAATATTTTAAGTGCAAGAGATGGTAAACAGCCACTTTTGGTTGGAGAGAGATTCATTACTCTTAGAAATGGTGTTGCTTACATCTCTAAAATTATCTTCACTGATAACTCCAGATGGGTAAGAGGAAGAAAGTTTAGGTTAGGAGTCAAAGCTATCCAAAATGAAGAAAAAATTAAAGAAGGTAGAAGTGAACCTTTTAAGGTCAAAGATATCAGAGGAGAGTGTAAGTCTCGTTACATCTTTATGATTATAGTGAATTTGACAAAATCATAATTGCACTGTTAGTGTTATTTTACTAAAGTTACAAAATGTAACTTTTGTTAGAGTGACTCTTGTGATTATGTCAAAGTCACTGTTGATCTAAACTAACCACACGTTTGTTAATTGTTTACTTATGGTTTTTATTGTCTATTTTCCAAAACTAGTACATAATAAGGGTTAGTTTTTTGTTGGGTCTGGAGTACATAATAAATATTGTTCTTATGTTTTTTATTGTAATATATGTCTTATGGTATAACACCAAACCTGACATGTAATTTTTGTAATTTAAGCCTACAAGAAACATTTCCCTCCATTCTTGAATGATGATGTTTGGCGTTTGAAGAAAATTGCTAAAAAAGGAAAATTCCACAAGCGTCTCTCTTCCCACAGAATTCACACTGTTAAGGATCTCTTGCAGTTACTCATAATCAATGAATCTTCATTATATGAGGTAAAAAATTGTTTCTTTTTTAATTTAGCTTTTTTAAGTTATAGAGTGAGTTACTCATGTGACTGACAAAAGCAATGATTGATATTTGAATAAATCTATGCTTTGGTACAAATGTACACACAATATCAACAATTGTTTTTCTCATCTTTTAGTTTTTAAAGTGAATTAATCGCTTTAGAGGAGCGAAGATGAATTGCGCAGATTATTAATTAGATATTTTGGTTTCTGAGATGTAGAAGTTTGGCAAAATTCAGAAGAAGTCTTGGTCAGCAATTATTGAACACGCAAAATTGTGTGTTGTAGATGATTACAAGCTTTACAGCTATCTTGCAAGTGGGCTACCAATAATGCTGATATTCAATTCCATCTACAAACTTGTGGCAGTGACATCTGATGCACAAAATTACTACTTACCAGATACTCTCATCCCTAGCTTGAAGGTATATTAATATATATATATATATATATACCTTATTCAAAAATATAGTGAAATAGATTTAAAGGAAAACTTTGTTGTCACATTATTATTTTTTTATTAAATTAGTGATTCCAAATTAATGAGCAGGTTTCTTTTCTCTCTGCAGAATTTGGTAGAAATTGTGAAGCAGGATGCTTACAAAAATGTGGATAATTTAATATCAATTGATGAGGCTTTGTTGAACTCCATAAGCCTAGAAGCATGTCTAAAATCAGCAGTTCAAGGTCTGCAACTTATTGATATTTCTACATAAGATAGATATTGTCAAATGAGTATAGCTTAAATTATTCAATTTAAGCAAAAAAGGCCCAATGTTTCTTTTTCTGTTTGCAGGAGTAACTAATAGTATTTTATGTTATTCTTTTTGTATCATGGCATGTGTATTACTACTACAATATCAATATTATTCCATATGCAAACTTAAACAAATCATTCTATGTCATTTACTAACTTTCTTGTCTCAAATGTATGATTGATTGACATACACTCTCATTATAAAACGTTTTACTCTGCAGACAAATCATAATCATTTGTATATATGATTTTAAAAGTAGTTATAGTTAAAGTCAAACGTTTCCAATGATATGATAATTGTGATTGGCCTATTGTATAAAAAAACATTTACATTAACGATGTATAAAAGTTAAATCTGTGTTATACAGCTCTTTTCCTCTTTTTTCCAATTCCGCTCTGAATGTTGAATACTTTATATATTTTGGGCAGGTCCAAAAGAAATAAGGCCAGATTATGTTCAACCAAGTACCTCTACTTCATATGAAGGAATGCATAATAGTCAAATCTATGATGATCCAGTGCCAAACATAAGAGAAACACCACAAAAGAATAATGTGGAAGGTAAAATGTACATTGAAGGTGGTTATTTGACAGAGACTCTCATAAATGAATTTCTTAATACAAAGGGGGGGCTAGAAGAAAATGTTTTATTTGGTTTTTCTGATGGAGCAGAGTGTAGCACTCGTTTTAATTTAATCAATTCGGCTATGGATATATCAAGCAATGAGAAACCAAAAGCAGTGTGGTGTAAAATTCTGGTTGCTATCAAATGGGTCATATCAGTGAAAAGGGGTGCAGCTGCTAGGAGGAATGCTAGTTTGTTTTATTTCAACTACTAGACTTGTCTTGTTTCATATTTCATGTTGGCAAGTTTGAAGTTGAAATAATCATTGATCATATTTTATTTATCTCTTGATCCAAGTTTGGACTATGAGAGCTCCTTTCACTTAGGAATCAGATGGTTAACATAATATCTATAATAATTCAATAGATAATGTTTATAATCATTTAAATTTTATTCAGTTGATATTTACTATTGAAAAATCATTTGGTAATTCAAAATTTACTTTGTTGGTAGTTTGTACTATTGATATATAGTTGTATCACATAGTTAGTTATCCTAACTATATTATTTCTTTTTTATGTAATTAGCTTTTGAATTTTATTTATATATAAGATCTGTAATTCATAAGAATATATTTTCAGTAAATAAGAGATAAAATTATTCATTAACTTTCCCTCTTCAATTACCAAGTAATACAACTTTCTCTCTTGTTGAAACTTGAAACATATAGAGTGGGCTTGAAAATCCAGAGGAAATTACAAGATGATCAATATTTGGAAACTCTGTGTGTTACTAGTTGGACCATTTGGACCACGGCTGATATTTTGATGGACCAACACAATATATGTTCTACGGGAGATTCGTGTTAAAAACTATCTCAATAATGATGATTCGCAATACTATTTTAAATAGAAGTTTATAATTCTCCTCATTCTTATTGAAACAATTATTTGTTTGATATTGATTCGACGAATTCAATTTGAAAGAATACATGTTCATTTTTTCTTGTTTTTGTTGAACGAGTATCAATCAATTTATTTTCTAAGCTCTAAGGGCAAGGAGGACCATAAATTTCGAATTCTATAAAATAATGTATTTCACAACATCTTTTTGCGTTTTTTAGTATAAGTGTGAGTCATTCTCGTTCTTTCACGTTCCTTTCCTCTTGTAAAGCCTCAATGTAAAAAAATATCTCAATGTTTTTTTGTCGTTAACTAAAACACTTTAGCGAAAGAAAACTTGTTTGAAAAAGTTAGAGTGAGAAGGAGGTCACGGCAACTCTTTACTCTAACAAAATTAATCATTAATTAGCTAAATTGCATCGGTAGTCCCTTAAATTAATTTTAGATTTTACTTTAATTCTTTAAGTTTTGTTCATTTTATTTTGATCACTTAAATGAGAGATGTTAAATACTTTGGTCTTCATTTTTCTCCAATTTTATTCTTCATCCTTCTCTCCCGATCTTCTTTAAGTCACAAATTTATCGAATCTTATTTAATTGTATTTCTCCAATCTTCTTGAACCATAAATCCAATTCTTCTCAAAACAAAAACCCTAAATTTCTCAAACAAAAATCCTAATAAAATAGAATAATTTTTTTTTAGTAAAAATTATAATTTTCTTATAACTTACTTTCTCTATTTTTTTTTGTTATAAAAAAATTAACGGAGAGTCATACTTCACCATATTATATATCAATATAAGTATCGTATCTATTGTACTTATAGGATATTTCCTCAATTACAATAGTAGTCATCTAAGTTATTTCTATACTTGTAATATATTTTAAATTGAAATTTAAATAATAAGGAGTACTACACATTACAACTATTCACAAGATGTAATTATAATAAAAGTTAAATATTTATAATGATTTAACAATTGTAATAAACTTTTTTTATTGACTGTATATATAAATTAAATTCATAAAATATTTCAATATAAATATTAATGTGTTGCATGCGAAACATTGCTATAATTTAATTCATAACTTATTGTGTCAAAAAAGTATTCTATCAATAATTAATTGTCATAATCATAAATACCAATATATATAAAATAGGCACAAAAGCTTACCATCTTACATTAGAAATTCACCAAAACGCTAAAGTTGGACACGGATGCCCTTTAATAAAAGTTAATTAAAAAAATTGATTAAAACTTTACTATTTGAAATTGGGCGTTAGAATTCCCGCTCAAAAATGTGATTGAACTGTTGCTCTTCTCATCATTCTTTGTATATTTATACTTTGCTTTCTCTTCTTCAACTATTACTCACTTCTTCTTCCCATCATCGTATCGTTTCTGCTTTTTCTCAATATCTAAAATGTGTTGTAAAAATTGGCTCGCAATTTGATTGGTATTTTTTTTATCAATAATTCTGATTAAATCTGTTAAACAATAAACACTAAACCTGAGATGCGGCACATGTCATTGTTATTAAGAATTTATCTGCTTCATCAGTACAAATCTTTCATATTTAACAGGCTCTTTTCAGATAAAACCGAGGTAACAAAACAATAATTCTTTATCTAGAATACTATAAATATATCACCTATAGAAACTTATAAAACGGAAGAAGGAGAAGAAAAATGTAAGATTTTTTTTTTTTTTTTTATCTTTTTATAAAATGTATCACATTCACGGATAGATAAATAGGGAGAAAAATAGAGTAGTGAAAGTATTTGGGTTAGACTAAATCATAATAATAGAGAGAACAAGTCAAAACTATAATAATAATAACGCTTAATTGCAATTTTAGTCATTTATTTTTACTGATTCACGAAATTGGTTCCATATTTTAAAAGATACTTTTGGTTTCTCTTATTTTTTAACTAAAAAATGATGACTGGAGATACTTTAAATAATGTGACGTATGATAAAATTATGTAAAAAGATTAATACCCATGAAATTGAAATAAAACTCTGTAAAAACCTATATTTCAACTTCATAATTTTTTTATATTTTTAATTTAATTAATGACATATGAATAATTAACGCAATCAGATGGTTCTATATTATATAATTGTATATCACATCATTAAAAATATGTCAAATCATTATTTTTTCAGTTCAAATATCTGAAGGAGAGACCAAAACTGTCGACCTTTAAAATAGAGGATCAATTCTGTGAATTGATAATAATAGAGGAACCAAAACTACAATTAAGCTTAATAATAATAATAATAATAATAATAATAATAATAATAATAATAATAATAATAATATTTTCATCTAAAATAATTTTTCACATTGCTCACTCAAAAATATAAAACATAATAATTTATTTAAAGTTTTTGAAATATCCTCAAAATTTACAAAAATCCCCCACATATTTCAAAAGTTTAAAAAGATGACTCAAAATAAATTTACTAGTAACATCTTGAATGTAACACATCAATCTAGTGTAGAAAGCTATATGAACCACTCCTAGATTGATAATACTTAACATGCAATTATATTGGTGTAGCAAGTTGTATGAACCAATGACACTTGATGAATGTTAGCAGTTTGCCAATCACATTACATCCCCACAATTTTTGTTGTTGATGTTGTGTTGCGCTAATAAGTTGTGCGCGTGTTTGGTTATTTGTGAGTGCTATAGAAATTTTGCCAATATCTCATGCAAGTAGCCCCACGTGACACTCATATAGGTGATTCCATCAAGTGTATGATGCAAATCATACGTCACCTGTAGGGGATATGAAAATCATTAAAAGCTTTCTAACTTACCCTCTCAATAATGTAGCATCTAGCAATTACTCAATTACTTGAGTACACCATAAGAAAAGATCAAAAACAAAAATTAATTAATTTTTTGTGCTAGCAGAATTGATAAGTAACTCGTTCTTACTCATATGAACCTTTTTCATGCTATCTCTAATCACAAAGGTTGAATTCCTATCACTTGTTTGTTTCAATTGGATTACGTCTGATTCATGTTGATGTTTACATATTTACTTCATCCCAAGGTATCATTAGAGGATTAACTAAGTTCACTTTTGATTTGACTTCTCATAGATTGAGGATATAACCTCTTAATTTAGCACAAACTTTACACACAAATGATGAAGATATAATTTTATTCCATCATAAAATATTGACTAAGAAGTCTCTTGGTTAATTTAATCTCTTATTTACCAAAATCTATAAAAATAAACTTGATCTCCACGGTATATTTTCTGTTTAGATTACTACTAAGCGACATCAATGTGCGCAAAAATATGTATTAATCAATTTATAAATTTATTATACATCTCTACTTGAATGTGTTTCAAGCAACAACACCCTAAAATTTATTAATAATAATAATATTTTTATTTAAAATAATCTTTAACTCAAAAATATATAACATAATAATTTATTTAAAACTTTTGACATATCCTCGAAATTTACAACAAAATGTATTACTAGTTTTCGATTTTCGATTTCAGGTTCCAATTTGATTCGTTCATCGTTTTCTCTTAATTACTTTCCAAACAGTTTGTTATATTCTGCCAATAATTTTGACCATCAATTTGACTTTTACTGCTTCTTACTATTAGAATGGATCTGAATTCTTTTTCCCCCCTCATTTTTACAGATTCATCGCACAACACGTGTTTTAATTATTGCCAGGTACTTACTTTACACTCTTTGTAGATTACAAAATTTATACACTTTTTATTTTCTATAATTATTCAAATTGCTTTTTTCTGTGTATTTGATACTCATAATGTTTCTGTTTCGTATTGGTGTATTTTAAAGCACAATTTCTGGAAATATGAGGAAGAATTCGAGCTTGGGGTTTATCAAGTCAGAGACGAATTTGAAGACACGGAAATTGTTGTGTGCAAAGCTCTTCTTGATGCAACCTTATGAAGAAGATAAAAACAGCTAAAAGCTGAGTGGTATCACATACTTTTTCTTGTTATATATTTAGATTAAAATATAAAATAAAACAAATACATCATCCAAATTAATATAAAATAAAAATTTTCACTATTAATCGATTTAAAGATAAAACATAATTGCCACCCTTAGTCCTACGTGGCATAAAGTCTTGAAAATATAAAAACGAAAATCTCATTTGTTGACACGTGTTCTGATTGATTGAAAAGCATGTATTTAAAGAGAATAGAAGAGAAAAGACATGCATTCCTTCCTTCATTCATTCATTCATTCATTCATTCTGTTGCACTGAGTCTTGAAGTGTACGTTTTCTTTCTGCTAAGAAACAATGTATCCGCAACATGATAGTGGATCTTCTTCATCTTCTCAGAGGAAGAAAGATTACAAGAATACTGGAGTTGAGGCGGAAGATGGTCGGAGAAGGAGACTGGAAGACCTCTTCGAGATAAGGAAGAATAAGCGCCAAGATAATCTCTTCAAGAAGCGAAAGGGGGACACTCCTTCTCCTACCACTGCTGCTCCTGCCCCTCTCTGCCTCATCAACACAGTATGTATATTCTATATATTTTCTTTTCAAACAAAGATTCAAATTTGCTCAAACAAAATCAAGAAATCAAAATTTTGAACAAGTCAAAACACAACATGCATGCTAGAGAGAAAAAGAGACTTTATTTTTATGACTTTAGAAGAACTTCTTTTTTTGGTATGCGTAGTTAGATTAATTCTAACAAACATTCAATTAATTATTATCGATGTCCACGTGTTAGTTCAGTATCTGACATCTGTGTTGGTATTCGTGCTTCATGTGTATATACACACACTCACAAACAAGAACAACTTATACTTTACAAAAAAGTTACGAATTAGAGACTATATTTATTGAATAAGGAATGAAGGGTAGAGGCTAAACATTAGGTTGTTGTATGTTAATAAAATTAAAACTGGATTTGGATAAAAGAATAATTATCTCATCTAACAGAGTTTGTTAGCCTGCAACTTAGGCTTTTATTACTTATTGTATAGCCTGCAGTTTATTTTCATTTTGTTGGAAAGAATTAATTATTTATTTTACCATATTTTGAAGTTTACATTGTATATATTGAAGTTGAGATAATCTAATGTTTCATGCTTTCTCTGACATTTCCATACAATTGGGAAAAATCTTTTTGGTGTTGGTGGTGGCTTGGATTTGAACGTGCAGCACCAGGATATTCTAATATTCAAGGTAATTTTATTTATTTATTAGAATAACCCTATTATAGTAGTGAGCTACTCACTAGGTTTCATGTTTAGTGTTGTTTAAGGTTATATTCACTTTTAAAAAAATTGTTTGCAACAATTTCTATGATAAAATTAGTTTTATTTATATAGTAGTTAGTGAAGTAGTTAGGTGAATTGAGATATAATAAACATATCTATTGATGGAAAAAAGTAATTAATAGTTCATTGGTATGCTAAAATGACAAATAATGAAACAAACAAACAACTTTTTCAAAAAAATTATGAGACAAACAAATATTTTCAATTGTGATCCTTAATATGAGATCGGGAGAAAGTAGAACTAATTAATACATGATACGTTAAGATACCAATAATTAGGTGCATTATTGAAACATAATATTAATACTTAGTGACAAACTGACAATGATAATTGTGCCATGTCAATAACATAGCCAAGGTTAAAGAGATACTAATTGCTAAAATAAAAGGCTTTAGCAGAATTCCGTGGAAAAAATTGACCATGATACATATAATGCATGTCAAGAGATAGAGCTTTATGTGTGATTTTGAATTGCAGCATAGAAATAATATTTTTATCTTCTACTCTTAATGCTATTTAACAGATTCAACGCATTCCTACATTGACACAATCATTAATGTCTAACAATCCTGCTTCACAATTGGAAGCAACTACTGAGATTTGTAAGCTACTATCGAAGGGTATGAATACAATTCTTATATTTAATTTGTGGTGTAATACTCATTTCTTATGTTATGCCTAGATTATATGATGCTATAGTGTAACGTCCTCAGTTTTAGTTTACTTTAAATAAAACAAGGCGTTACACATTGTATAGGTGTGTGTGCTTGGCTAAATCATGATGTAGCTCTCAAAAGTTCTTGTTTGTTATTCAAATTTTAACTTTCATTAACACATCTCTGTTCAGGCTACGTTGCTCTAATTGATGAGGTAATCCGGGCAGGTGTTGTCCCTCAGCTTGTGAGGTTTTTGGAAATGAATGATATACCGCAACTGCAGGTATAAATCTTTTTCTATCAGGATCTCTCTCTTGTGATTCCTGAATGTGAAGATTTTCATCTCACTCAAACAATAAGTTGTATATTATATCTGCAGTACATGGCAGCATGGACTCTGACCAATATTGCCTCGGGAACGTCTGAGCATACAAAAGTTGTGATTGAACATAAGGCTGTTCCCCTGCTTGTGCGCCTTATGTGCCATAGTAGTGTTGACGACTGCAAAGAACAGGTCAAATCTTCCTCAATCTCACGGCATAATGGCATTGAGAAAACCATCACGTATGTATTTATATGCTGCTTGCTTACACAATTTCCATGTCTCAAGTATTGAACAGGCGATATGGGCATTAGGTAATATTGCTGGTGATTCCCTGAGCACAAGGGATCATGTTCTTAGCCATGGTGCACTCTTGCCAATATTGGGTCTGTTGTGGAATCCATCTTTAGTAAAAGTATCTATCTTGAAGATCGCTTCATGGACTTTATCAAACTTGTGCCGTGGAAACCTTCCTTCAACAATTATTGAACAGGTTAGGAAAATTTGCACAAAATATTGCTTGTGCTGAGTTAGTAAATAAAATATAGTTAATTTACACATTGTTATCTTCTCTTCTCTAACTGCAGGCTCTTCTGTTATCATTTTCAGATAAAACATACATTGCCTTTCCTTGGAAAACTCATGTTGAATCCTGATGAAGAAGTTGTAGTAAATGCATGTCTGACTGTCTCTTATCTTACTCACGAGGGCTCAAGTGAAATGATCCAAGCTGTCATTCAAGCAAATGTTTGCTCACGACTTGTAGAGTTACTACTGTAAGTCCTTGACTGATTGCAATACCTTTTGCGTGTCTTTCTTTTTTAGTAACACTAACACTGTCATTGGCGACTTCATCTATGTTTTCTTTTTTCTCTTGTGGACTGACTAAATTTCCTTTTTACAGGTTTTCAGAAACAAAAGTTATTGTACCTGCTCTGTGGACTCTAGGAGATATTACTTTTGGTGATGAGGCTGCTCACACTCAGGTAAAAAAAAAGATGTATAACTATCTACTGATTCTAGGATCCTCTAATTATATTGTCATCATGGTTGTAGAACATGTCATGCCAGTGTCAAATGAGAGTTAGTATATGGTACGTACTGAGAGAGTATAATTTTTTTGTTGCATTGATCTTTTCTAGCATTCAAAATAAATTTTATTTTATTTTACCTTCTATTGCTGCTAAATTAGCCACATTTTTCAGGCTCTAATTGACCAAGGAATTATCCCTTGTCTTAAACTAATTCTTTCAAAAAGTGATAAAATCGTCCTCAAATATGCTTGTTGGGTAATCTCAAATATCACAGCCGGGACTATAGCTCAAATGCAGGTAAGCAATGATTTGACCCTGCTTTATTTAGTAATGATTTGCTTCTGAGCAGTTTCTTTCTGGAAGTTCATAACAAGTTATTTGCTTGCAAGTTGCAATATTGATTTTTTGTTCAAAAATGCTACTCTAAAGTCTAAACTCATTTCTTGAAGGAATCACTGTCCACTAGTGACGGTGAAACATATGTGATTGAGAACTGAAGAAACTCTGTGCTTTTACGTAGAGTTTAAGATTTAGGCTGGTTGAATATGAATTGCATTCATGTCTGAAATGCCAACTAAGATGCAGAGAGAACTTATAAAATGATTTTTTCTAAAATATTTTATATCAACTTCATTTTATGACAAAATATATCATGGGCCAAGACCATTTCTAGAAATTAATTTATACTCTCTAAGACTAGCTAAACCTTTTAGACATAACATATATTGTCACAACTAATATCCTTATGATCATTTATGTAGGCTGTCATTGATGATGATCTTATTAGCCCTCTTGTTTGTCTTACAAAAGCTGAATTTGAAGTTAAGCTGGAGGCTACATGGGCTATTGTCAATGCCACTTTTGGAACTCATGAGCAGATTAAGTAATTTTTCCATTACATTTAATTTTTCTATATCATGATTTTTTTTCACCATTCTCATTCTTCTATATATGTAAAAAGTAGGAAATTAAGAAAACTTAGCATAAACAATAAATAAATACCCTTAAATAGAATGTCATCTAGTGGGATGTATGTACCGTACTGTGTCCTTGAAATTGTGGAAAATATTTGATACTTTTTCATTTTAGACATACTTAGGATTGTGGTTTATTAATAGATCGGCTGTGTATCATAATGTTACTGTTTACTCCTTTTGTATTTTATGTTTGTGATGGAAACTTATGACCTAATGGACATTTCTCTAGGTTCTTAGCAAGTAAAGGGTGCATCGAGGCACTTTGTGATCTTTTGACTTGTCCAGACCCGAGTGTTTTGGCAATTTGTTTGGTTGGGTTGCATAACATTTTACACTCCGGAAAAAAAAACAAGAATCTTCCAGTTGGAGTCAATGTTTATGCTGAAATGGTTGAAGAGTGTGGAGGATTGGAAAAGATTGTAGGTTTGCAAAACTATGACAACACTGACATTTATAATAAGGCTGTGGAGGTTTTGGAGACATATTGGCATGAGGAGCTTATACCGCTAGATGATCCGAAACTTCAATAATAATGAGGGTGGTACTGAAAAAAAATAATACCTAATTACTATTGTTGATAAACTAGGTTTCCTTGTTATTTCCTCTCTCAAGTGAACTTTTTTTAATCTTTGTTTACTCAACTGAAAGGTCGTGATTTTTATAATCTGGCTCATATGGTTTAGTTGTACTCTTACATATACTACTAACATTACAATAAGAGAAAAGAAAAATTATAGTTGGATATTTTATTTTTGCCCCATGTGTAATTCACACTGCTTTTGCTGTTTAGTTAACTTATATTTCATGGAGTAATGATTGTTGCACACTAATATATGATGCTCAATTGTGTGAACAATCCGTCATAGCCTCGTGAAGAGGCTTGTAGTAATAATTATTTAGGATCATCATGTCAAAAATGATACATTTGGATCCATTCTGTGGAGATGTAACATGGATGGTGTCAAGTGTGATGATTTCACAATGGAAAATCATGTGTATATTTTTTAAGAAGGCTAATCAATGAGTTATAATAGTGAAATCCTTCACTTC
This sequence comes from Cicer cuneatum, assembly GCA_037974295.1. Lineage (NCBI taxonomy): Eukaryota > Viridiplantae > Streptophyta > Magnoliopsida > Fabales > Fabaceae > Cicer > Cicer cuneatum. The sequence continues at coordinate 69,925,346 of JBBPBO010001986.1, read as the reverse complement.
CATATCCCAGAATTTTGGTTGTCCATTGAGAACTAGTTGATAACAGTCACTTCAGTCATCTTCTTGGTCTTTGGTTTGTAAAAGTCTAACTCCTTACATTAAATAAGTACATTTAAGCTACATTAACTTAGTGCATACATTGATGTGAAATTTACCTATGTTAATTCAATTTACGTAATATACGTGATCTAAGTTCATATAAGATAGGTTAAATTAATCGACGAATGTTACATAAATAAACAGACATCGAGGAAGAAAATGTTAGTGTTAATGACGGACAAAATAGGGTTGAATGAAGAAGATAAAGTGAATGATATGAATACTTCTTTTACATATGAATACTTTGGACTCCTGTAGTCACCATTAGGGATGAGAATAGGTTAGGCCACCCGACAGGAGCCTATGACCTGGCCTACTTATGGTCTGGCCTATTAGGCTTGACAGGCCGGCATATATATATATATATATATATATATATATATATATATATATATATATATATATATATATATATATATATATATATATATATATATATATATATATATATATATATATATATATATATTATTAATGTTATTTTTTATTATTATTTATTAATATTATAGTTTCCTATTTTAAAGTATATGTATATATATATATCTTATTATTTATTAATGTTATTTATTAATATTATTGTTTCCTATTTTAATATTATTTTATTATATTAGATTTGATTATAATTTTATTAGTTTTCCTTGTATAAAACTTTCTGATTTAGCCTATTTAAAAAATATAAAATATAACATTTAAATATTTTAATGTAAATAAGGCTTTTAAATAGGTTTTCAGGTCAGACCAGATTTTTAAATCGTAGACCAACAGGTGGCCTGACCTATTCCCACCCCTAGTCACCATCAAATTGTCTCACTTTATATACTATAAATGATGTAGTTAATTATTATTGGAGTGTGAGTACTAGTATCTAAGAGTGTTAATCTAATATTTCTCTAAAAATAGAGTCCAAGTCAAATATTTACATAAAGGATTATTTTCTTTTATTTTTAGTGACCGATTTTGTCTTTTACATGTATTACAAGTAACCGTTTTATAGTAATATATGTTTTTACTCAATCTTCTGGTAACGTTTGAATATAAAAAAATTGCGGTTAGCTTCTTGATATAGAAATGTGTTTTCTTAGTATAATGTTATTTTTTGATAAAATCTCAATTATAAGTTATTTTGAATATATAAAATAAAAGAAAGCAAATGCGTTATTTGAATTGCAATAGTATTGTTATGTTACAAACCTTATTCTGATATACTTTAATGTACAAAGCCTTTCAAAAAAGGCAAAAGAGTATTGTTATGTTGTTATATTATCGTGCATTAATTGCATGAAGTCTACGTGTTTGTGAGAGCAAAGAAAAAGAAAGAACAAAAAAAAAGATTAAAGAAATGTCTTTCCAATGGTGGAGGAAGAAATGGTACAAAACTTGTTATAATCTATTGGGAATAGGTCGCCGGTTGAGAAAGGAAGACTATTTCCAGTTAAGTAAGCAGAAACGCCATGAATATATCATCAAGAAACGAAGGGAGGGTTGTTACCACGATACTTGTCAAGAAATCAAAACACTTGTACGTTCTATTTTCTTTTTATCACTTTAATATATAAACTGCATGCAACATATACGTTCTATTATTATTGCATCATATCATCAATTTTTATCCTTTTTTGTTAATGTTGTTGTTTAACAGTTGGAAGATATTCCTATGGTGGCACATGAACTATGGTCTGATGACACTGATAAACAATTGGAAGCAACTAATCAGATTAGAAAAATATTATCTCGTATGTTCTTAAATAATGTTACTTATTGGTAGGAATAGGAGGATTGTTTATTAACATATATATATTTGTTTAGGATTCTACGTGGACCCTCCATTTGATGAGGTGATTCTGGCAGGCGTTGTTCCAAAGGTTGTGGAGTTTTTGGCAAGGGATGATATACCTGAATTACAGGTATGTTCTGTTATTCTTTTTTATTTTTTTGTGATTCTTGAAAGTGAAGATTTTGACCTCACTGCCATATGCAGGAGAATGCTGCAGGGATTATAGCCAACATCAGTTGGGCAAAGTCTGATCAAACAAGAGTTGTAATTGAATTTGGTGCTATTCCCATGTTAGTGCGGATTCTAAAATCTCGTACTAGTTCTGATGACGTCAAAAATGAGGTCAATCTCATCAGTGTATTGAGAAAATGTGTATTACTTGCTCTTGATCTTAATCTCATCAGTGTCTCATAAATTGAACAGGCAGCATGGGTTTTAGGTAATATTTCGAGTGATTCCTTGGCTGCAAGGGATCTTCTTCTTGATTATGGTGCACTCATGCCATTAGTGTCTATGTTGTTGGGTCAACAAAATACATCTGTCTTCAGCATTGTTTCATGGACCTTGTCTAACTTGTGTCGTAAGCCTCCTCCACCTTATGAAAAGGTTGGCAATTAAAGAATCTTGATTGTGAAGCGAAACAGATATATTGTTATCCTTTCTTCTCAAACTCTAACCTCATCATGCTCTCTTAATTGTTATTTGTTTTCAGATAAAGCCTTTATTACCTGCCCTTATATACCTCATCGTGATACCTGATGAAGAGATTATAACTGATGCATGTTTTGCTCTATCTTGCCTTAGTGAAGGCTCTGATGAGATGATCCAAGCTATCATTGAAACAGGTTTTGTATCAAGACTTGTGGCACTACTGCTGTAAGTTACTCTGCATCTATCTGATTGTAATATGCATTCAAATTGCATTCAGATGCTGCAAAATTCTATTATAGATTAAATTTATTTTTGACAGGCATGAATCATCAAAATATTTTGAGCCTGCTCTTCATACTCTTGGAAATATTGTTAACGGTAGCACGGCTCAGGTTCAGGTTAGAAAGAAGAATGCATTATCAGCATCTAATTAGTTGTATTAGAACATATTGGTGTCAAAATGAGAGTAATTAAATAAGCTATGTCTTTTTTCAGGCTGTGATAGACAATCGACTTCTCCATTGTTTTTACCTACTTCTTACAACACTATGTTATGATACAAGAATGATCAATGAAATTTGTTGGATAGTTTCAAATATCACAGCTGAGACTACAACTCAATTAGACGTAAGGAAAATGTGATAGATAGATAGATATATAATTTTCTAATTAATCTCTTGATACATTGTGTATTTTTGCAGGCTGTCATTAACGCGGATCTTATTTCTCCTCTTGTTCGTCTTACAAAGGCTGACTTTCCCATCAAGAGGGAGGCTGCTTGGGCTATCTCAAATGCCTGTATCCTCGGAGATATTGAACAGATTCAGTATGTCTTACAATTACATTTCACTTTCTCTTATCATGATTCTCTTAACAAAGACTTGTTGTGATGATGGAAATTGGTGTAGGATATTGGTGAATTCAGGTTGCATTATTGCACTATGCGATCTGTTGTCCTGTTCGGATCTAGAGGTTGTGGCACATTGTTTGAAGGCACTAGAAAAAATGTTAATTGCTGCAGAATTGGAAGAGTTTTGGGTAGCAATTGATGGACCAAATTTGCATGCTGAATTGATTGCTGAATGTGGAGGATGGGATAAGATTGAAAGTTTGCAAAGCAATGGAAACGTTGAAATTTTTGAGAGATCTACCGAGATGATGCTCAGATTTTGGGATGAACATTTTGATGTGTTATATGAGAATACTTGGAATAGTCCTTATGAGCGACCTTTTTCTTTTGGAACCAAAGTTCCATGTGCTTTCAAAATTTCTCCTATATAACTAGAGTGTTTTAGTTACATACATTTCATGCAGCAGTTATGTTTTTTTGCACACATTTAAGATTTTGGATACCAATTTCTTGTGCCTCCTGTTGTGTAAATTCATGTCATTCTTTTTTTATTCTTTTTTTTAAAAGAGTACCTTAGCCAACAAGGATGTATGGATGTGATTAATATTTTGTATGTGGCAAAATACTTTTTATCTTAACTATAATTCATTAACTATTTAAACTCAATTACTCGCTTTCAAATTATGAATATCAAAGTAATCTCTTAGTAATGCAAATTATTAAATAATAATGAATTAAAAAGAAGAGTATAAGTAATTGTCTTTGATAGAATTAAGGTTTCTTATGGGCTATGAACCACCAGGTAGTGAAATTAGACAGACCTCTTTGATTTGGTTATTTTCATTGTCTTCCTCTTCAATTTCAAAAGCAGAATAGAACATGACTTTTGTTCATCCCTCATATTTTTAAATTAAAAAAAGATTTTCGTGATATAAAATAATTTAGATGCACTGATTATTAATGTTATTAATTAAATTTCAAAAAAAAAAATTGAAGTTAAAAGTTAAATTTTTAGAGAGTTTTATTGCAATTTTATGGGTGTAAATTATTTTAAATTATTGTATCATAGGTAATGTTATTTGAAGTAGGTCAGATCATTATTTTTTAGTTAAAAAATCAAAATAAATGACAAAAATTTTCAAATTTTAAAATAACAAAACTGATTTCGTGAATTGAAAAAAATAAAAAATAAAAACTAAAATTGTATTTCTATTTTCTAAAACTAGGCAACCATGCTATTTCTTGAATTAGATAATTAATACTTATAGAAAAATTGTTTCAATTAAATGTGGTAGTGATATTAAAAAATTAAACAAAAATTTAACGAAGGATATTATAGAAATGCTAAAATTAAAAATTGAAAAATTAGTTAAAATTGTTTATAATAAAGAGAGAAAAAATTTGAATTTTCTTTTACTTATAATAAGAAGGATGAGCGGGAGTAAGTTGTAATTAAAGGTGCTTAAGTGTCAATCAAGGGCCTACGCGCTGATCAAAAGGCCTAATTAAGATTAAGATGTTGTCTAAACCGTATTGATGTTGGCTCAAATGTGAATCAAGAGGCCTAAGTGTCAAGTTAGTTAATCACTATTGAAACTCTATAAATTGTACCAAAAGGGTAAATTAAGTTTGAGACACGCTTCAGGCATGAATTATGAGCTCTAGTCATGATAATACCAAGATTTTATTACGAATACCAAATAAATTCAAGTATTTAATTTCAAAGTATAACTTTTGAAATTTAAAATATTTTTTAATGTGGTTTATGTTGCATTGGAAATTATACGGTGTCGCCTAGCTCAGTATCTTAACATTATTTATCATCATGGACTTTTAAACTAATACTACATATAAATTCCTGATAAAAGCTGGGTCAAAAATAAATAAATTCCTTATAAAATATAAAATATGTTTGATTTTAAATAAGTCACAAATACTAACCATAATCATTAATTAATGACATATTATCGTGGTCTATGTTTGGACCAATCTCATTGGTCCTCAATTTACCATACCTATATATAAATAACTTTTTGGTGAAGTAACTATAAAGCTTAATCATAAAAGACACTCCTATTTTAGTTTTTATTTTTACTATTAAAAAATATATGTTTTAATGTACTTTTTTAATCCCTTATTTTTTTTTTAAATTTAATTTTTAGATCTTCGATTTTAAATCCGAGTTTTTTGTCTATCCAAATTTAATGAATTCCTTGGAGGCAAAAAGAACAAACACTAAAACAAAAATCCATCGTAGAAAACATAATCAGAAATCAACCTAGAAATCAAAATCAACAACAAATCTTTAACAAAAATGATTGAAACACAAAATTTGATGGGCATGATAGGGGTGAATAAAGGCCTTCGTAAACTAAGTGTTGGGTTGTGTGATTGGGAGAAGGATGGAGTTATGGGTTTATGGTGGATTTGGAAGATGAAATCTGAAGAAGATTTCTGAGATTAGGGTTGATTATAGGAAAAAACAATTTAAGGGTTAAGTTTTATAATTTTTATTTTTTAAATATATTAAATAATTTAATATTAATATTTAACTATTAAAGCTTATTTATAAGTTAGATAGTAATGATATTGAAAAAAATTAACTCAAATCGACAATTTTAGACATATACCACAGTCATTAATAAGACTTTCACATTATAAAAAATGTCATTAAATTTGAGTGGGGTGGAAAATCTCAAAAGTAGAAATAAAGAGGCCAATAAACCGAATTTAAAAATAGAGTAAATAAAATTTAAATTTTGAAAAAATATGAAATTAAGAGTACATATAAGCCAAAACAATATTCATTTGTAGGAATTACATCAACAGATAACACTACAATTTAAAGTCATTAAAATCACAAATAATGAATTTACGAACACTCATATTATCCAAGTTAACAGCATAAAACAGAAAAATAACTATAAATGTGACAAAACTTACATATATAATAAATTTGAAATGTGCAGAATATATATACTTATGGAGTTGTAACATTTACGATGTTATTTTTTATTTTCTTTTTTATTATTTTTAAGTCTTTTATCTATGAATATATTTTCAAAATTATCCTTTAAAATATTGATGTGTCATTAAAAATATTAATTGAAAATTCCATATAAAATTATTATTAATAGTTTTGTTTTAATGTTGATGAAAGATGAATATTAGTAAAAGGATGATAGTATTGATGTATTTTTTTCTAGGTTTTGAAGAACCTACAATTAAATATAGGATCTCTTTTGTTTTTTTTTTTATTAAAAAACTATTGTCAACATGGACTTGAAACTCGGTTTTTAATAACACACAGATGTTTTTTAAAAATAATTTTGTAAACAAATTAAAAGATAAACGATTTAAACGAGAGTAAAAATATACTTTTGTCTAATTAATAAATGTTATTCTCACTTGTGGAATTATCATGCTTCCCCAATCAAATTGTTCTTTGATAAATTTACAACAACAAAAAATTAACCAAAAATATGAGTTTGGTTTTTAACAGAAAAAGTTGTTGTCATTAATAGCTCAAAATGAAAACCGACGTGCAATTTCGGAAACATTAATTAACGAGTTTAAGCGTAGTAAATAGCACGGATCCAGAACATTAATTAATAAATGTTATTCATTCTGTCTCATAACGAGTAATTTATTTGACCAATTTACATAAATTAAGAAAATGTATAAATAAAAGTTTTACTAATTTAATCTTATTACATATTAATTGATATATTTATGATATCTATGAATACAAAGTTAAGATATATATATATATATATATATTTTGAATTGAGACCAGTTAATTAAAGGGTTCAATTAAAACAATGTAATAAATATTACATTAAAAACTAGAAGTAATATTCATGTTAAGACAATATGTTCTTGCAGATGTGTCACTTAATATGAGATATTGAAATAATAATATTTTTAAAATCCAAAGATTAAATTATTTTTTTACTAACAATAAATATTAAATTATTATAACAACCTTATTTCAATTTTGTATCAAAATCACTTATAAAAAAATTAAATCATATGGAAATAATGTCAAAATCACTTATAAAAAGGAGTTGAGATAGAAAAAATACACATAGAAGTATAATGGTATGATCTTAATTATTTTAAATTTATTTATTGCAAAAAATAAAAGAATAACAAGGATAAAATGATTTTTTAGATGTGTTTTAAAAATATTTCACAATTTAAATATTTTTCTAAATATTTTATACATATTTAAATAATATAAATTGATTGTATAATTTTTAAATAAAAAAATTGATTAGACATACATGTAAACTACATAATGTATTTTTATGCCATAAGTAAATAACGAGTCAAAAAAAATAACGAGTAAGAAAAATGTCATAAGTACATATTATTTTCGGCCTCCATCAAAACAAGAAAATATATATTCAAATATAGACCAATATAAATTAATGTGTCCGTATTTAATGTTCTTATTTAAACAATACACTTAAATTAATTTCCTAATGTTGATCATTATAATTTGAGGTATGTCAGTAAATATATATTTTTTCATGAAATCGATAAAATTCAATGCATTTAATTATTATCTTTAATAAATTTAAAAATATGTATTCTTTTTTTGTTTATAATTGACCTAAGAGGAGTATAAATCAAAGAATAAAACATGTGTTTTATTAGGTGTTTTTTTTTAATGATTTTTAACTTAACCAATCATTATTTCCTCAAATTCATAATTTTTTTAAATTTTTTTATAATCACAAAAGATGTATTTTAAATTAAGAAACATACAAAATACACATAAAAAAAATACACCTAAATTTTTTTCTAAATTAAACTATAACAAAATCAATATCTCTTGTAAAACTGAAAATTGGTTCTCTTAAGTGCAACGGTTTTAAAAAAATTAAATCATTAATCTAGTAGATATCATTCCTCTTAAAACAAAAACAAAAAACGACTCCTTTAAATAAAACATTCCTAAGTAAACTAATATGTATTATGTCCCATACACATATTTTATACGCACAAATCAAGGATGAAACCTCTAACTAAATGGTCAAGGACCCAACATAAAGAATTTAATGTGACTTAATAAATAAAAGTGGCAATTTTTGAAATTTAATTAAAATAGAAGGTCAAACTAACAAGTTGAGAAGTATATATGAACCCCTTTGTAGCAACGACACAACAAAAACAAAAACAAAAACAAAAAACAAATTGAGAAGAATAGTGCAACCTTTGTTAACAAACCAAAACAATGTCATTGGTAACAGAAGAAATCAGAGTAAAGTCAGAGGTACACCATGGAAACAAACTATGCCAAGAGAAAATAAAAGAGCTTTTGAAGGAAATTGGTCTTCCCAATGGTCTCTTACCATTGAAAGATATTGAAGAGGTTGGTTTCAACACAGAAACTGGTTTCATGTGGCTTAAACAAAAGAAAAGCACAAACCACAAATTTGAAAATATTGGAAAGGTTTGTTCCTATGATGCTGAAGTCACTGCACAAGCTGAGTATGGTAAGATTAAGAAAATAAAAGGTGTCAAAACTAAGCAGTTTATGCTTTGGATCACAATATCTGATATTTACATTGATAATCCACCCACTGGAAAAATCAATTTCCAAACTTCTTCTGGAATTTCAAAGTCATTTCCTGTTTCTGCTTTTCAAATTGAAGAGGAATCAAGTGGTGACAATGAAAATAACCAAATCAAAGAGCTTTAATTTCACTACCATGTGCTTCATAGCCCATAATAAAACCTTAATTTCAGATATATTTTCTAGTTTATATAATATATGATTTCAAAATTATTATTAATTAAGTTGGCTTTTAAATTTCTGAAATAATAAATTACTCATATTTCATTCAATATTCTCTATTAAGATCATAGTTGCGTAGTTGTTATGATCAATACTATTCTATCACGTTGTTTTTTCGGAATATTTTTATTTTTATTTATATGTGGTTTTCAATTTTCAAAAGTAGTAATCAATGTTGTTTTATTCAAATTATTCTTCTTTATTTATTATAAAGAGAGAAAAAAAGTTAGTTGAGATTAAAAATAGTTAAAGCGTAATATAGGGGGAAAATGAAGAAAAAAAAATGAAATTTTTTATGAAAAATAGTAAAATTTAATAGTTTTATTAGTTTGTATAAAAAAACTTCAAACGACAATAAATAATAAATAATAACGGAGGTAATATATAAATAAAGGAAAGTTTTTATGCGCACTTCAAAAATAAAGAAGTGATATGTGTCGTTTCCACTATCATTTTCACAAATTTGTTTTATCCCTAAAAAATACTTCATATCTCTACCTCAATTTTATCCACCAAACAATCTCTTTTATGTTTCTTTTTATTAACTTATTATAATTTTATTTTAGAAGTTTGTTTTTTTTTAAATTTAGGATAATTTTACTTAATCAAAAAATATATATATACACTATTGTCACTGGCTCATGCTAACCAGAAGTTAGTTTTATTTCATAAAAATATAGATCATTTGATATTATATATGATGTGAATTTTATTTATGATATTATTAATTATTTTAATAATGGTCATATTTATTTGAGGGGTTAGTTAACAGTAAAAGTTTAATTTTGTAACTTCAAGTTATCCGTTAAAATCCCTAAAGACAATTGTAAAACAGTCACTTTGATAAATAAAAAAATTTTCTTTCTCCAATTATTTTTATAAAAATAATGGCCATATTTTGTTACAAGAATATAATAATAGTAATAATATTGTTAATAACAATTCAAAAATGAATAAACATACCAACATGAGGTTGATTTAACCGAAGATAATAGTCTCCAACAATATTAAGAGTTGAACTGGTTCAATATTCGGTTGAGAGATATATTTATATTTAGTATTGAGATCAATCTCTAAATCAAATCAATTTATTCATTGAATTGAATCGGAATATAACCCGAAAAACATTGAGATATAACCCCAAAAGAAATCAATTTGTCCATTGAATTGAATTAGGATGAATTTGTCCATTGAATTGAATTAGGATGAATTTGTCCATTGAATTGAATTCCATCAAGTAAAGCATTGAGATGAAACCCTAAAAGAAGTCAAGATGAAACCACACAAGAAGCAATGTGAGATATTGAATTGCATTGAAAAAATTAAAATTAAAAAATGCATAATTTCCAAAAAACAAGATCAAATGATGAAAAATATAATATCACCAAAGACGAATCACATTCCAACCAAAACTTATTTCAACCTTTTTAATGAACAATAAAAATAGAATGCATGGCTCCCTCCAACTATGCATGAAAAGTATAAGAAACATCAAGATAAAAAGCAAAACAATATGCAAATTCACAATTCTAATTTCCAAATATATCTCCACCATGCATGACCTTAAGCTTCTTTCGTAGCCCCATCAATGTTGATTTTAAGCCAATTGATAGAGGAATATACTGGTTGATTTGGATAATAGAATAGGTCCACATTAATAAAATATTTATTTATATTTAAATTGTAACACTATTAATTATTAAGTGTAAAAATAAAATATTAGTATTTGTCATTGGTTGCTATTAACAATTAAATATTAGCAAATAATGTTAACGAAAAACAACCGACATACATGTACATGTTAAGTTTATTTGTTGATATATATTTTGTTCTATTGTTGAGATATATATTTTACTATTAAATATTTATTATTAAGATTGGATTCAATGACATATTCATGTTCTAGGCAATAGAAATTAGGTAACCTAGCTACCTCTCTTATTGAGTTTCTCTTTTCTTCTTCTCATCCATTAAGAGGGGTGATTTAAGATTAATTTTTTTATCCAAAATTATCTTTTTAAATTATTATTTTTATTTAAATAAGTGATTTTCACTTATATTTAAATTTTTTTATTTTTTTATTTTATTTTTACGTTTTAATGCGACATTATTTTTGTTTCTCGTCTTGGTGCAACATTATTTTAGTTCCATGATGTTTGTTTGATTGAAATTGTCATATCAAGTTCGATTCAGCATATTCAATAATCAATGACTTTGACACTGTTAACGTTACAGATTTAGATGTATGTGTTAACTTTTAAGCTATTGCTTCAGGTGCAAGAAATAGAAAAATAGAATAGCATATGATTGTATGACTTGTTTTTATTGAATGAATGGAGTATGCTATTTATACAAGGTTTATTCATATTCATTCTAACTGCCCTCAAACTATCTAACTAACTAATTAAATGATTAGTTAGTTAGTTAGTTATCACATACACTTAGTGCTTTACTTGAAATACAAAACTTTATAATATCAAGAACGTTCTTGGTTTATTCTGATCAATCTAGATTTTTCATAACATTCTTGGTTTCTAACATTTTCCCTTAATTCAAGTATCTAAGTGATATTACACCTAGCAATCTTCTTAACTTTTCAAATCTATTTGTCCTTAATGCCTTGGTCACGGTATCAGCCAATTGTACTTCAGTTTGACAGTAAATGAGCTTTAACTTGCATCTTCCAACTTGATCTCTTAAGAAGTGAAACATTGTTTCAATGTGTTTGCTTCTTCCATGAGCCACATGGTTCTTTGCTAGATTTATGGCTGAGATGTTGTCCATCATCAATGGTATTGGCCTGCAAACTTCAATTTTCAGTTCTGCTATCAGTGATTCTAGCCATAGTGCTTGGCAGGCTGCATAGCTGTCAGCAAAATATTCAGCTTCACACAATGACAATGTTATGACTGACTGTTTCTTTGAGCTCCATGTTATTGGAGATTTCATGAATTTGAACACATACCCTGATGTGTTTCTTCTATCACTCTTATCTTCACATCAATCAAAATCTGAATACCCCACTAAGTCTCTATTTTCTTGTTGTAATTTTGTTGCAAATAAGATTCCATGCTTTGATATGCCTTGAATGTATCTCATGATCTTCTTGACTGCAATCAAGTGAGAATGCTTAGGTTTCTCCATGAATATGCTAATCACACCTACACTATAGCAAATATCAGGCCTTGTGTTGCATAAGTATCTAAGAGAACCAACAACTTGCTTGAAGAGGATCGAATCAACTAGGTCTTCTTCAATTTCATTTCCACATCTGTGTTTTTTTTTTTACATATCAGAATTTTTTTTAGATCTATGCAAAAAAAGATATTTTTTGAAATTTTTGATATAATTTTTTTTTCATATAGAAAATTTTATTTTTAAAATTTTTAGTATTTACATTTTTTTTCTTTTTTTTAACATACCGAAAATTTTGATATTTTAATTTCTAAACAGGATTTTTTAAAAACAAAATTCCATATTTGTATAGAGTAAATAATAGGTCTAAAAAGTTTTCAATAAAAAAGAGATAAAAATAATAAAGATAAAATTAAAATTTTTAAAAATTATAGGAGTAGGAGTTAAGGTGTAGAATATAAAATTTAATTTTCTATCGAAAAAGTCCCTCCTATTGAGCTTGTTGTACTCAAATGATCTGGGCCCACTGGGTTCTTGATATTTTGTTTCGTGAGTAATTTTTTCAAAAAAGAAAACTCTTCCGGTACAATTGGATCAATCAACAAAACAAACTTAACTTTCAAAAAAGTAAAATTTGTGACAAAAAAATTCATTGAAATTTTAAAAAAATATTAATAATAATTTTTAATTTAAAATTTGATATGTTTTTATTTTTGTTTTAGAAGATACGATATTAGATATATTTTAATATAAATAATATTTTTATTCTTGTGCAGCATTTATACATTCTTCTAATTAATTTTGTTTTTTTAATATTTATTTTAAATTTAAAATTAAAGTAGATAAATCTCAACTTTCATCTTGAAAAATATTTCAAAATTAAACAAAAATGCATACATATCCAATGTTTGATTGGCAAACCCATCATAATAGAGAAAATGCAATCTTACGAGAATGAATAGCTACTCAGTTATCACCTAAGTTAGGTCTCTAAGTGTTTTTACAAAATCCACCTTCAACATTTTCAGATCTTTCCAAGTCTTCCATCTCCTCTTCCTTTGAGGACTCGTCTTCTTCCCTATCCTTTTGACTTTCTTCCTTATGGATATTATCCTCCCTATGCTTTTTGATTTACCAAAGGAGGAGAATTAATTAGGTTTTTAATTTTAAGTTGTTCAGAAGTCTCTTTTGATAATACTATGTACTTATGCTTTTATTTTGTTATGAATCTTATGTATTAACAATCATTTAAGCATCAATGAAAAGTTATATTTTTTATTCAAAAATTATTTACTTCAAGCACAAATTGAGGGGGAGCTTCCTCTAAAAAATCCTTAGAATCAAATTAAAAAATCTAATTAGCTTGTTTGTCATCATAAAAAAATGGGAGATTGTTGAGACAAAATCTCAAATTAATGTTTTGATGATAATCAAACAAAGTTAATTAATCTTCTAATTATAATTCTAAAAATGTCTTGTTATTTAACATGTGTTTTTGAGTGTATTAATCAAAGACAGACATCAAATGTAATGACAAAAATCAATTTGGAAGAAGCAAGATTAATATGAGAAAGCAAGAATGTTCTGATTATTAAACAGAAAAACGAAAATCATTATGGTTTTTATAGTATTAATCCAAGAACATTCTGGTTTACAAAGAACAAAACCTTATTGAATTCAAGATCGTTCTGGGCTACGAAAATACATCAATCTACATTACAAATGAACATAATTATATACTCAATATCGCTTTGGACATATTCGTTCAAAGAAAAAGGATCAACAAAGGCAAAACAATGCATCAAGAACAAATAGCAAGATCAATCTCCAAGATTGATGGCTAAGATAAACAAGTACAACTTGAATAAACAAGGCACTGCATCACCAACACAAGTACAAAAAAACATGGCATACAAACAACTATCAAAAGTTCAAAAGCCATTATCTACCCAAAACAGAAATGAAGAGCGTTCTAATGGTTAAGCAGGGACGTTCTTGCTTTATTACAACACATGTCTATTAAAACTATAGACTGAACAACATGTCTTCCAACGACTATATAGGCTGTCATAAGCCTTCATTAAGCCTATAAAGTGAACCTCAAGGTAAAGGAAACATCAAGAGTTCAAAGTGCAAACAATCATTCACTTAAATAATCATTCTTGAGAAATATAAGCTCTTCAATTAAGCAAAGACTCTAGCTCTTTTTCACTAAATTTGAGGATCTATTCTCTAAGTTTGTTTGCTAAAAATTAAACTCAAACAAGTGTTGAGTATAGTCTGATCCATCAATCCCTTTTAAAATATTTTAGTTGAACTCAAGACTATAGAGTTAAATATGATTTGAGTGTATTGGAGAAATTCTTTTGTATTTAAAATGTGACTTGTAAAATCATTTCTGGACTGAAAGGTAATCATTGAAAATTCTTTCAAGATTGAAATGTGAAATATTGTAACTGGTGAGTATTGATCTAGAAGGTTGGTGTGAAAAGCAAGAATTTGATATGTATTTATTTTTATCTTAGAAGATATGATATTAGATATATTTTAATATAAAGAATATTTTTATTCTTGCACAACATTTTTACCTTCTTCTAATCAATTTTGCTTTTTATTATTTATTTTAAATTAAAAAAATTAATTTAAAATTAAGATAGATGAATCTCAAATTTCATCTTGCAAAATATTTCAAAATTAAACAAAAATGTACAACAAAACCAAAATAATTAGATATTTTTCACTTATGTCCCCTTTTTATTCAAAATTATCCATTATATCCTACATTGAAATTTATATATCAAAATGTTCTATTTTTTTTTAACTTATGAAAGTCGTAAGGCAGGATGGAATCACCATTTTCTTTCACTCCAATAGGAGGTTGGAGATGTGACCATCAATTACCATTTTTTTTTTATAACAAATGATTAATTATTAATTTAATAAATAAAAAATAATAAAAACAATTAAAAAAATCAAATTATATTAATAAAACAAAAAAATACATTTAATGAATTGTTTTAATCAAAATTTATACTTAGATGTGCCAAAAAAAAAGTGGTATATTGTTTTAACAACTCTTATCTTTGTTTTGCAGATAAATTGACAATTTATTCTATATTATATCATGTTAACTACTCCCCCATATTTTTTTTCCTATTTTATCACAATTCTTTGTTAAATTCAAAGTTATATAAAAAATAGTTGTGATAAAATAGGACGAAGTTGTTCACAAAATATAATAAAGTTACTAATTTATCTGCAAATTAAGAGAGTGTGGTTGAAATAATATAGCACATTTTACTTCTCCATGTCTACTCAACTCCTTTTGTCACATCTACTCAACCGCATAAACTTTGATGTATTTTTTTCATTAATTATATTTTATTTGATTTTATTAATATAATTTAGTTTTTTTAAATAATTTTATTTATTAAATTAATAATTAATATTTTATTATAAAAAATATATAGTGTTGTAGATGGTTGCATCTTGGATATGCAACTTCTTATTGGAGAAAAAAACAATCATTTAATCACATCTTCATCTTGCGACCTCTTAAAAGTTAAAAAGTAAAATATTTTAATATATAAATTAGAATGTAAGATATAATAGATAATTTTGAATATTTAGATATTATTCTTTTTTGGTACAATTTTGATATTATTCTAAATAAATTAAATCATTAATATCTTAGATATGTTTTTTGATAAGATTAATGTCTTAGATATTATTCCTTGCAAAAAAAACTTATTTTGTTAATTTAAGCAATATTTTTAAATCTAGACTAGCCATTTACTGATTAATACTAAATAAGTGATCAAATCAATAAATCATTAAAAGAACCGCACGAACTATTTTATATTAAAAAATAATAATAAAGCATCAATTTAGTTTCTAAAATATCAATCTTTAATTTAATTCTTTTTTGAACAAGCTCTCTAATTTAATTCTTAAACGATACATAAATAATAATTAATTTTTTTTGACTCATTAATTAGTAATATTTTTTTTTTAATCAAAGAATAATAAGTAACATTTAAAATACATAAAATCCGTGGATTTATCCCGAGTTGACTCATTTAAAATATCCAATTCCGGTCCAAAAACTGACTTAGAGGGTGGCAAAGAATTTAATGTCGCGTTAATAAACAGCAGTGGCAATTATTGTAATTTAGATAAAATAGAAGGTTAATTTGAGAAGTTGAGAAGTATATATGACCCTACCACAACCATTTGTGACACAACACAACAAAGCAAAATCAAAGATAAAAAAACAAATCGAGAAGAAAAAGAACGCGTTAACATCAGAAACCCAAAACGATGTCGTTGGTAACATCAGAAATCAAAGCGAAATCAGAGGTATACCATGGAGACCTACTATGCCAAGCGAAATCAAAAGAGCTTCTGAAAGAAATCTCACTTCCAAACGGGCTTTTACCATTGAAAGACATTGAAGAGGTAGGTTACAACAGAGAAACAGGTTTTGTTTGGCTGAAACAGAAGAAAAGCATAACACACAAATTCGAAAAGGTTGGGAAACTTGTTTCCTATGCTACTGAAGTAACAGCACATGTTGAACATGGCAAGATCAAGAAACTGAGTGGTGTGAAAACAAAAGAGCTTTTGGTTTGGATTACACTAAGTGATATTTATATTGATAATCCACCAACTGGAAAAATCACTTTTAAAACACCTGCTGGACTTTTTAAAACATTTCCTGTTTCTGCTTTTGAAGTTGAAGAGAAATCAAGTGGTGTTAAAGAAAATAATCAAGTGAATGAAGTTGTTGGTGTTAAAGAGGTTTAATTCTATAGTTCTAGATCTAGTATTATTATATTTCATCAACGCTATGTGTTAGCTATTTAATTCTTAATTAATAAGTTGCTGTTACTTTATCTTAATCTATTGTACTATCAATTATTAAAAATTAAAGGAATCAATTATTTTAATTCCAATTTTTATTGTTCTTCTGTTTTTCTTTTCTTCAATCTATAAAAATTAGGCACCGATTTTGTTGATGGTTAAATCTCCACCGACAATCTAACGTTTCCTGTCTCCTAAACGGCTTCTTTTTAGAATGTTACAATTTGATTGTTTTATGCAGTTTAAATCACTTTTAATTCGAAATCAACGGCTGAGATCCAATACTGCTTAAATTGTGCGAATATGACTAAATTTTTGTGTAACTCAAAATCTTGGATAAAAGATCACACTCATTATTTTTTGAGATTTGCATGCTTATTCACGGGTTACGACAAAATTGATTGACTGATGTTGAATTAAATTAATATATTTATTTCCATATGAATGAAAAATGATGTAATATATATAATATATGGAAATATGATGTAAAATTATATATATAACAAATAAACGTTTGCGTGTGTACAAAAATGTAAAGGAAGGTAAGGTCGGTTATGAGTCTTTCTTATCCGATCTTAAAAGTACATCCTTATGCACATGATTCCTTACCAATACTCAATTATCTTCAAAAAGTGTTCTAGACATGAAATAAAATCACTCCCTACCACAAAATAGTGTTGAATTTAAATTGATTTAATTAATTAATTAATTAATTAATTAAATATAAATAATCAAATTATTTACACTATTTAATTTATGGAAAATGCTAATTGTTACAAGAAATGTTTGTAAGAAATAGAAGAATAATATATCACAACATTTAACACTTGTAAATTATAACTACTTACACTTTCATGTATGGTAAGTCAATTACTTATTAATTCAAATTTCTATTTTTGTACTATCTTGTTATCTTTCTTGTGCAAATCATTCATATCAAATAGCATAACTTTTAATTTATTTAAGTGCACTTATTTTAAAATATAAAATATTAATTATTTGGACTGCGTTTGAGGATGAACCTCTGATAGATCGTGCGACTCTTAATGTTAGCCCGTTGAAAAATCTCTTGCTAAATATTTAGTAATTCCATTAAGTTAGAACACAATACGTACATAAAAAAAGGGTAACAACTCTCACATTATTCCGTTCATCATCTAAATACTCAAATGGAATTTATTATCATGATAGGTACGATTTTAGTTTATTATTATATATATCGTATAATTGTATTTGTGATTTAGGCTAACTGTGATGTTCCAACGTATAAAGACATGTGCTCCAATAAGCTTAATGGAAAAACAATCCTAACATCACTAGATAACCTATAAAAAAGTTAAAACAATACATTTATTTGAGATAGAGTTTTACTTATTAATTCAATTTTATCTTCTTTACTGTTGTATTATTATTTTTTTAAAAGTGTTGAAAAAGCTATATTAGACCTTAAAAGAATCCAAAGAAAATTCTTATGACATGGAGCTACATGCATTGAGAAAATTGATCGGGTAAGTTGGGACAAAACGTGTTCGTTTGGACGAAGGATTTAAAGTATTTCAATATCTCTTATTATGTAAATGAAAGTGGCGTTGTTTGGTGGAAATATGTGTTTTATGGTAAGCCATTTGATATTTTAGATATGGTGATTTAGATCGTGTTTGCTTTGATTCTAATAGTGGGGATTATTTAAGGAATTTTTCTTTCTGCTTGAAGGATTTGGTTGGTGTTGGCTCGATAAAATTAAGAAATGGTCAAACGTAGCATTTATGGACCGATCTTTGGATTTATGATCAATCTTTGTTGATTCTCTATCTCCATTTATTTTCCCTAGTGTCATATGTTGATTATTTTGTTGTTAATATGAGATTATTGGTAGATGATTATTGGGTGTAGCATTGGAATTTGAGGTGTGGTTGTTTTTTAAGGAGTTAGAGTTGTGTCGATTGAAGAAAAATTTGTGTTTTTTTTTCGCTCTGACATATATTAATTATCAAAGAGTTTGAAAATCAGACTTTAATTGTGGTTTTTCAGTTTGTTTTTACTACTCTTTTTTTGTGTGTTCTTCTTTGCGGGTTCCAACAATTGAGTCTATTCAATATATTTATTAGAAACAATGACATAACTCTATTTTGTCTAAAGTACTAATTTTTGCTTGAAGGTTGCTTATTAATAAGTTGCCTACTAGGGATGCTTTGTTTTGGAGGAATGTGTTAACATTGTCTTAAGATCTCGGGTGTTAGTTTTGTTTGTAGGAAGACAAGTCAATCTCTGATATATTTTTGGAGTGTTTTTTTCTTGAAAATTTATAGTTGGTCGAGTATTGTTGTAGCTCCTCGTGATGATAATGCTGCTCACTTTTTAGAACATGGTTTTGATGGTTTATGGAAGCACAAGAAAAAGGTTAGAAATTTATGGTTATTGAGAAACAAAATGATAATGCGTAGTTGATTGTGGAAGAATTTTTGCTCATATATAATTTGTAACGTGGAACTAATTTATTAGTAAGGATAATAGAAGATTGTATATCTTAAACTCAGTCTTATTTTGTTTATTTTTGTCAAGTTTGTTATTTGTTTTGAGTTGGATTACTCCTTATACTATTATTAATTAAATTTTGCTCATAAAAAATAAAAATAAATTAATACATATGATATAATTATTTGGTTTATGTCATGTGTATTACGGTAATTTATATATTTTTTATAATTTTATTTATTTATTATATTTTTAATTTTTTTGTGACTCTTTTAATTTGAAAATTTTATTCATGCTATAATTACAATATACTTTTTATACATTAAATATGAATCAATTTGAACGAGTTTAAATTGTGAATGGATATTCGACTTAAGAAGACAAATGCAACCGAAATATAAAATTTCAAATCATTAAAAATACAAAATAAAATAACACGCAAACTAAGTTTAAATTTTTCCATTTAACACAAACTCGATTCAAAATTTTCAAAACAACACACAAATTAAAATAAGTTCAATTTTTAGACTAATTTTACTTAGGTCAATTTTTTTTAAGGCTAATTTTATTATTTTTAATTTTTTTAAATTGATTATGTGAATTGCAGATGACCCAATACCTACACGAACTAACTCAAATAGATAATAGATTTATTCGGATTGAACTCAAAACCCTTGAAAAAATTCAGACTGAAAATATTAAGTTCAAATTCTATATTTTAGCGGGTTGGACATGCTAACCCTAACCCATTTTGAGAATACTGATGTTACACCATTTGTGAAAACATCTAAAATGGTCCTAAGGCTATTTAAATAAGTTGCTAGATCAAATTTAAGAAGCTTATTGTTGTGTTTACAATTTAATAACTTCAACAGATTTTTTCCTTTGCTTCATTCCAAGTTCCCAACGTGCACATCAAACAAAGCTCTTCTAATGAAATTGGACCAATTACGGTTGAATCGAATAAATAAATAATAAATAAATAAATAAATGATTAGGAACCGATTGAACTAGTTAAAGTTTGGTTCAACCAAATTAAACTACAATTGGAATAAAATAAATCAGTAAATTGGTCGGTTCTTGGTTCAATCGATCTATTTGATCTAATTTTTAAAACATTGCTGAGGATTGTTCAATTGTGTACTTGGTGGTTAATTATTACTTTTTAGAATCATATATGTTAGAACAATAAATTAACTCTCCTTTTATAAGTCAATTGATAAATAATATAAATTATTTATAAATTTAATATTATTATTAATATTTTAATTTTGTAATTTAATCAATATAATTTTATATTTTGGGATAGACAGTATTTTATTATTAGAGACTATTTTTTGTTCTGAAAAGATTAGAGATTTTATTTTATAAGATACTAATTTTTTTAAAGACTAATTTTTTCGTCTCACAAGTGTTACTTTAACAAAAAATATATTTAAAAATAAATGTTACTCATAATTTTCAATATAACTTTAATTATTTTTTTTAATATTATTATTTAATTATTACTATATACACAACTTTTAAAATATTATTATATTTTATATTAATAATAGTAAAAATCTCACTAATAATTAATTCTATCTTTCTTCTAATTATTATATTTTTAACATGTGTATAACGACCGTAACTCATAAATTACACGCATAAATTTATAACAAAGAAAAAGAGACGTTCTAGGCCATTCTATTTGTTAACTTAATATAAATGTTTGGACCAATTTGCATCCGATCTATATAAGTATGGATTCACATTAAATTACTCGACCAAACCAAACAAATAATAATATGAAAATCAATTGAGTAAATCGTGGTGCACCGTCAATTTAATATTTAAAAATTATTAAAAAATGTTTAACAACCGATCAAAATATTATTTCAATATAAAATATATATTTATTTTCTCGCCTTTACAAATAAAATAATAACTTGATTGACATTAATTCAATATAAAATATATATTTATTTTTTCTTATTTTTATCAAATTAATATTATTTAAATTATTATCTTAACTATAAAAATTTAAACAACCATTAACCTCTACGTTTTTTAAACGAAATTTGTGATTGTTGAAATTTTTTAATAGTTTTTAAAACTGACCCATGGTGTACATCAGTTTATATTAAAATTTGAAAAAAAAATTGATAAAATTGAAGTCACCGGCAATAGAAAAGATGGCATTGTACAGTTTGAGGCATAAGTTTTAATAAATAAAAAAGATTGAGGTCTAATTGAAACTTATCCACCGCTAGCTTTTCAGTCTGTGTAATGGGAATTTCCCTTATTTCTGAGACGAGTGAAATAATCGTATTTGGAATCAAAAGATTAGGAGAAACAAGATTAATTATGTTCTTGATATTGGTAGTTTGTACTAAGGAGTAGCGTTTAATCGAGATAAAGGTATTTATCAATATCATATACAATATGTAATATTTTGACTTGTCAACACTACACTCAAATCCCATCCATCCCAGTTTATAGATAATTTTTTCATTCAAAACGTAATTACCGGAGATAAAAGCATACTTCCGATCACAATTATATATAAAAAAAACTACATTTACACATTCAACTATAAAATTAAATGTTTTGAATAAAATGAGGGTGTATTCAAAATAATAACATTAAATGGTCAAAAAAATGATTAAACTTTATTTATAAACGTGATCAAGATTTGATATATATATTTTTGCTTATTAAAGTGACCAAATGAGTATGTTAAAAAAAGTTTTAATTTGATTGATAAAATATTGATATTATTAAATTGTATATTATGTATTCAATTCAAACTCAACTTTCCCAGTTGTATGTAAATTTTTAATAGTATATTTACATAGTATATATTAAATAAGTCAAAACAACTAAGAGTGGCATAAAGAACTTGAACACATTTTAGAATAATGAAAATTTGAAATGTAAGCAGATAAAAGAAAGGTTTAATGACTATGTATAAATTTTTTTACATCAATGGTCAATCATATACTCATGATTGAGTGATTAATGGAAATTTTACAATATTTTATATTATTATTAATTGCGTTAAAAAGAGAGTGCAAAAAAAATGTTCGAAAAATGATTAAGAAAACTTAGATGAAGAAAAAAATAAATAAAATTGAAGTATTGTATGGTTTTTTTTACAGAAGGAATTTTTTTTGTTTATTATTATTATTATTATTATTATTATTATTATTATTATTATTATTATTATTATTATTATATGGTTATTTGTAAATATTGATATGAAAGGCATTGTTGATCGAAGACCCAATTTTTCACCAGGGGCAGTCTTTCTCCTCCCGTGATATAGCAAATTATAGCACCAATGTTTGCATATTTAGAGTGAAATTGATTACTGTATGAGAATGTAGTTTTCATACAGTTTTTTTTCCGCCTATAGATGAAATTACGTGATTACTATTAAAAATTCATACACAACTATTAACACAACTATTAAGTAGTAGGTTTCAAATTGAGATACGATATTTAATATAATAATATTTCCGTTATACCAAACATATTATTCTTAACCCATATTTTGAGATAAATTATCCTTTGAATATATATTTTTTTATATTAAATATGAAAGAAACCGGTTGAATCTAAGAGTAATTCTTGACACATTTACTCTACTTTCCGTATAATGTCTACGAAGAGTTGTGAAATGGGATAAATGTGTCAAAAGTTTCTAATATCATCGACTCTCTACTCGTATTATATCGTACAATTTTTGTTTTATTGTTTTATTTTTATAATATTTATCTTATCTAAATTTCATGTTATATATATTTTTGGTACAATTCATATATGTTTTCGAATATTAATAGTTTGAAGAACTATATTGATACAATGTTGCAATTATAGGGAACAAATTGAGTATCCAATCAATAAAATCATGTAGAAATTAAGAGAAGGGGAGACCCATTTTCCTTTGATTACTCACTTTATAAGTTATTTGTGTTCTCATGGTTGAGATATCAGAATTTCTTCAAAACATAATTAATTGCTAAAAGATTTTATTATGGATAGTAAGTATAATAATAAGCAAAGATCTCCACATGAGTGGCAAGGAAAAAGTTAAGTTGTAACAAAGGAATATTCTATAATGACAAAAATAAAAATAAAAATCAATATGTACATATATATTTGCAAATTTACTACAGATAGAATGACTATATGAATTCCCCTTAGCTCAAAAAAATGAAGCTTTAGTCATCATAGTCACAACAATGTGGAAGATATTGTTTTTCCAGTTAAAAAATGTTACTAAATCCTATCATAACTCAACCCATACACATGATCATCATATATATACACTAAACAAGTTAAAACTGTACAACAGTGAAATTCTTGTGAATATCACACTAGAATGTGTGACTTTGCAACATTACGTGAACATTTTGTCCTGCCACTCTTGTTAAGTGCACAAACACATGTTTCAAGAATATCAAGATCTTCATCCCAACATAGCAATGATGCTGTTTCAGGATTCTTCAAAAGCATCTTAGATGCAAGGAATCCAGCCAATGTCCAGGTTTGAAAAAGCCGAGCTTGCTTTCCGATGAATCTTCCTGTTTTTGTGTCATAATATTCTGGCCATGAATCAAATGGAAGCCTTTTCTCAGCCAAAGCGATCGCCTTTTCTGCTAGATCGATTCTTTCCATTTTGATGCATGCCAATGTAAACTGAAGATCATGGATGCAGCAAAATTTACATACATTAGTTGGAAAATAAAATGTTTGTATTCATAATTGTCTGTCACGTCACAACATAACACTAACATTCGTCATTTAAGAAAAAAAATTACCTGCCACAGAAGGGTAGGCCAAGATCCACCATTGTGATATGACCAAGGGCTGCACGAGTTAAAGACATATATATAGTTTTAGTTAAATATGTATACAATACCATACCTTAGAAGCAATTATGTATGAAGTTTTTATATCAGGTCTAACATATCTGTAAAAAAAACAGAAGGAAAATTGAGAGAAAATATTGATTCATACGTATTCTTAGGGTCGCTGCCGGTAATTAAGCGCCATTCTTCATGCTCCAAGGCAGGATAACAAATCTTAAGAGGCATGTAACCAACAAGATCACCCCATTTTGAATCAATGAGATTCAAAATAGACTTGTTCTGTCTTGGAGTACCCAAAGATGAAACAATAGACCATAGATTTCCAAGCATGAAAAACCTGAAATCCATGTGAGCTGGTTGTAGATTTCCTATGAGATAACCACCTTCTTCTGGAATCCAATCCATTAGCCACATTGGAATTTGTTCTGGATAGATGTTGAACTTGTTAGTTGCATCTAAGGAATACTCTTCTGTTTTGTACCTGTATATCTCATTCACCTTACTCATATCCAACCAATAATACTCTCTAATGTGGAAGGACAATGCACTTAGTCTGTTGTTAATTTCTCCAATTAGGTTATTAGATTCTTCGTTTACGACAACCATCTCGCGCGCGGATCGAAGAGCCGAGTAAAATAATGCCTACAAAGTAGAATAAAACTTTCTGTTAGAACAGCGACCTATTTAAAAAAAAATAGATATGAAAAACACAAGATTTGATGACGGAGTTTGACCTATTTTGTTTATGTCTCCGTCTACGTAATGGCTGCAATGCTTTTGTATTATAATTTAAGCTTAAAATTTACATAGTACAAGTTGTATTTAAATATTACAAATTTACAAGCGAGCTATCTATTTATCACTAACTATGAGCCACACAAAAAACTCTCCATAAAGTGAGATAGATTCTAAACAATAACATGCACAAGAATGCAAACATGGGTTAGTTACATGACATAACACTCACTTGAATTTCAAGAGGGTGGCCATGAATTCCCATCCTTCTATCTATCATGCAAGATCCATCAGTTACTAACAGAGAAGGAAACATATCAAAACCATCTGATAAACACAAGTTGAGGATCATTTGTAAGCCTGTTTGAACTTCCAACTTTTCTTGCAAGGTGTAGTCACCGGTGAGCTTCCCATAAGCCCTAAGCAGGATGATCCACCACAATCCTATCAAAGAACCAAATATAGAAAAAACTCACCTTAAGATTTTACTGATCAACATATTATGGAAATGACCCATTTGCTTACATAATTACAATGCACGACAAACCTTAAAGAGATTCATGGTTTGATCCCTACTGCTAATAAACTTATCTTCACCTAACAATTTAACCACTAACATTTGCCTATAAAAGTAATAGTACTAACCTGAATCTACAGGAGCAACACGACCAATAGCTGATTCTCCAAAATCAGGATCTAAAACTTCTCCTAATTTATTGTCATCTAATTCCGTAGTTTTAACTTTGAAACTTGCAGGCATCAAGCCCTGTCCTGGACTATAGCAATCCACTGTTTTCTCCCAACTCTGTTGCAATAGAATATAGATGAAAAAATGCAAGCAAGATATATGTTCAACATCAATAAAAAGACATAATATCCCCATAACATGTTACTATAGTATAATAATAATATAACCATTCATATTTAGATTCAATTATATAGACAGTCAGCGAAAAGATTTTTTACCTTGTCAATTAATTGTAATTGTTGCAGTAGTAAAATCATTTGATTTTAATTCGTAACAAAACTATCTCTTGATGAAGAAAACTTTTTATTTTAACATGAGCCAAGAGATTTTGTGGCAAATCAATGACCATTAATTTAACAAGAAATTCATAGAAACAAATTAAAAAATTACACACCAAAAAAGACTCTGAAGATTGTTATTACCTGAAGTTGCAGAGTGTGAAGGAGAAAGTTCTTGACAATCTCATTTTCTCCCTTGAGCAAGAAAGCAAGAGCAGAAGGGATAAAATCCCTTATAAAAACTTGATCATAATTCAATGGTGAATCTTTACCCGAATCATCATTTGCTGCAACTGTTCCCACAGGTGTATCACAATATGTAACAAGTGCCTTTTGCAATAACTTCCATGCCTCTTTCTCAACCTCCGTCTCTTCTTCATCACCTTTCTTCAAGTCCTTTTCATCGCCATCTTCCACTTCTTCGTCTCTTTCACCCTTGTTATTATCATCTTTGTCAATTCTTAATGGCTTAACACCCTTCACATAAACCCTCTCACCATTCACACGTGTGGTCTTAACAGAATCTGAGAATTCACGTGCCTTGAAGGATACTCCACCAATGGAAGAAACACTTTCTTTTGTTTTTATTGCTCTTAAAGTGATACATGTTCTTGAATGGCCAAAACTCCAAGAGGGTAACCCCAAAACTCTTTGAAAACCGTTCATCATGCGTCCAAATTCTAATGTGCGAGAAGGGTTGTGCTTGGTTTTGAGATCAAGATTGAGAACAAGAGGATTAGATATAGATGTTGACATTGTAAGAGAATGGTGACATCTTGATAGAAAAGATGAATTTTTCCGACCAATTACGAGAATCCTTGAGGATGGTTTCATGGTACAATTGCTAATAACGTTGATAACGGTCATAACAGAAAAGAAAGAAAAAATTGCAAGATTGAAAGAAATTGAGTGAGTGGTGGTTTGATATCAACCAAGGATGTTGAAGAAATAGTGTCTTAAATTTTGGAAACAAAAAATAATGGTCAATATAGGAAGAAAAAATGTTAACTTGGGTACCAAAATTCTATTTCAGATTGCTCTTTTTTGTTCCCCTCCATTTTTGGCAAACAATTTATTTTAGATTTTTATGTTGAATTATCCATATCTATTTCTAACATCACCGTTGGGATTTGTAGTTCACACCAAACCACCAAATTCATCGTTCTCAAATAGATTACTAACTATAAATATTTTAAGAAGGTACTATTCTGTCAAATTTTACTTATATTAATATTTGTAAAAGTATTTTAGAAACTAAATTATATATGGACTAACATGATAATAAAAATAAATTGTTAAAATAAAATATAATTAATAGTAAGTGATTAAGATTAATTTAATAATTTAAGAGAATCAAATACTTTTTTGAAATATTTATAATCTCGTAATTTATTTGAAAGCACTACAAAATCAGATATGAATTTGGTGTTGTGTAACCCACCATGATCTTTATGCTTTTGTGACACAAATTTTTACAAGAAAAATCGACAGCGGATTGTTAAAGACAATTGAAATATATGATTAATATACATTGATGACTAATAGATATTTATTTGCCTCCTAAATATAATATAAAATTAAATTGATAAAAGTTGATGTATTTGTTTAAATTCACAAAAGTTGAAATATTTAGTTTAAATTTTAGATTAAATACATTAATCTGACACAATTTTATTTTATGTTTAGAATCGGAGAGAGAATAATAATGTGTTATAACTTATTAATCCTGAACTAAATAAAATGAAGCACAAATTTAGATCGTTATTAACGAAAAAAATTATGTGTATATTTAAACACAAATCGTAATCATTAGACTTCGTATATGCTTAGATACTTGAAGATTTTTATTATATCCATGAATCATCTCTTTAATATAATTGACCACGTGTTTTATTACTCAATTTTTATTATTACTCCATGTCTCAATAGACGTCGGGATTGAACCAAACATCCATATTTTTATCTAGGCTAAATAGCACTCGTGGTTCCTTAACTTAATTTCAGTTAACGAGTCCGTTATCTTTTTTTTTTCCGAGTTGGTCCTTTATTTTAATTTTAAGTGACAATTTGATCTTTTATGTTTTAAAATGTCAACAATATTATCCTTTTTTACAATAAATTAAAAAATTTATCAAAATTTTCAACCAAAATCCATAAAATTAATTATATTCTTTAATATAATACAAATTTTATCAAATTCGTAACTCAAATATTCAAATAAACTCATATTTTCATTTTTTATTTAATGTTGTTAGAGATGGAATTTTAAAAATCAAATAAAGAATAAAAATATGAGTTTATTTGAATATTTGAGTTACGAATTTGATGAAATTTGTATTATATTAAAGAATATAATTAATTTTATGGGTTTTGATTGAAAATTTTGATGAATTTTTTAATTTATTGTAAAAAAAAGGATATTATTGTTGACATTTTAAAATATAAAAGATTAAATTGTCACTT
>JBBPBO010001986.1:69879083-69896521 GCA_037974295.1 Cicer cuneatum | reverse complement strand
AAAAAAAAAAAAAAACTAAAACGTTAACTGAAATTAAGTTAAGAGACCACGAAGTTCATATAAGTTTTGATTTTGATGTGACTTTTCTTTTTTATTGTTCATCATTCATTTAAATTATTTTATAAAGTTGTAATAGATGTATCTACCTTTATCATTATTTTCCATGAGGGTGTTTTATGATTATAAAAGCTTACAAGAGAAGGGGTAAAAACGTAATTGAGATGGAATGAATGGCATTGTTGTTGTATTCTATCCATTTGGTGTGTGTGAAGTGTACCTGAGTTGCAAATTGCAAAATTGCAATGGCCAACACAATCACAACAATGGGTTTTCAACTCCGACCCATGACGACGCCGTTTCACTTCCGTTCCCCTCGCTGCTCCCTTTCCCCTACATCCAATTCGGTAAATTTAATTTAATCTAATTTAATTTACTTATTTATTTACTATCTTTAATTTTATATCTTCTAATGTATAATCAGATTAAAGCTTTTTCAGTTCCGAGAAGAAAAGCAATGTCATTGATCTTCTCAACTTACATTCTCTCAGATGCTTATTCAGCTCTGGCTCAACAACCTCGTATTTTTCGCGAATATGTCGACACATTTGATGGCTATTCATTCAAGTACCCCTCAAATTGGATTCAAGTACGAGGTGCTGGTGCTGATATTTTTTTTAGGGACCCTTATGTTCTTGATGAAAATCTCTCCGTTGAAGTTTCTTCACCTTCATCTTCTCGTTATAAGAGTGTTGAAGATTTGGGTCCACCCCAAGAAGCTGGGAAGAAAGTTGTTAATCAATATCTAACTGAGTTTATGTCTACAAGACTTGGTGTTAGACGTGAATCCAATGTTCTTTCTGCTTCTTCTAGAGTTGCTGATGATGGCAAGTTATATTATCAAGTTGAGGTTAGTTAAAAACAAAAGGGTACCTTTTTTTATAATATATCACTTGTTGTTGTAAAATTAAATCAAATGATTAATTAAAGTGAGTTTATTGTGTTTGTGTGTGTTGCTAGGCGAACATAAAATCATATGCTAGTAACAATGAGCTTGCTGTTATGCCACAAGACCGGGTGGTACGTATGGAATGGGATAGGAGGTACCTTGCCGTTCTAGGAGTTGAAAACAACCAACTGTATGAGTTGAGATTACAAGTGCCTGAAAATGTGTTCTCAGAAGAGGAGACTGAGCTTCGTCGAGTCATGGACTCCTTTCGAGCAAACAAGATCATTCGTTAGAACTACAATGTTGAATAAATCATTTATTTGATTACTTTATTTCTATTGTGAAATTTTCTTCAATTCATATTTATGCAAGTCTCCTTCATTTTCATATTCATGCGCTATTGTTAGTCTAAGATCATCTAACTCATTCAATTGGCATCCGCAACTAATAAGCAGCAACTACTGAACTGTGTTGAGTTGTATATGAGTCGGTCAAGTTGCATTTCTCTTAATTCAGTTAGTGTTGTTAATGATGGTGGTAACTGAAGTCAGCTTGAATAACTTTGTGCAGATGTATCAAAGTGTGGATTAAGTTGGTAATGAAAAAGATTCACTCATTCACTTTCGATTCTTGTTCATTTTTGTTATAAGATTGAGATGCCATGGTCAATTGGTCATGATAGAAGTTCAATATTTTTTTATTAGATTATCTACTCTCTCCTTTAATCAATTGCTTATATTGAACCAAATATCAACATAGTTCGATTAATCCTTATTCATACGATCTTTTAAGTTTTACCCGCTTGGAAGTTGGAACAATCTATACCAGAAACTCCATTTAGTAGGAGATGGCCGATTGATGGTGTTTAATGCCTAAAATTAGCTTGCATCAAAGCCTAAATATCGTTCATTCTCACTAATGATTAGAGATGATAATGGGTATCTATGGGTATAAGTAGTACTATTCTGCTACTCTATCAATTGGATAAAAAATATATTTGTAATTTATTCATATCCCCTGCAGATACCTGTTTAACGATATTTGAAGGATTTTTAAATATATGCAGACATTGGCGGATATCCATGGATATCATCTTTTAAATAAAAAAATTATTAATGTACAAAATTATCTTTTTGTTGCAATTATGTAGAACTTTTTCCTTTATTTGGTCAAAAAAAAAATATTAATACATAAAAACATTAATACATTAACAAATAAATAAAATATATAACAAAATTCCATCGTAAAACTATTAAATCATAAACAAAAACCATTACATTATATCAGTGTTACTAATTTATTATCGGATATATATACCATTCCATTCGCTTTCGTATCCATTAACTAACGAATAGTCAAAATATCCGTTTATTTTATTTGTAGAAACCCATTAAACTATCCGTCTCGTGTCCATTGCGGATTTTATCCACATATATTTGCAGATACTAAGAGTATTTAATGAAAAAATTCAGATTCAATGTACAAGTGACATGATTATTAGAAAATCAAGATAATTCATGTAACCAGGACATGGCTCATTCAATACTTAGTAACTTGAATTCTTGAAACCAGAATAAAACATATAACTTACATTTCAAATTAAATAAGCCACGTACATGCAACCAAATTTCATGTCCAGAATAATGTCAAGTTTCAGATGAATTAATGGTAATGCGAAATTATGACCTAACTTCGAATTCACCTGCTCGGGTAAGAGCTCGAAAACCTTTGTAGAAACGGTAGGGTACAGTCTTCAGATCCAGTTTGTCTATTTGCAGACCAGAGAGGGCGACACCCATAATCCTAAAGTCCACTTGAAATGTGGGAAAGACATGAAGGCGTTCCAATCCAGTCTCGAGCACTAATGTTCCAGACATTGAAGGGGCTTTATCTTTTGGGATCCGACCAATGGACCAAGTGCATGTCTGATAGGATGAAATGTAAAGAAAGCTTCAAATTACATTGTGAAAACAGAACAAAGAATTTGATCTACAATAGATAAAAAATAAGCAGACATATTGCTGCTTATTAAGTACCTTGTTAGAAAGAATGTTCACTGTTCCATGAGTTGATGTAAGATCAGCTGATAAGATACAAGGAGGAAGCTGAAACTGAACATTAACTGAATCAACTGTCTTTCCAGGATCATTTCTCATGCCAACCATTACATTAAGACGGCATCTCCCACTGTCTGAAGTCAACTGTGGCTTTACATATATTGGGGTGCTCTTCAATTTTCTAACTCTGAAAAAGAAAAGAGAAGTACCGAGAACTTTTAAGAAAAAAAAAATAGGGAATAACATGGAGTGAATTTAACACTCACAGATATATCTTTTTCCAATCTGACTTCTCAAATAACAGTTTCAGATCCTAATTCAGACATCAAGTATAACTAGACACAATACCTGTAATTCATTAGCTTAAATTGTCCATCAGGAGGCACAAATGAAAGAATTTGATTGGATTCCCAAGGCCGAAATCTAACACAGGGATGGAACCTCACATCATCAAGGATTGAAGGATTCGCAAATGAAAGAGTTAAATCAGGTAGACCTGTGATGTGGGAATTTACTTGAACCTCACCATTAATCTCACATTTCACCAGAACACCATCCCTGAATGAACAAATTTTTTAGCAACAAGTATAAAAGAAGACAAAATAAATGGTGCATAGGATGAAAACTACTAAGGAAGAGTCAAGACAATCCTTCATAAAAGTTTAGCCAAATAAAGTTCCACAAGTTCAAACTTTGAAAAATCATTAGTATCCTGTTCAGTAAGCCAGCAAAAGGCTTAGGAGGGAAAATAAAATCAGAAAGAGAAATAAAAGAAAAGAAACCAAAGATCACAGTTTCTTCAACTCTTTCCTTTGTTAGAAATGAAGTGTATTAAATAAATAAAAAGTCAATCTCGGTTTTAGTCGTCTCTCTTTGATTGGTACATCTCTCATGTATAACTTGCAATTTATCAAAACATATACATGAATGATTTCATCTGATTAAAGCTTCACAGAGCTGCATCTGCATTTACTTAGTCATGTAGTCTTTCAAGGAATATTGTGTTTGCAAGTTAAGGAGTGATATAAGGAACTTCAGTCCAGTAAAATAAGACTGAGTTATGCCAAACTGAGAGATTATGGGTGAAAAAGGA
Organism: Cicer cuneatum; assembly: GCA_037974295.1. NCBI lineage: Eukaryota > Viridiplantae > Streptophyta > Magnoliopsida > Fabales > Fabaceae > Cicer > Cicer cuneatum. Next base: position 69,892,425 of record JBBPBO010001986.1, on the reverse strand, counting down.
GTATATGCCAGTAGGTTATACAGTAAACTATCAGAGAAAAAGCTTTCAACCTTAATGAATTATAAGAACCCCTCTTACTTGAAAAGGAACCAATGTCCAACACAAAATTTGAAGTCATTAAATTTCCCAAGTTTCACCAGATAACTAGTTAACAAGACCATAATTTACAAATAAACAAATTGTCCATAAAAAATTGTCAATGTTAAGTAGAGAAAGACAAGAACAAGCATATAGAGTGATAGACCTGTTTATTGTTGCATCCATTTGTTCAACAAGATCTACATAAACTTCATTATTGGCATACTTAGGATTGGCTGTTCTCCAGGGAACACAAGATGCTGTACTGCCTGGAAGCGTATCGCTCACATTGGAGCTGCTACCAGTGACAACACTCAAGACTTTGCTAACAATATTTGGTGGAGCTATCATCTCTTGAAGGATATTTGGTTCGGTAGTTAGTGGGAAGCCATTGTCTATCATCTCATCAAGCAGCTTCAATAACAAAAACAAACTGAATAATTTAACATCTAAACAAAACAACAAAACAAAAGGGGTTAAAATAAAGCCTGATAACACTCTGGCAACATTTTCAGAAATTGCATAGAAAATTAGAAATACCTCATAGACAATAACAAAGTTGTCTTTGATTGAATCTTCATTCAATCCACCAAGATAATCATTGAGAACATCAGCTACCCTACAAAGAAACTAAAAATGAGATGGTTAATAAAAAGAAAAAAAAGAAAGTAGCGTAGTTGACTATGAATTGCAATTTGGAAAGCGCGGAAATAACCTCAATGGCCATCAAAGGGGGCATTTCAACTTGAGTACAAGCCAAAAAAGTGATTCCTTGACGAAAAAATTGGAAAAGATAATGTGTAGGAGAAGCAATGACGGGTTGTTGCTTGAATGAATCGGGTTGGGAAATAGCGTGTTCCCAAAACCAGTTACATATGGAACGATCTACACGGTGACCGGTGAGTTGTTTCTCTAGAATCACCTCTCTGTGGAATCGAATCAATGAACATTCAAATTCAAATTCAAACTGAAAAACAAGGGTTAAGTAAGTTAGTTACCCCGAATCGGAGAGAAGAAATATGCACTGCAACATCTCTTGATTACTTTCTCATTCGATTTCCATCACTTCACTTCAGATACCACAACTCATTGCCTATCAACAATAACTGTAATCACCTAATTTTGTTTCTGCTATAAAAACAATAAAACGATTTTGAAAATGGGGAAAAACTCAATCAATTGTCCAGAAAAGGGGATGAGAGTAATTTTGAAAGAAAGAAGGGGTAAATGAGTAAAAATAGAGGTGTAAAAATCAAATATCTAAAAAATTATTTGTATTGGTGAACTGCACATTTCTTATTAATTTAATGCAATTATACGTGGGCCTAGCCCATTTTACTTCTCAACATTCGTAGCCTATTAATAATGCTCTAAATCCTGATCATCTTATCTTAGCCATTGTTTTGTGTGTGTCTGTTCTTATTTCAGCTCTAGAAGTATAACTAGAATCTCAATCATGAAATTTTCTTATACTAGGTGGGTGGTTCAATTTTTTTATCTTATAATAATATTAAATAGATTTTATTAATAGTATTTTGTTTATATTTCATTCTAAAAAAATATATATTGTTAATAAAATAAAATAAAGGTGTTAAAAGAGGGAAGGGAAATGAAAGGCTGTGGATTGAAGGGAAATGAGGTGGAGGTGAATCGTTGTCTTATCATGACAACAAAAAATAAGAGGAAATGATGAAACACTTGAAATTTATTTGAGTGGACTACACTACACACCTCATCACAACACAAGCAGCATGGCAAGATTGGTTGCATTCCAACAGAATCAACTATCTTTCCCTCCTTTAGCTTCCTCTCTTTCTGATTTCATTGGAACAAGATTTCAAACTCATATTCAGGTTCCCTTCATTCATTCTCCTCATCAATTCATCACTTGTACTTCATGCAATGCAATGCAATCAACTTTACTATAACAATTTCTCAACATGCTTGCTAATTTTCATTTACAGTTGAAAAGAAAAACATGGCAGCCAAAAGGGTCTTTTTATGTCTCAGCATCAAGCAACAAGAAAGTCCTCATCATGGGAGGCACTAGATTCATTGGTGTCTTTTTGTCTAGGCTCCTTGTCAAACAAGGTCACCAGGTATATATATAATATAAAATTTAACCTATTTAACTTCACAAAATATGTTATTTTGACACACACACAGTAGTTACAAAAATCGTATAATGAAGAAGTGAAAGTGTTATACTACGTCTGATATACGGTGTCAAAATAATTGTGTTAACTTTAACTAGATGTTTTAGAAGCCTTAAATAACTATTGAATTTGGCAGGTAACATTATTTACAAGAGGAAAAGCACCTATCTCTCAACAATTGCCAGGTGAATCAGACACTGATTTTGCTGAATTTTCTTCCAAGGTATGCTAATTGTAAATACAAACATTGGACTATTATACATGGACCATTCATTAATATTGTTAATTTCATATAGATCTTGCATTTGAAAGGAGACAGGAAGGACTATGATTTTGTAAAATCAAGTCTCTCAGCACAAGGATTTGATGTTGTTTATGACATAAATGGTATTTAGATTCCTACTTGTTCACCTTACTCTATACAATTTTAAAATTTAGATTGTGATTTTATAATGATATATCTCTTTTTAAATCCAAATCATGATTTGTTATGTTTCAGGAAGAGAGGCAGAGGAAGTTGAGCCCATACTTGATGCTCTTCCTAATCTGGAACAGTAAGCTGTAGCACTACTTTTATAAGACTATTCAACTATGAATACTATTGCCATTAATTGATCTATTCATTTTACAAGTCATTTAGTTAATTAAGTTTAATAATTAAATGTTGGTACTAAATGTCAGGTTCATTTACTGCTCTTCTGCTGGTGTCTATCTAAAATCTGATATATTACCTCATGCTGAGGTTAGTTTACATTTTTACTTTTCAATAGTATGTGTCTTGCCATGATGCAATTGTTTGAGGCTTCTAATCATCCATATTATTTTGTTTTACTAGAAAATATGTTGTTGTTAACATACTTATTTTATACACATGTTGATAGATTGATGCAGTTGACCCTAAGAGCAGACACAAGGGAAAGCTTGAAACAGAAAGCTTGTTGCAATCAAAGGATGTTAATTGGACTTCTATAAGGCCAGTGTATATCTATGGACCCTTGAACTACAATCCTGTTGAAGAATGGTTCTTCCACAGATTGAAAGCCGGTCGCCCGATTCCTATTCCCGGCTCAGGAATACAGATTACACAACTTGGTCATGTTAAGGTATGAATGAATGAATGAATCAATCAACCTTTTGATATTACAGTTCTTTAGCGGATCAATACACTATAAATGAAAATAATATGACAGTATATGAGTTAGTTTATGGCATTTTGTGATTTTGGCTAAAATATGGTTCAATTATGACAGGATTTGGCAACAGCCTTTGTGAATGTTCTTGGAAATGATAAGGCCAGCAAGCAAATATTCAACATCTCAGGAGACAAATATGTCACATTTGATGGATTAGCAAAAGCATGTGCTAAGGTAAGCAATCCATGCCATATCATATTTTTGGTCGAAAATTCCTTGATAATGTTTTTATTTTGACTTTGAGCCAAGTAATTTTTTTACTATATAGTAGTTTTTGTTTTATTTTGGGTCATTTTTCAGGCAGGTGGATTCCCTGAGCCAGAGATCATTCACTACAACCCTAAAGATTTCGATTTTGGGAAAAAGAAGCCATTTCCATTTCGTGACCAGGTTGACTATATCATCATATATGGCCTAATGATATGTATTTTTTTAGACACCCTTTTTCCCTAGATAAAATCAATAGAGGAAAATGAATAATTTTTATTTATTTTTGCATTGTTGAAATTATGATGAACAAACATTAATATTTCAGTTTTTTGTTGTTGTTGTGCAGCATTTCTTTGCATCGGTGGAGAAGGCAAAGAGTGTGCTTGGGTTGGAACCTGATTTTGGCCTTGTAGAAGGTCTTGCAGATTCATATAACTTGGACTTTGGTAGAGGAACTTTCCGCAAAGAGGCTGATTTTTCAACGGATGATATAATTCTTGGCAAGAGTCTTGTTAGTGTATGATCATCGTTACAAATTCTTCTTCTTTCAATTTTTAGTATTTCACATATATATAATTTAAAAAAAAAAAGGATGTTTGGGTTTGCTACAACGTCATCATATAAAATTGTGAAATGTTGATGAGCTACTCATTATGTAATATTTTTTTTTAAAAAAAAGTAAAAGAATGTGTGTACCTACAATTAGGAATCGCAATGGTTAGGGTAGTATAGTACCCGTCCCTATACCTGCAGTTTAAAAAAATACATGTGTCCGTCGTACCCTCGTGGGTATCAACTTTAATATATGTATCCTTGTCCTTTGGGTACTTAAGTGCCCTGTATCCATACCCATTATCCGCGCTTTAATAAAAATATATCGATAAATAATTTGTGTTTAAATTTAAAAAAAATTTCAAATATTTTAAATCCAAAATCATAAGTATTAGAAACCAAAATATTGTCTAATTCAAAAATTCTAAAATATATCATGATTCAACATTAGTACATTACTACAATAAATATCAAAATATCAAAAATAATAATATTTTATGAAGTTGCAAGTCCTTGGACGGTATTCTCCGAGATCTATAAAAAAAATAGATATGTGTATTATATTAGTTATTTATAATTATAAAGTCACGATTAATAATATAAAAAAACTCTTAAATATAAAATCACAATTATTTACCTCTTCATCAGAATCAAATATATGTATAGGGACTAAAATTTATTTTTCAAATTTTTTTAATTATTAAAATTGTATTTTTTTATTAAGGGCCCAATTTTTAAGATTAGAACAAGACCTCCAAAATCTATTACTATTTAATAACATATTTTCGTGATGATTTACTTATATGTTTATTTTTCAAGAGGATCCGAAAATTATGAAATAAATGACCTAAATTCTTTGATTTGTTTGGAATAAAAAGGAGAGGTAGAGAGATATGAGATAGTAGAGAGTGAGAGAAATAGTAAATAGAGATTGGAAGGGGAGATAGAGATGCATAAGATAGTAGATAGACATATGTGTATTTAGAAAAATCATATATTTAAAAAATATTTTTTCAAACAAACATGTTTTCTTGAAAATCATTTTTATGTCCTTTATGGTAATTTTTTATTTTAAAAAAATTATTTTTATAAAATTGTATACAAACATGTTAAAAATTATTGTACAAAAAAAATTATTTTAATAATAGTAAACAAATGGGAGTTAAAAAATCATATTTTAAAAAATCTTTAAAAAATAATCTTTAAATTATTTAAAACAAAAATCATTTTTATTTAAACTCAAACAAACTTACATACTAATAATAATAATAATAATAATATTATATGTGTGGGGCGGGGTGGGTATTATAGTACCCGTACCCACATCCATATCCGTTCAATCCCCATACCCATTATGCGGGTTTTTACCCTACCCATTATGAGTTTTTTTTGCGGATACCCACTTGGTCTGGGTCTAATTGACATCCCTACCTACAATTTATTATGCTGGTGGAATGTGATCATTGGGATGGGGATTCAAGAAGTTAACAAGTTTTAATTAAAGACAAATTGTCTAAAAAGTCTAAATTTGAATCTTAGCTAAAACAGTTCTTAGTTGAACTTAGCTTCTGATCGAACTTTAGATTATCAAAGTCCAAGATTAAGGAGAAAAAAAACTTGTAAAGAGATATTTTTCTTATTACGTTTTCAGTACATTAAACTATCATGATATAATTGCATTTGAAGTGATTCCTTCTACTATGATCTCGACTGAATTTTGAAAGGGACGCCTAATGTAAAAGCTTACTCGGATCATATTCAGTCAGCAAACATATTTTCAGAGTTTAAAGTTTAATATTATCACAATTTTTTCATGTTATGGATGCATTGCTAAAATTATGTATGAAGAGAAAAAAATAATTGCCAATGATTCTTGAGGGCTCACTAGGATAGGAGAAAATATTAAGACTGAAAAAATGCCTATAATTACATAAGTACTTATAAGTACTTAAGTATGTTGGTCAATTTAAGTATTACATAACTTTCCCATCATATTTTTGGTTAAAATGACTTATTTTCTCAGCCACTTGAGGGAAAGGAGCAATATAATCCGTGAATTTTGTTTAGTTCTAAAGATTCTAGTGCTGAAACTTACATATTGCCGTAAAAAGAGTAACACGGGTTCAAACTACAATTCAATATATTAAATGTTTATCATATACTTATGAGATTCAAAGATGTTTAGCACTCAAAGTTATCATCATATGTAAAATTAATTTCAATTGTCACAATAGTTTGTATGTAGATTTTATTTCAAATTGTTAAATAAATAAATGAACTGGATCTCGAAAATTCACTAGAGTCATAAAATTTCAAGCATCATAGACGAGATCTTCACGTTGATATTAGGATTCAAATCTAAGTCTCTGTAAAATATGAGTCAAGTTGAATTCTTATTGATTGGACTAATCTATATTAGCTCAATTTGATTTCAACAATTATTGATAAATACGAAGGAGTTTATTTGTTTGGTGAAAGAATACCTCATATTACCTTTGGACAATAAAAAGGTTCATAACAAGAGTTTTTTTGTCTGTTATCCTCTCACTTATATCCTCATTTCCTTAATACACTTAAATAAAGTATTCTATCCATATTATTATATATAAAAATAAGAAATTTTAAAATAGGAAATTTTGAAAAAGAAAATTTTAGAAATTTAGATATTTTCAAAATAGAATAGCAAATTTTTGAAATAAGAAATTTCAAAAAATTAATGTCATTATTTTGAAATAAAATTTATATTTCGAAAATTTGAATAAAATTTTAAATTTTTGAAACATTCAAAATTGTCATCTTCTTCAAAAGTTTCAAAATATAAAATTATATTTCGAAAATTTAGTTTTCAAAACTTTAGAAAAAATTATGTTTTAAATTTTTGAAAGTTCTGAAACTTTTGTTAAAGGTAGTTTTAATTTCAAATTAATTCAAACTTTTGAATTTTTTTGATTAATTTGAAACATTGAAAATGTAATTTTCAGTTTTTCAAAAAAATTTCAAAAGTTTTAAACAATATGAAATTTTTTAAATAGAAAATTCAAAAAATAGGAAAATTAATTAATATTTTTGAAATAGGAAATTCCAAAAAATATAATGTAACTATTTTGAAATAAAATTTACATTTCGAAAATTTAGGTAAAATTCCAAAATTTCAAAACTTTCACAAAATTATATTTCAAAAATTTTCTTTTCGAAACTTTCAAAAAATACTCCATATTTTACAATTTTGAAATTTTCGAAACTTTGCATTTCAAAACTATTGTTAAAGGTGAAAGCTTCAAATATATTTTATAAATACAATAAATTGTATTTCAAAAATTACAAATTAATTCAAACTTTCAAAAATAAACTCATTTTGTATTTCAAAAATTTTATAATCAATCAAAGTTTTGAAATTTTTTTAATGATGTTTACTAATTTTTCGAATGTATGAGTGAAAAGAAAAAAAAATCTAATTATATATATATATATAGTAAAAAAGATAAAATAATATTTTTAAATATATTAGAGGGTGGAAAGTATATGGGAGGAAAAGTAGAAAACTCTCGTAGCAAATAGCATGGACCAAACACGAGGGAAAAAAAAAACCTCAATCCAAACCATACCTGGTCTTTCTGAGCAACAAAAAGCTTGGCTAAAAAATGGTCCAACATATTCTTCTCACGGTTAATTAACATATGGAAAAGAAAATAGCTTATTTTTCCTTATTTAAAAAAAATAGAGAATTAAATTTTTTTTATTATTTAAGTTGGTATTAATAACTATTTTACAGCTGTTTTTAAGAATTTGAATTAATTCAAAAATTCTTATATTGATATTTATATTTCTTCCATTGATATTAAACATATTTTTTATTTAATTTTTTTAATCAATTTTCGAAAACTTCCAAACTACAAATTTAATCACATGTTTAATATAAAAAATCACGGTATGTACTGATAAATACCAGCTGTATGTTTCACTATGTTTTAATTAATTTTTTTTCATTATTACTAAAATATTTTGATAGATTATTTAGAGCATCTTTAATAGAGCCTAATCATCTGAGTGCTCAAGTGAGTTTAATGATGTGTTTTTAATTTTAATACCTAGTAAACAATCAATAACTCTAATCTAATCTCTAAAATACAATATTTATTTTAATACAATTTATTAATAAAAAGAAGAGAAAAAATTCTACTATTTACACCCTACTTAATCAACATCCAAATTTTTCACGCCACAGTTAAATGTCTATTTACCTTGTACTAAATAGAAGACGAACCTATACATTGAATGTTCTTATATCTTTTAAAATATTTTTTTAGTTTCATATTTAACATTTCTAGAAAATGTATACCCCACTCGTACATATATGCAACGGAGGATCTTGCACAAAATATTAGAGGAATTGATAAATATTAACTAAATTATTATAATTGAAATTTTACAATTTTTATCTTTGTCGAAAAAAAAATTCTTAAAAAATAATTCAATTTTCTTATGTTTAAATATTGTGTCACTCATAAAAAAATACACAAATTAATTAAAATAATTCACGGATTAACTAAAATAATTCACAATTAACAAACAGTATCACATCATATCATATATCAACTATTCACATGTAAAAGTTTGTTAATAGGTAGTAGTTGAGTTGCTAATTAAGGTTAGAGTTTGTCTGGTCGATATTAGTTAGTTTATTATTCGATATTATGTAGTTTGTTTGTATATAGAATTCGTTGTATTAATTTTATTATATTTTATCAGTATAAATACTAAGAAATATCTATCGCATTTATTGTTTATCTCTTCAATCGTGTGATTTTTAATATGATATCATCAATTAAATTGTGATTTAAGAATCATTGAATAATCTTCTTTATATTATGATAAAGATAAAAAGAAGATTATTTATGACAAGAACCATTGACATTGTTTTTTACTCTATTTATAGAAAAAAATTACAATTAGAAAAGAAAAATAGTAAAAACCTGCAAAATATAAGAAATAAGTTGAGATGATATGAGGATCAAGACCAAAAAACAATGCTAGTGGGGCTAGCCACTGCGAATGAGAGTGAGAGTCATAAAACAAAGAAGGAGAGCAATTTGAGGAGAGAAGTGAGAGAAGAGAGGGAGAGCAATATCAATTTTCTTAAATCCTTAAAAGTTTGAAAATATTTTAGTAACTTATCCCTATTATTTTAAAATCTATCATTATTTTTTATTAAAAAAATTAAATATAAAGGATGTCGTGGCGTTTGTCCACTCTCGAGAAGCTCAACCACCGCATATAAATACACACGTAAGATACATTATTCACACATGTTCATCAAAAAGAAGTAATCTTACATCTTATTTTTATAAAACATCTTACTTTTTCTTTATGAATGATAAAATGTCTTTCTTTCATTCCCCTTAATCACTCCTAGATATATATTATAGTGGCCAGTGGGACCATAAAGCCCAAAACAAAGAAAAAGGAAATGAACGAAGAAAATTCAATGAAATTTACCGGAAATATAATATTAATATTGAATATTTCATTGTTGTTGAAAATCAAAGGAGCTCGAGTAATAAAAACTATAAACAAAAAAGAAAAAAAATAAAGAAGACACGGAAGGCAAATCAATAGTAAAAAACGAAAAGTAAAATCAATAAAAATGATAAAGACCATGGAATATTCACAAAGAATATATTGGCAAGCTTTCAATTTCTTTTACAAGAAAGCCAATTACAGTTATTCTGTTGGTCAAACTTAAGACTTACAATCTCCATCACAAGGCCAAAAATAGTAGACTTTTCATTTTGATGAACAAACCCAGAAAACCAAATATTTAAATGATCGGTTTAGTTCCGAAAACATTATCCATAAGATAAGTTAACGTTATACTAGTATTTAATTTTGTTATCCTAAATCGTGGTGCTAAGTGTACGATGATGACATTAGTAAATTTGAACGCGTCTTAGTTTTGGACCAACTAACCATACCAGAAAAAACGACCATGCGCCGAACAAATGTTGGCCTGACGAAGGTACACCAATCGCCATGTGGCACTCTACTAGGCCCTTTGATGCTGACACATGTTCCACCATACACGGAGACACGCAAAGGATTTTGTGGACCCTACCGACTAAATTAAAATTTAATAAATTTAGATTGATTTAAATTTTTAACTTTTATTTATATAAATTTTTGAATTATTAAGAGTATAAAAAAATATTATTAATTATATTTTGATTTTGTAAGATAACCAAAATTTCAAGACAAAAATACAAAATTAAAAAAGTCAAAGATCGAAAACGAAGAAAATATCTAATTATTTAACCGTTGTGATTGATTAACAATGTAAAAATATTTTTATCAAAAATTTATATAAATAAATTTTTTAATATATATATTATACTAAAAAGACTATATTTAATTTAAATATAATTTTATTTTACAAAAGAGTTAAATATAATTTTGGTTATCTTGTTTTAGGTAAACATTATTTTAATTTTTTTATTTTTAGATAAATATGAATTTTAGTCGATCTTTTTATAAGTTTTAGAATTTTTCAATACAATCTAGTTTGAGACTTATTTTTATGGAATACCATCATTTTTATTAGTGATGTGAAACTAATTTTAACAATATTATTAAAAAATAAACTACTTTTAATAATGTACATACTAATTTGAACCTCTTTACATTGATGAATGAAACAAAAAAAATTATAACAGTATTTTTAGTGGTTGAGTTGAGCAATATCATATTTTGAAAAGTAATTCTACATTACTAATAAAAATAACACATCATAAAAATTGAATAACAAATTGTGTTGTAGAAAAAAAAAATTGAAACTTGTTAAAATGGGTGACTAAATTTAGAATTTAAAAATAGGGGTTTCAATTAAAATATATAGAAGATAAAAAGTGGAAACAAATTATTAAAATTTACTTATTTAATATTTAAAAAGAAAAGTAAAGTGAAGTGATGTAGCTGCCATATGGAAAATAATATGTCAATCTAAGATATCTGGTCCCACCTTTTCACTAAAGATCTAATTAAAATATGATGTTGTTGATATCGATGAAAAAAAGTAACAGTCGTTTGATAAAGAGCCGCGTGTTCAAATAATGGTCGACGTGCTTCACCATAAGGTGACTTTCGTGGGGAAATAGGTGTTCGTTAATAACGTAAATAAACAAAATATATACCTTAATTACGTAGGGCCAGTCGGTGATGATATCTCCAATTTATTGGGCGGTGGTAGTTAACCAAAATTTAGTTTTATATTATTTGCCCTATGTAATCTTTTGGAGTCAAATCAAAACTTTAGAGTTGGCAAACCTTTTTTCTTAAAAATAATAAAACTACAATAAGAAAACGATACGAAAATTTAATCTCAATCGGGCATAAAATAGTACTTCAAAATATTATCTCCGACAAAAATATGATGCTTATGGGAAAGAATATATATGGATGTTAATAGGTACTCGCATACAAGTATAGTAGTTTTCTTCTACATACATGCTTCGTTAAAAATAAAACAAAAAATGTGTTTCTTGTATGCTTCAAACTAGTATCATTACTTGCTAGGTTTTTTATATCTTAATAGATTTAACCGATGGTATTTTACAATAAATTAAATTCATTAAGTTGTTAAATAAGCTACAATAAAAAAGGTAATGTAAAGAATGAATTAATATTTTTTTATAAAAAATAAATGAGAAGATCATATCTCAATTTAAAATAAAAAATACTTTAAAATTCAAAAAAGTGCTAAAAAATGTTTTTATATATACCATCTTACATATTTATTAACATTTACTGTATTCAAACCTATAACATACAAATTCATGGTTGGTTTGGTTTTTATCATATTGTTTTTTTATGCTACTCCCCACCATATTGTTGAACCTAAAAGTTCAAATTCAAAAATTAAATTATGAGATATTTTAGGATCGAAAGTGGTGAACTAATAGAACAATAACAAGTCTTAATTTCAGAATATATATCACTTTCCACTCTAACGTTGTAATAGAAAAACGATATATATAAGGTCTGTTTGTAAATATTATTTTAAAAATAATTTTTAAAGTATTTTGTTTTATTGTTATAGTATTATTAAAAAAATTAAAAATAAAGCTTTAAATAAAAAAATAATTTAAATAGTTTATTTTAAAATATAATTTTAAATATTTTATCTATTTGCTGCAATTTTTTTTTATAATAAAATTTCAAAAAATGATTAAAATAAAAAATTATTTTTAGAAATTCTTCATAAAAATCATTTTCGAAAGTTTACATTTTAAAAAAAAAATATGATTTTTATCATGTTAAAATATCTAGTAATAAATACTCAAGTTATAAAATGTCAAAATAATTATTTTTTAATTGATAACAAACAAATCTTAAACTATTTATACTATTTTTTAAGTAAATTTTCATAAAATTCATTCTTAAAAATATAAAATCAAAATAACTTTTAAAAATCTTAAACAAACAGTTGAATAAGGGATTATTAAAAAAAAAATTATTAAAGTGGATTGAGATTATCTAGTTCCATACATATGGAATAAATACATCTTCGAAGGTAGTTGCTATATCCGTGGTGGTCATGAAAAAATGTGGACAACTCGTGGCTGGATGAGGCATCACGTATATTAAATTTGTTAATACATGGAAACTTCTCTTTAAGTATCTTGGTCTTCCAATTGGAGGATATTCGAGAATATCTTCCTTCTATCTACCTTTGGTTGAAAGAATAAAAAGAAACTTTCTTGATGGAAATGTTGTAATTTGTATATGGGAGGTCAATTAGTTCTTCTCAAAGTTGACTTGTCTGCCCTAGTTGTTTACTTTCTCTTTTTTTCTTCAAGACTCAAACAAGTATCAACTCTCACATAGAATCCTTTTTTAAAACCTTTTTACGGGGGCAATCAGGAATCTCGTAAAATGGGACAAAGTGTGCTTAGATAGAAATTGTGGTGGTTTATTAAGTATCTTGGTATTCCAATTAGAGAATATCTTCCTTTTGTCTACCTTTGGTTGAAAGCATTAGAAAGAAACTTTCTAGTTGGAAATGTCGTAATTTATCCATGGGAGGTTGACTAGTTCTTCTCAAAGTTGTCTTGTCTGCTCTACCAATTTACTTTCTCTCTCCTTCTTCAATGCGAGAGGGGG
>JBBPBO010001986.1:69697040-69878990 GCA_037974295.1 Cicer cuneatum | reverse complement strand
GGGGGGGCAATGTGTGCTTAGATTGAAATTGTGGTGGTTTATTAAGTATCTTGGTCTTCCAATTGGAGGAAATTCGAGAATATCTTCCTTCTATCTACCTTTGGTTGAAAGCATTGGAAAGAAATTGTGGCGGTTTAAGGGTAAGGCGTGTGTGTGAGTTTGATTTAGCTTTATTGGATAAAAAATGTTGGAGGTTGCATGTAGATGAAAGGGGGTTATGGTTAAAGGTGTTATCAGCTAGGTATGGTTTTCATAATGGAGATATATGATGTGGAGCTAGTAGTCGTCTGTTATGCTGGAAAGACATTCAGTCAATCTTAAAAGGAGAGTGTGCTAGTGTGGAAAATTGGTTTAAGAATAATTTGTTTAGATCAATTGAAAATAGTGAAAATACATTGTTTTAGAGGGATCCTTGGTTGTTGGGGGCTTTGTGTGAGAAGTTTAATAGGTTGTTATATAAAAAATGTCTTTCGTATATGCTTCAAACTTGCACGATTACTTATCAAATAGGTTTTTGGTATATTTTATATAAACTTGTCAATAGATTTAGCCGATAGTATTTTATGATAAATTGAATTTATTATGTAGTTAAATCAGCTATAACAAAAGAGATAATGTAAAGAATGAATTAATGTTTTTTATAAAAAAATAAAAAAATAAGAAGATGATATCTTAATTTAAAATAGAAAAGATTTTAAAATTCAAAAAAATGATAATATTATTTAGTTTCCATCATATTGTTTTTTTATGCTACTCTCCACCATAGTGTTGAATTTAAAAGTTTAAATTCTAGAATTAAATTGTGAGATATTTCAAGATATTTCAAGATGAGTAGTGATCGATTAATTTATTTGAAAAGAAAAATTAAAATAACAACAAATCTCGATTTCAAGACACATATTCCTTTTTCTTTTTCTATTCTAACGTTGTAATAGAAAAACGAAAAATATATAACTTTTAAGTTAACTTATAGTGGATTATTAAAACAAAGGTTATTAAAGTGGATTGAGGTTATCTAGTTTTGTACATATGGAATATACTACATCTCCGAAAATAATTGCTATATTCGTTTGGTCATGAAGAATATATATATATATATGTGTGTGTGTGTGAATGGATGTGAGAATAGACTATTTTTTGTTTATAAAGAGTTTAGCTACATATACATGCTAAAAAGAAGAAGCATAATAATATTGCGTGTTCAAACTCAAATTCCATTAACATTTTTTTTCATATAATAACATGGTTTCATGGATTAAATATTAACATTTCAATACAATTAGTTGGAAAAAACTTTGAATTAGTTGAAATCAGTTACTAAAGTCGTACTAAAAAGATAATATAGATTAAGCAAATATATACTTATTTAATGAAATGTCATTTGGCACCGTAGAATCTCAAAAATACTTTATAACCGTCGGATTAAACAACTATTGACATTACCAAAAAATTCTATTTAAGCAATTCTCCACCCCATACAATTTCTCACACAAAATTTCTAAACTCTCTTAAGCAAATCATTTCTTTATTCTTGTTCTTAGACTTGTGTCTCTTAAAACATTTCTTGTTTATCTTTAATTTTCTCATTTAAATAATGGCACCAGACATCACCACCGCCGCCGTGAATGCCACCGTGGAACAAACCAAGTTTGACGGTGGAAAAGGCCGTGCCTTTGTAACTTTCCTTGCAGGAAACGGTGATTACATAAAGGGTGTAGTTGGTTTAGCAAAAGGGTTAAGAAAAACCAAAACAATTTACCCTTTAGTGGTTGCAATTTTACCTGATGTACCTGAAGAACACCGTAAAATTCTTGTGTCACAAGGTTGCATTGTTAAGGAAATTGTTCCTGTTTATCCTCCACCTAATCAAACCCAATTTGCTATGGCTTATTATGTCATTAATTACTCCAAACTACGTATTTTTGAGGTACATGTTTTTGTCCAATTTTTTTTTTTTTTTTTTGCTTTTGCATGTGTTACACGTTGTTTTATGATCCTCTGCCTATTTTATGGAGTGACACCTTTGTGTGTGTGTGTGTTTTTTTATTTAGTGGACTGTCTTGTATCATGGAAACCTTTTCATGATTACACCTTTTAGAAATCAACACTTCTTTAATTAAAGGAATGTTGTTTTTTGTACTTTATTAGCCCAAGACATATATTTGAACCAAAAAGTTTAATTAATGATACAGTTATTTTGTGTAGTGCTGTCTTATTGAATCGGCCATGAGAATCTGAATTTAAATACTATTTAGAATAATTTTTTATTAGTGTCAAAATTTTGATATTTGATGTCTCAATAACTTTTGGCTAGTTCCTTGCTGAATTTCTTATTACTAATGCCTTTTTTTTGAAAATATGATTAAGAAAGGAAAAAAAAACTATAATTTTTAGTTAAATTCTTATAAATAGGTTAAAAATAGTTTTTTATACCATTGTATATAAAGTTGATGTGTTGAATTCATTACACAAAAGAAAGACACATTTGTTCCTCTTTATGAATTTTTTTTGTTTTTGGTTTAATCATGATAGAATATGATATGGGTTAGCTTGTTGATGGTGCATATGAATGTAAATTTTGCAGTTTGTGGAGTATAGCAAGATGATATACCTAGATGGTGATATCCAAGTTTTTGAAAACATTGACCATCTGTTTGATCTACCTGATGATTACTTCTATGGTGTGATGGACTGTTTTTGTGAGAAAACTTGGAGTCACACTCCTCAGTATAAAATTGGATACTGCCAACAGTGTCCTGATAAGGTTCAATGGCCCTCTGATTTTGGTCCCAAACCTCCTCTCTATTTCAATGCTGGAATGTTCGTTTTTCAGCCTCATGCTGCCACATACCATGACCTCCTTGAAAAAGTCAAAATTTCCAAACCAACCCCCTTTGCTGAGCAGGTATATTAATTCATCTAATTAAATACTAATACAAACATACAAGTATATATTTTTTGACAAAAAATTGTAAATATTAGATAATCTACCATATAACATATAAGTTATATGAATAGCAAATAAATTAATGACAGATAAGTTAAAAAAATCAAATTTGAAGTGTTAATGAAATAAAAATTATTTTTAATTAAATTAAAATAATGATGGTAAAAATATGCTATAGAAGAGCATAAAAAAAATGTAACATATCTCGTCAAACAAAACCAATCTATTTCGCTTATACAAATTTATTTATACACTAGTATAAATTATATATTATAAGCCAGCTATCTGGCTTCCCAAACATAGACATAAGTTATATTATATTGATTAATTAATTGCAAAGTGTAATAATTGTGAAATTGTTGTCTCATATTTGTATACAGGACTTTTTGAACATGTATTTCAAGGATAAATACAAGCCTATACCTAATGTGTACAACCTTGTGTTAGCCATGCTCTGGCGTCACCCTGATAATGTTGAGCTAGACAAAGTTCAAGTTGTTCACTATTGTGCTGCTGTAAGTGTGAAATTTCTAGTAAATAAAAAATCAATAATAGTGTTAATTAACTGTATAATTTTGATTATATACATATATGTTACACTTTAGGGGTCTAAGCCATGGAGGTACACTGGAGAGGAACAGAACATGGAGAGAGAAGACATAAACATGTTGGTTAAGAAATGGAAGGAGATATATGAGGATGAAACATTGGATTACAACAACAATGTTAGAGTGGAACGTTTTACAGCTGCACTATTGGAAGCTGGAGGTATTAAGTCAATGCTTACCCCATCTGCAGCTTAATATAGCTTTTGTAATTATTAATTAATAAAGTCTATTATGATGATCAACAAACTACTTGTATTGTCTTAATTTTATTTTCTTTGTTTGTTTTTGGGGTTTTTTTTTTTATAGGTTTGAGTTATTAGGATTGTAGAGAGGACTATTTTTATGAGTCCCTTTTTTTTTTTCTTGATCAGATCAGCCGCTACCTACACGGTGCTGTGCTGTGCTGTGGATATATTTAATTAATAATAATAATAATAATAATAATAATAATAATTTGTAATACATTGAATAAGAAAATATTATAATATAATGTTTTCTTTCCCTATTTTTGTCCTTGATTTCTTTGATTATTCTCTTTTTTCAAATGCCCACACACAATTATGCGGTGGCAGATTAAAATTGAAGGTTGTAGATATGGGATTAATAACCATATACTCTGCCATTGCGAGTGTAAATATTTTTACACGGATAACAAATACGTTGAGTGAGTAATTATATTTACTTAAATTAATAGTTATTACGTGTAAAATTAGTTTACACTTAGAATAAATCTTCCTTTTTCTCTCTAGATATAGTTAGTACATCGATTTATTGGATAAACACTCTTTTCGTAAACTGAGAAAATATGCGATATATAACTGTCACGTACTTTGCCAAAGTAATAGTATATAACGATGGGGCAATATCATAAAAAGTGTGTTTTGGGAAGAGATCTATACGCATATAACTAACATGAATTCCTGAGTAAAAATAAAAAACTAACATGAATGAATAATTTAGCAAATATCACGCTAATTTCTACATAATGTATATACATCAGCTAACAATTAAATATTTAGGCCTTTTTTGAATGTGTATATATATAAGCCTATTTCAAATCTTTTATTTGTTTTTTTAATAGTCTATTTTTTCTTTATTATTTAACTTTGTAAATGTTGAAGTAATTTAAAATTTGGTCGCGAAGTTTAACCAATAATTATTAGGATTTTCAAATTCGTTAAGTAAAGCGTGAATGAATAGCCTATTTCAAATCTTCGGTAACTGGCCTGCTCCTTCAAAACATATATATCTTCTATAAGTGTACAAGCTGAGTCAAAATAAATAAAAATAAGCCTACTACTACTCCTTTACTCAAGATTCTGAAATTTAAAAGTAATATTTTCTTTTAAGTTTTAAACCTGCAACAAGTCATCATAGTAAATTTGGAGCATATTGTTGTAATCACTAATTTCAAATTATATATATGGAATTTAGAAGTAAGGTTTTCATTTCAGTTATTAATTTAGCCTTTTTTTTTAGTGTTCAAACTCATTGGTATTCACTTTTTATTTAAATATAAATAAAAAAAGTGATGGTTATATCTTAAATGTAATTATTTTAATTAAGTATTATAAAAAAAGATGTATTAAAAAAATGTACGTGGAAGTGAAGGATAAAGTCTTAAGATTATAGCAACAAGTTAACATCGGTTACTTACACCCACCCACTTATTCTAAGATTTCTTGCATACGTTATTAAACTATGAAACATTTTTCTTTCACAACTGGCCCATTAGCTCAGTTGGTTAGAGTGTCGTGCTAATAACGCGAAGGTCGCAGGTTCGAGACCTACATGGGCCAAATTTTTTAAATCTTTTTCAATTTCATCTTACTCCACTAACATACCATATTAATGTGTATTATACAATATATAATAATAATAATATTTTGTTGACAGAAAAAGCAAACAAAAATATTGCATCCTCTCAAATTGGCTCAAATATTATATATATCATTATTATGACCCATCCATAACTCCATCCCTTAAATAAATTTGTAACAACATGATCCTTAGTGGTGGTTACCATTGGATGGCAAATAGGATTGCAATTCCATGTCATTCTTCACATTACCCTTAATCCTCCCTAATTCATTGACTGGCAATGGCATAACCACAGCTTCATGATCAGCATTAGGGTCTTTGATAACAGCCTCTTTACTCTTTCCCCAAAGAACAGCATAAAGCCCAGCAACAATGAGGAGAGACCCCAGTGCACTATATCAATAAAAAAATTAAATATTAGTAATGTGTATATAGGGATGGTGAGTAGGCAATTAGTAAAATTGCACATGATTAAATTTCTTACGTTCCAACGTATAATTTCTCCCGAATAAAAGCCCAGCTTATAATAGCTGTGAGAATGAGCTGCAAGGGGGTGAATACAGAGACATAAAGAGGCCCTTTCCGCTCTATGGTCCACGAAATTATACAATACGATAGCCCAGTACAAATTACTCCCTGAAAACAAAATTACCATATATTATAAATCAATATCAATATGCACATATATATATAGTAGTGAATTAAATAATTAAAAAAGAAATATTGTACCGCATAAAGAGAAGAGGTAAGTCTCATTGCATCATGGAGTGACCAAGATGAAACCTTGTGATCAAAACACAAGGCAATGAAAACACATTGAAAACTTGCCAAGAAACACATGTATGCTGTGCTCGTATAAGGTACTGGAAAATTCTTGCTCATGTCTGCCTGAAATTAACACCAAAACAAAAATATTAGGTACATTTATATATATATATATATATATATATATATATATATATATATATATATATATATATATATATATATATATATATCCACTAAATAATTAAAATACAGTACTAGCTAGTATATGGTAGCTTACTTGAATGATGAACCATGCTGACCAAATAAGAGCACTAAGAACTAAGACAATAGGACCTTTAAGAGAGTTTGATTGGCCAGCAGAGGAGTTAGAACCTCCTTCAATTTTCTCAGCATATCCCCAATGAATACTTGATTCTCCTATTCCAATCACTTTTCCATGGTAAAATGATAAAAGAATTGCTCCACCAACGCACAAAATTGTCCCTATCGTTTTTGCTACCCCACTCTTCTTCTTGATTCCCAAATTCTCTTGTCTATACCAAATTATAATTAAATTATATTTCGACTCTAATTTATAATGTCAATTAATTTAATTATTTAATTGCTATTGCTACCAACCTGAATAATATTGCAAGGACGAATGTAAAGGCTGGGAGCAAATTGGTGAGTGCACATGCAATTGTAGCGGTTGAATATTTTAGCCCCACGAAATACAGTACTTGATTTCCTGTTACTCTGCATTCCAAACTCAAATCATTAATTAAAATGTTTATATAAATTATTTTTTCTTAATCTTTACATTTCCCGCCCTAAAATTGTTTCAAAAATTGCATATTTTCCTATAACAACTATGTGTTTGACTAATATTTTTTACATAAAGTTTGATAAATAATCTAAAATTTTAAAGCTAATTAATAATTTAAATAAAATAAAGTGACATTATCAAGTTAAATAAAACAAAAAAAATGTTGAACACTTTTGTACCAAATAGTTTCGTTTAGTATGGTATCATATATCATTCATCATTTAATGTCATTTTTTTTTTTAATATTTAATTTTCCGGACATGGTATCTAAAAAAACTCAAAGCTATCGAATAATTTAAAAAAATATATATATTAAATTTAAGCATTTAAGCATGAAGGGTAGAAATGTAAAAAAGGTTACCCTGTTAAGGAAGATAATAATATCTGAAACATAATGCGCTTTGTCATCTTTGGAACCATATTCCTGTTGAAGGGACAAAAGAATACATAATAAAATGAAAACTGAATCTTATACAAAGCACCTATATATATATATATATTCATTTTATAGTCTTCATTATAAATTAAAATCACAAAGGTAATAATGCATGCAAGTAATTAACAACCCGACAATCTCCACCGAAATTTTTTTTTTCCGTTAGAAGTAAGACAAAAAAATAAATCTAAATATTGGCATTATTCAAATCACGCATAACTAAAACTCTACACATTTTGCACATTAATACACTACTCCTCTAGTTATAAGGTTTCAACAACTATGTGAAACGTGTAACAGAATTGCTGTGAAAATTAGTAGAGAAAGTTGCTGGCACGTAACGTAAAATACTCACATCCCATAACGCGTCAAACATGCATGTCATCAGCGTTCTATTTTTAGATTATCTATGCAAATGTTGTTTGATTTTTTTTGTCAAGCTTGGAACATCTTTCATTAAACTAGAGCTGTGAATAACTTGTGTAAATTTTGAGCTAGCAATGGAACCTCATGCATGGACTATTTTTCTTTCCATTTTCATTAACAATTTCTTTTGAATTTTAGGCCTAATAATCAACTCCACAAAATTAAAATGACTTATAAAATTTGGATCTACTAGATTTAATTATAAACTCTATTTACTCACTATCTCTAGCTACTAATTCTTATTGGATTTGGACTTTTCTAATTGTTGAAAGGGTTGTAATATCCTTTGTATTCTCATTAATACATTTTTTGCTTATTAATAAACATGCAAAAATGTACTTATTTTTTAAACAATTTAAAGGAATAAAAACATTTCAAAAAAATTAAAGGAATAAGATAAAAGTAGTTTTGTGGCAACATTGATGCATGCATGCATTATGTATATGAAATGGAACAAAATAGAAAGAAAAACATGCATGACATGATAAAACTATATTCTCTTCTTAATATTTTTTTAACATGCATGCATGTATAAACACATTAATTAACATTACCGTTCAAAGAAATAAGCAAAGGGAGCAATGGATACAGTTGCAAAGATTTGGCGGTAAGCAACAAGGATAAGAGGGTTCATGCCACCTAAAATTGCAAGCTTTGATGTAATATTCATTCCAGCATAGGCTAATTGAATAAGAATCATTAAAAATAATGGAACAAGACCAGCATTTGTTGCCATTCTCTCTAAAGTTTTTTGTTTCACACTCTCTTATGATTTGAACTTTATGTGTAGAGAGTGTCAAACAGAATGGAACAAGTTATAAAGAGAGAGGAAATGTGTTGTACATATGAAAGGTGTGTGAGGGATGTATATATAAGGAGAAGGTGTAGCTATGAAATGTTAGAAAGTGTGTGAGTTATTACAAGGTGCGTCGAAAAAAGAGTGGAAAAAACGTTGGCAACTATTGTTCCTAATATTTATTTATTTTTTAAGGAAAAGAAACGGTTACAATCGATTTCTTGTTACACCTTGTGCTTATGTATAAGGTTGGAAGCTTTCACTTCATTTAGAGTCTTCAAGTAACTACTAATTTGTTAACTGAAGAGTACTTCCAAATCATTTCCTTATTTTTCTCGTGTCATTTATAAACTAATTTTAATGTATTTTTATTTTATTTTTAAAACAAGTATAAATTATATGCGTGCAAATACAAATATCACCCTTAAAATTTAAAATGTTTTAACTATGCTATTTGAACATAGAATTCAGAGATTTTTATTGTCACAAGAATTTTATATTCATATAATTAGAACATTAGTGGTCATTCAACCGTGATAAGACAATTTAAAAAATAAAAACTTTTATTTTGATTTTATAATTTAAGATACTAAATTTAAATTTAAACCATCTATTTTTTATTGAACAATCTCTAGTATTTTAATATTGTGAATGCGGAGATCTTTAACTACAAAAAAATTCAAGTCCATAAACATATATTTTTTAATAATAATATATCACCTTTCTCTCTAAGTATAATATGCTCGTAAAAAATTTCTTTGTTTCTTTTTATAAAAATTCTTTCAATTTTTAAATTAAACTCTGTTAATTATTTATGTACTAATATGTCTGTAATAATATTATATTTTTTCTGCAATATATAACAAATATTACAATAAAAACATAAATCAATCAATTATCTTACTTGAAAAATAAACTAGTAAAATAATTTAAATTACTAATAAATTGAATACTATAATAAAAAAAAATTAATTTTCATAATTTAGTCAACAGATTCTTTTATATACAAAGACAAAAATTGATTTAGTTGATTTAAATTTTTTTATTAAGTAAAAATAAAATTTATTAAATACATATTTTTAAATGTTTAATAATATAAAAAATTATGAATTATATTTTAATTTATTTCAAAAAAAATTAAGATAAAAATAAAATGTTTAAAATAGCAAAAACATAGACAGACGGAGTAGAATTTTGAAGAAAATTAATAAATAAAAGTTTTCTTAAAATGAAAAGCACCAATGAGTGAAAACGGTGTATAAATGTAAGGAGTATATAGCTGGCAATCAATGGGAATTTGAAGCCATGCGCATGTCAACAAAAACAATAAATAAAAGTGGGTCCCATCTCATCACATTATTATTATTATTATTATTCATGGTATTCACTTGCATTCCCACCTTACCCCGGTCTTATTCGTTCCGCGTTAACAACAACTTACTGCATGCTGCTTATTGCTTAATTCTTCTCATCCATTAACTAACAACTTTTTCAAATTTAGAATTGTAAATGAGACAAGTTTCAATTTCAGCTTTTCGAGGATGCTATTGTTTCAAGCTTCAAGGCCAAATTAATTACCGATTTATGATCTCATTTAATTGTTTTCTTGGGAAAAGGACCTAATGCCAGTGAAGAAGTAGTGGTAATTAAATTTTTGTGGGGTGCAGTTAAGAGTTAAGACTCTCGCCAGTGGTCTCCTGCCAAAAAAATTACTCCTAGATCACACTTTTTTTTATAGAAAAAAATACTATTGCTTTCATTTTTTTTAAATAATAATAAATAAAAAAATCAATTGCATTCTCTAAATTTTCCTTCATGAAAACTTGTTCTATATATAAGAAAAATAAAATCTAAATTAACAAAAAAATACTATAAAAATAATAATATTAAATGTGATAAATTTAGTTAACTTTTTCTTTATATTTTTATAACTATAAGAGTGTACTTTTTTATTGTTTATACTCAAATCAAGAACATGAGGGAGTATATTATTTCCCCTATAGTCTATAATAGATTAATAGTAGAATTTGTCACATGCAACACAAAAATTATTTGAAAAAATAGAGTAATTTTTATTTTTAACGTATTTTAATTGTGTTTTTTTTTCTTGTATCCTTTAATTTAACGTTATGTTCATCACTTATAAGTTATTACTACCATTTTAAACTTTACATTTATATGGTAAAAAAGAATATACACTAAAAACCAATAAATTAAGGTTTATCATCTTGTCTAATTCATGTGAAGTTCTCAAAAATGCAACGTAGAGAAGAAGTATTATATTATAGGGTTTGTCTCATCTCACCTTCATCTTCACTTCCCCTCACGAGAGGTTTGCTTCTAATTCTGAATAAACGTTTTAATTGAGCTATACGAATATACACATATAGGCATTGCTTCAAAATGCTTTTTCCGTCTACATTTCAAACTTGTCTCTATGTATAGCTATAATTGGTCATCGTCTATATCTTTTCGTCACTTCACATTTGTCTCGATATGTATACGTGATGAAATGAAAGATAAGAAAATATATTACTATTAAAATAATAATAATAGTATTTAGCATTAAGTATGCATGCTTATCAATGTTTTTTTCTTTTGACAAAGCATACAAAACGCGGATCCGTCTACCTGCATTGATATTTTTCACGCATTCTCTTATTTAAGATATCGATAGTTATTTGATTAAGATGAAAATAAATCTAAAAGAAAATATTAAAAAGTGTCTTGGAGACACTTATTAATAATTTTAATATAGAAAAAGATATTTAAAATTGTGTAATTTATATTTTAAAATTTTAAAAAGTAAAATTTTCAATTTAAAAATTCTCTTTTTTATTTTTGTTTTTTTAATAAATATCCCAATATTTATAGCATGAACTAAATTTAAATTCAGTTCATGCTATAAATATTTTTTAAAATTGTTTGAACTTAATCTAACGCATAATAGATACTTCAAACTTGAGTGAATACTTGTTGAAGGAATCTAATTTCTACAAAATCCTACATGCATAAACAATGCTGCTTATTTAAGATATGTCTCTGGCTGGCATACAATATCTTCATTTATCACGGCATTAATTCGGGTCTTAATTAATTTACACGTAATGCTACGATACCTTCTGCTTAGGATGGAATTAAGTGCCGGGCTTTATTTTCAGGAGGAACAAGTAATACACTTACTTACACAGCCAAGCAAGCATATAGGGAAAGAAAACCTACACGATCTATAGAGATGAGAACATCAATAAGTAGTTCTACACTTCTACTAGTACTACATCTGTGGAGGGGTGTAAAAAAATTGTGACTATCAAAACTAACATTAACATGTGTATAAATTTTATTTTAAAAATTATTTTTAATTCTTTAAAAATTAAATATTGTATTTTTTGATATAAAATTTCTATTTTAAATACATTTAATGTGTGCTTAAGAACACGTGTTAACACGATCTTTATTTAAATTAAACGATAGAGTGTTTATTCTTTTGTAACAAAATAGTAGTAGTACTAATATTAGTATAAATACATAATATATATTAGTTTCGTTTTAGAAAAACATATATTTCTTTTATATTTTGTAATGGAAAAGAATACAACTTTTTATATAAAAAAAGGAATATAACTAAATTTTGAACTTGACTTAAAAAAAGTATTTGAGCTTAACGGTTCGCATATTTAAATGACTATAATTAGAAATTTTATAATTACAGTTGATCAGTCGCATAAGTACTATTTTTGCTATCAACTCATATGCATGGACATTGGACAAGATATCCCTACAGGAAAAAAAAAATTCAAATTGAGACATAATTTTGGGACATAATTATTTTTCATATCAAATTAATAAATATAATTAATATATGAATATATGATTTTTTTATATTATTTCAAAAAATATTTTATTTATATACCTTTTATAATATCACTTAACACTGATCAATAGATTTAAATTATTTTATGATATTTTCATTATTTTTAAATAGATTTAATTTCAAAATATTTTTTAAATTAAACTAATGAGTCATATAATATATATTTTAATATAATTATTATAGAAAATTAGAAGTCGATATTTTACTTTTATATCTTCTTTTCATTCAAAAGTCTCTATTATATCCTACATCAAAATTTTTATATACATAATGTTCTACTTTTTTACCTTCAAGAGATCGCAATCTAAGTGTGCAATCACCTGAAGAATTTTTTTTCTCTAATATGAGGTCTTCAGGATGCGATCTTCTATTGCCATTTATTATTATTACTATTATTATTTTATAACAAATGACTAATTATTAATTTAATAAAAAAATAATTAAAATAAATATCTATTAATAAAATCAAACAAAATATATTTAATAGAAAAAAATAATTCAAATTTAATACAGTTAAATAGATATGCCAAAATAAATAACGTATTATATTATTTTAACGACTCTGTTCTTTTTCTTTGGACATTTAAACCCTCTTTTGTATCAAACAAAAAAGAGACGAGACTTAATTATATTTTTTTCCTCCTATTTTACAACGCTCATGAACATTATCTCTATTTTTTAAATTCAAACTTTTTTTACTGTGCCAAGTATTATACTTGTTGAAGTTTTTATCCCAACCTATGTTTTTGCCCTCAAAACTAGTGAAGTGGCATGTTTTTAAATGACATGAGATTGAAGATATTGACTCCACATAATACAATATATATTAATCCACTTTATCAAATATTAAAATAATACATTTAAACAATAATATAAATAACAAAAACATTTTCATATAAAAATAAATTACAAAAAGATGAATGTATGAAAGTTACAATTGATATAAGTTTTTGTAATTTATTTTAATTTTTTAAAATATTTTTGTTATTTTATAAATGTACTGTTTTAATATTTAATAAGGTAGATAAATATAAAATCATATGTGTTTTGCAATGCCAACATATTTAATATACCATGTAATTTAAAAACATATCACATCATTAATTTTATGGTAAAAAATATAGATTGCAACCAAATTGGTAACAAGTATAAAAATTGAAGTATCACAATGTTGAATTTTAAAAAATAAAGATTATTTTCTTTACATCGTAATAAAGTAAAAGAACTAATAGTACAATTACATTTAAATCAAACATAAGGTACAAAATAATATTTTAGCGTAAAAAATTTACAAATAAATGTGGTTATCGTAGAAAAGTTGTGGATAGTCATTAGAATTATAATTAAAAATAATCCTTTTTTAATCTTTCGAATTAAAAAATTATAATTTTGGGTTTTAATATTATTATGTATTCTCTTTCTGTAGAGCAACTATTGTAATGAGCATCTAAAATTCAAAGCGGACAATTCTTAAAAAAAAATGCGGTGATGCTGACTTAAAGTCAACAAAATTATTGCGTCTACGTATATAATGAAGTTGATCAAACCCAAAACTGCGTTTAATCAATTTGTGAGTACAAAAGTTATATAAATAATTTGTAATTGGATGAGAGTCAAAACTATTGAATCTTCCTTTCTCCTTGGCCGTTGTCCATGTTTACAACAAACTGGTTTAGCTGTTATACTTCGAGTGTGTATTTTAAATGCTCCATGCGACATTAAAAAAATGATTATGTAATATTTAACCAATAATGATTCCAATTAAAATTCTTAACCGGATCTCACAATTGATTCGTGTATAACATTACAAGTAGTAACATTTATTTCTGTTAATAATTTTGGTAAATAGTTAAGAATTGAATTGATTAAAGGGAGTATCTAATACAATTTAAAAAATCCAGGCTGTAAAAGAAAATAAATAAAAATTAGGAGTAGATATAGATAAAAAGAAAGAAATGTGGCGAAGTAGAAAGGTAGATTGAGTGAACCGACAGTTGAATATGATTTGTGGCGGCGAGTCTGAGACTCAATGTTTGGTATTTGTATTTGTATGGATGCTTTCATTTTGTTGTTTATGTTTAGGTGATGTAAATGTGAGTGGATGCAATAAGCCTGCAGTTCTATTCGTGTTCGGCGATTCCAACTCGGATACGGGTGGACTCACTTCTGGACTCGGTTTTCCTATTAATATTCCTAATGGTCGCACTTTCTTTCACAGATCCACTGGTCGTTTGTCTGATGGACGCCTCGTTATTGACCTTCTCTGTATGTTCCTTTCTTCCTATTTTCAATCTCAATCTCAATCTCAATCTCAATCTCAATCTTATTACTTACTTAATACTAATGATGCAAACTAAGAGTATTTTAACTTGTTGAAAATATTTTTTCACTGAATGATGGACTCACTAAAAAATTACAGCTATTACTAGTTAAATGTGAGTGATAGGGAATTGGGGTGCAAGTTTCATATCCATTATAGTTTACCTTCAATCTGGAAATATTTATCTTCCAATCTTTGGCAGGCCAAAGTTTGAATACAAGTTTTTTGACTCCATACTTAGACGCCTTGTCTGGATCCACATTCACAAATGGAGCAAACTTTGCAGTGGTGGGATCATCTACCCTCCCAAAATATGTTCCTTTCTCTTTAAATATACAGGTCATGCAGTTCCAGCATTTCAAAGCTCGTAGCCTTGAACTTGTTACCGCAGGTAGATTTCATTCACTTAGAGAAAATATTGTATAACATAAATTCTCTGAACCATAGTCATATATAATTCACAATTCTCTTTGATATGTGGTATGGGTATGCAGTCGGCGGTTCACTATCTATCAAATATTGGGTACATTAGTGATATAGTTAGTCGGTATGTTGGATTCATTATACATATGCTACTAATAAATTTTTTTTATCCAATTAATAGTAAAAAATCACACCAACCTACTGAGAGGTAGGATGAGGTGTGAGTTTCAACCCATTTACTTAAGTTGGTTCCTCGAGGAAAAAAATGGGGCTGGTTGACCTGTTTTGACTATCGTTGTGATAGGTAAAAAAACTCGCCTATCACAAAATTGTCTTTTCTGATTGAAGGCTCTGTTAATTATAGGCATTGAATAGGGATAATGTGTTCAGTTTTTTAACACAACCATTAATTATAGAGCCACACTTTTTGGAATGTAGTTTGTGAGAACTCAATTTGCTTTGGGTTATGATGTTGTTAACCATACATACGAGGTTGTTAACCATACCTCTGTCGAGGATCTATCTTCTTTAAGTGTTTTTGAGTTGGTACACGCAAACTTTACATTCAACAAGTATAATCTCAGTATAGGTTTGATCTGTCATATTTATCTCTGGGATATCTATGTACTCATTCTGACTTTAAAGAGTGTACGCTAGGTATGTAGTGGTGGGACTTAGATACCTTATTTGGTTCTGATCACTGTATCAACAACAATGTTTTTGAGGAAAACAAGGCCAATGGTATAAACAGAATTAAATCATTGAAGAAGTTTCATTTTGAAATCGATAACTCGTTGTGTTCTAACCTAATTCATGAAATAAAATTAGTGCATTTCGTAGATGTGTTGGAATTGGATAGAATATTATATATGAGTTATGTTATGTGTTTGGTGCATATGAAAAGTAGAATAGAATAAAGACAGGTAAAAAAATAGTCCTTTTGGTTTTCACTGGAAAACATGGAACCAAAGAGAACAGAGCAAGCTTTCCCATTTCATTCTATATGTGTGCCGAAAATTATCTAAATATGATGAATCACATTATTGCTACCAATTTCAAGTGAATGATATGCTAAAAACTCTAAAAGTGAAAAATTATTTAAAACTAATTAATGAATTTAAATCCAAGAATGAACTGAAACTGAATGCACTGCAAACTTATAGGTACAAAAACTATGATCAACGACGAAGGCTTTCAAGATGCACTCTACTTGATTGATATTGGACAAAATGACCTTGCTGATTCATTTTCTAAAAATCTATCGTATCCACAAGTCATCAAGAAGATCCCAACAGTTATCAATGAAATTGAAAACGCTGTTAAGGTCAGTCTAGTGTTCTTTCAAGCTTCTGAATTAACTTGCTCATCACCTATGAATCCGACTAATTTTAATTTATTTTCCTTTAAATTACCGAGGTGTCCATTTTTAAAATGCTTGCTTTGAAATTCTTTATCTGAATTCGATAGATTACAGATTAGAGAGAGATAAGAAATGTGTAGCTAACTACTGAATTTTCCTCCCAAAATCAAAATCAGAATAAAGAAGTACCAAGGTTTCTTCAGTACATTAAATCTGGTTTGATACTTCATCTTATAATTATATACACACTTTAACTCATTATTGTGGCTCCGTATGCCACCTGATTGCATTTATTTACCTTTCATTGTTAATTAAATTCAGTTTGCTCATTTCCAAATTGAGTTTATCCAATAAGATTCTTGGTATGCATGAATCGATCTCATGCACAAATGAGAAGTTTATTGTATGTTCATTTTGTTTCGGATGCTGCAAACATGAATTTTCATTTATTACAGGCTACTTCATCTGTAATTGGATAAATGATATTGCACTTTCTTCAGCTTAGAACAACAATGTGTTCTATTATTATATATGTTCATATCTATTATCGTGCGTTTGTTACTGCTTCACTTAAAATGCCTCGCTCAGTTCAGATCACCGACATATGCATTTTTGTTCAAAAAATCTTTATTGTATTATTGTTTCTCCAAAGGTTTTGATGCTTGGTTTATATATCTGTATGCAGAGTTTGTATAATGAAGGTGGCAGGAAATTTTGGCTTCACAATACTGGGCCCTTTGGTTGTCTTCCTAAATTGATTGCACTGTCTCAGAAGAAGGATCTGGATTCATTTGGATGTCTTTCTAGTTACAATTCTGCTGCAAGATTATTTAATGAAGCACTGAATCATTTGAGCCAGAAACTGAGAACTCAATTGAAGGATGCTACCTTAGTCTATGTTGATATTTATGCCATTAAGTATGATCTCATCACAAATGCCGCCAAATATGGTAATCCAAGCAATCATTTTCGCCTCATTAAGTATCGATTATTATTGCACTTGTGGTTATAATGCTATTCTTAATCAAGTTTTCCTGACTCCAACTCTGTAAATCACAACAAAATTATTGGTACATTAGATACCTATATTGAGTTTGCTGGAAAATAGTCCAACAGCATGTTTGTTTTAGTTCTACGTTCCTGTGGAAGCAAACACGAAAAAATGCTTTTCAATACACTTTTTATGAACTAAATGAAAATTTTCTCGCTTTTACTGGAATCATGTTTCAGACTTTTCAAAGCCTAAAACAAACTGGCTACAAGTTATTGCATTTTCCTTTGATAAACATTGTTCACTGTTAATTTTTTTTATAAGCAAATATCAGTTGTTAGTATGTCATGTTAGTTGTTGACTGTTATTATTATCATAATTGTAATGTAGTGTTTTTATGCATTATCAATTAGGTTTCTCAAATCCATTGATGGTATGCTGCGGCTATGGAGGACCTCCTTATAATTTTGATGTAAGAGTGACATGCGGTCAACCTGGTTATCAGGTTTGCGCCGAAGGATCTCGGTATGTGAGTTGGGATGGAATCCATTTTACTGAGGCTGCAAATACATGGATAGCTTCTAAGATACTTTCCATGGCTTATTCCACGCCACGGATACCTTTTAGTTTCTTCTGCCGCCGGTGATGATGGTGATTTAATTATGCACCTTACAAGGTTGCAAAAAAAAAAGTGAATCTACTGTTAGTTCATTGGTTGTTGTTGTCTTGTCATCTCTGTACCTTACCAAGAACAGGTTATCATTTTATCATGCTCATGCTGAAGTTGTAAGAAATTAGGGACATGCAATTAAAGCCTGACCCATTTGTCAGACAGTGTCTTTGTTATTTTCCAAAAGGGCAATGTTTGATGTTGTATCATGTAAACCATGGATGACAAAAATGATGCATTTTTCACTAAGCCACTATTATTGTGTCTTTGTTATATATATATATATATATATATATATATATATATATATATATATATATATATATATATATATATATATATATATGTATGAAAGCAATAATTTACTGATCAAGGTTTAATAAAATCAAGAAGCAAAACAGATTTCACATTTTTTTATTACTTTATAGCACATAATTTCTTACAGTATCATAAAAATTGTTGATTATGTAATGACTAAATTTTTTGAGTATTGCTTGGCATACCCTTAAATTACATTCTTCCTCATCTCACTTACAGAATGCAAAAGTTTTTCTCAGGTTTATAATGGCTTAATCCTCCATAGATTGTAGGGATTGATGATCCTTAATTTTTTTAGTAGATCAACCTGCAAACTTTCTAAATTTCACTGTCATATCGTTCTACAAGAGTTTACATTTGATCCTCACCACCTTTATTAAATATGTAATATTTCTAATTTGTCACTCACTATTTCTTCTGGATCCATTATTGGACCACATTTTTGGTTGTCCATGCTTCACAATCAGTGGTTAATGGGGTATGTGGCATGTGCAGATAAATATCATCCAATTAGAACAGCTCTAAAGATGATATGAGAATATTTTATAGGTAATAAAAACATAAGCATGTTGAATTCTATATATTTTTGTAGGTTTTCAATAATTTGTTAAAGTAATACTTGCAAAAATATGCAATCAAACACTACAAATTAATTAATAGGATTTGAATCTTCTCAACTAACATGACAATGTCACAATATTAAAGAAAATGAGCCCATGAACTGCTTCGGTCTTGGTCTTTAACTCCTCTAACTCTTAACTCAAATCAGTTGAGCTATCTACTCTCAATAAGCTTATGAGTTCTATACAAATAACTGTTGTTAATATTTATTAGTTACTTTTGTAATTTTTTCCTCATGACATGATAAAAATTAACACAAGACAGTTGAAATCCAGATTAACAAGCTTAGACCACAAACATAATAAGAAGCTTGATGGCTCTTTTTACAATGTAGACCAACAAAATGGCCAATCAATCATGAAGTAGCAATAAAAATTGAAACTAACAGCAGAGAATCACTAAGAGAATTTAATATAAGGTCAGAAAATTTATCATGGTCATAGCCAAATCCATCATATTACAAAGAAAGATTTAAGTCTAAACGAAAATCACTTGCTTTGTCTTTCTCTTCCTCTTCATTTTTCTCTGCTGTTGCCTCTTCTGTAGTAATTGCAGCTTCTTCTTCCACATATTCTTTCTCTATCATGACTACCTCTTTTTGTTTCTCTGAAGAAGGACCTGCAGCATCATGATTATGATGAGTAACTGAAACATTACTCTTTCCCATTAATTCTCCACAACCAATGAAATCTTCAAGTTGAAAAGTTGGATTCCAAATACCCTTTTCCTTTTTATCATCATCCAGCTTCTTATCTGTTTTCTCCTTAGAGTTAGAGAGGATATCTCTTGTGCTCTTTATCAAGGCAAAGAACTTTTCCATTTTCTGCTCATCATTTTCTTCTTCATCTTCTAATATTTTTCTCTTCCTTCTTTCTCCTTCCATGCTGTTCAATTAATGTTTTTTTTTCTGTTTTGTTGCTCAATTAATGTATTGACACACTAGCTAGCCTATGACTATATATATTTTATATTTATATATATATATATATATATATATATATATATATATATATATATATATTTGCCGTGCAGAGGAAAACAAGAATAATATCGAGAAGACTATACATGGAGCTGCTAGTTGGTCGTTTATATTTATATTATGAGAATTTTTATACCGTAAAAGTATTAAATCTCGATCGTACAATTATATATGATATTTATGATTGAAAATATCACGTGATCATTTAAAAAAATCACATCAGTTTTTGTTTTAATTTTAATTATTTATGACTCAATCAATTGCTAAAATTCATTCATCTTATATTCTCATTATAAAAATCATAATGATATGTTTTTATTATATATTAGTTTATGGTTTATATTTATACTATCAGCGTAAAGACACACTCAACTAACTTTCAAGTAGTAAATAAATAAGAGTCCTTCATCTCTTTTTTGTTTTTCCTATGATCAAATTCAAGTGTGTTTGATTCTACTTTTTAGCGAGTAAAAATTAATTTTAGAAATATAAAATTGATTCTAACATCTTTTAGTGCAATTTACTAGAATTGATTTTTTTTATAACAATTAACTCTAATTTGAAGTTATGATTTATAAATTTTAAGTACAAATATTATTTTTATATTTAAATTTAATATTCAACTCACTTTTACATTAACACATAAATTATTTTATATTTAACTCATTTTTAATTAAAATTAATTTTACAAAATTAATTTTTTGTCAACGCAAAACCCAAAATCAAATGTGCACTAAATTGATCAAGAACCAACTTGAATTTGAACTTGCCATGTCAATCGTCAACAAATGAAGAACGAGATTGCTCGTTGAATTCAATTAACCAAAACCGTATTGACTCGAAATAGAGGTCAATGCCGCTTTTGATTTATTTTAATTATTACTATAGAGATTATTATTACTATAGATATTATTACATTGACAAATATATCCAATGAGGCCGAAAAATAAGTATTGAAATAGAGGATAAAATGGTAGTTTGGTACAAAAGATAATTTGTTTGAGAATATTTAGCAAATATATCCTAGGTTTTTTTTTCTAAAACAATGTCTCCTAAAATTGCTTTTTTCTTGAGTTAAGAATCGAGTATAAAAACCACAAATGATCTTGGTATTTGTTTTGGAGCACCAATGCTTTACTTATGAGCTATAAAGAATTATTTTTGCTTTATCTTAAATAAAATGAGAAATAAGTTTACAAGTTGAAAGACGTCAACTCTTTCTTTTACTAGTAGGGTAACCTTAGCTTAGGCTTCGCTCTCTAATATTGTTGGATATGTTATTTAATCACACCAAATTCCTATGGTTGTTTGTGATGAAGCAGATAAAATTTGTAGAGATTTCATTTGGAGAACTACTATGAATCAACGTAAAGTGTATCTTGTCTCTTGAGAAAAAAAATTCAGCCTAAATACGAGGCCAGCGCTGGATTTAAAAAGTTTGAGAATGTTAAATAAGGCCTACATGATGAAATTAGTGACATTTTATGCCCTATCCAGATAAATTGTGGTTAAGATTATGAGAGTCCAATATGATTGTGGTTCATCTAGTATCTCTTATGTGAATTTCCGTTCTATGTCCTCCTCTACTTGGAAGGCTATTGTAAATGTCTGAGAAGATGTCAACGAAAATATCACTTGGGTAATTCAAGATGGTCACGATACAAGATTTTGGAAGCACCCTTGAATTAGAGGTCTTCATAACCTTCGATCATATTTATCGGAGGTTATTCCTATTGGGAAATATGATTTTTCAGTATTTAATTATGCTTCAGAAGGTAGACAAAACTGGGACAAGATTGAAAGGTATGTGCCAAGGGAGATTTGTGACAAAATTGTTTCTATTAAACCCTATGCTCTAGGAAGATGTGATTTTCCTCGTTTGAATCTTACTACAAATGGTCATTTTACTTTAAAAAGTGCTTATGAGTTTTTCTATTCTCGATAAAATACCACTTCTGATCATAATCCTATATTTGAGAATTTTTGGTGTTGGAATGACCTAATCGTTATAGAGCTTTTCTTTGGAAGTTGGCTCATAATAGACTTCTTACAAATGATGAAAGATATTCTAGAGGGATTTCCACATATATCTTTTGTTCCCGTTGTCGTGCATGCCCAAAAACCATTATGCATATGTTAAGAGATTCTGATGATGTTAAGAATTTTTGGAATGATTTGATTAAACTAGATCACTGGAGTAAATTTTTTTATCTGATATGTATAATATGTTAGATTGAAATTTATCTACCAATGACGTTGGTCAAGTTCAATCTTATTAGAGTTCTTTCTTTGGTGTGGCTATGTACGATATTTGGAGGGATTGCAATAGCCCACAATTTTCTGGATCTTCATCTTTAGAAAAAACCTTGTTTTTTCAGATTCTCAATCAAGCTCAATCCATTGATGAAGTTCTTCTTCAGCAGAAACCTCAACAGTCCTCAATTAATCAGGAAGTAGTTATTGCATGGCACAAACCCCCCATAGTTGGTTCAAAGTAAATGTGGATGGTTCCTTTAGTGCTTCTTCTGATAGTTCTACATGTGATGGACTTGTTCGTGATACAGATGATAAATTTGTCAAAGATTTTTACAGTAGAATTGGTTCTTGTTCCGCGATGTGGACTGAACTTTGGGCTTTAAGGTTGAGCATCAAGCTTGCACAACAACTCAATCTTACTTAAGTTATTTTTTAATTGGACTCTACAGTTATAGTTAATATGATTCAAACAGAATCATCCACAAATATGTACATCCAACCTCTCCTATAAGAGGTTATTTATCTTTTCCAATGATAAAATTGAAAAACATCAATTACTCATATGTTTAGTGAGGTCAGTCAATGTATAGGTTGGTTAATTAATAAAAATCACTGTTCAATCTTTTAAATAAATTTTAGTCGATTTTTTTATTTTCTAAATTAAGCAATATTATTGCTAATAATATAATAGATATTTGTCTAGATCGTTTGATTTGGTAATTAAATTTCTTTTTCATCAAAATATAAATAAAAATTCAGAAGCATCTTTCGTCATCCCATTGCGTAATGGATCCACCTTTATGATGTGTTTATTTTTATTCTTTAAAAAAAATATATGTGACCGTTCATTGAAGCATCTTGCGGGGTAGATGGTTCCCCTCAAGAAAATACTTTAGGTAGGTCACCATAGCATAGATGGACCCCATAAAAACCAATGATTAAAGGAAATTAAATCCTTAATGAATCATTAGTGTCTCAACCCAAACAATACAAAATCGTCACCGTCATCGTATTGAAATATTTTTCTGAAATTCGTATATAACATGTATGCCAAACAAGATTTTTATTTCATTATTTATTTTCCCAACTTGGATTTTAGAAGGAAAAAAAGAAGCAAATAATAGTTTTTCGTTTATTAATTTATTAAAGAATAGGGTTGCATTAGTAGACCAATTTCAAGTCTATGCGACCAAAAGCCTTTGATTATAGTTAATTAAAAAGATTTAAATAGGGGTGGTCTTGTATGACTTCACTAAATAAATATATGCCGCTTTACCAAGTGACATTAATAAATATAATTAGTTGTATTGAGAAACGAAATTACGCATTGCTTTGCAAAATTATCCTGCATTATTGTTATGGAAAAATATTATTATAACAAATATGTGGTTTTTAAAGATAGAATAATAAATAGCAAGTGATATTTCCTCTAATTCAATTATAAATAAAAAAATACATATTTTTACACTTATTAAGACCGATAGGTAATTAAATACGAAAATTTATTTGATTCTCTTCTTTCTCTCTTATTTTCTCTTTTTCTTTTTTTTTTTCACTTAATTTTTAATTTAAAATTATCCCTCTAAATCATTTTTTTCATTCTTTATTATTTAATTAAGTGATTTTCATATATATATATATATATATATATATATTTTGTGATTTTTTCGTCTTAGTGCAATAATTTTTATTTTTTGTCTTGGTTCAGCGTTTGCTTGTCTTATATTGATAGATTAGATTTGATTTAGTGAAAACTCAATAATAAATGATTTTGGTGTTTTGAACGTTACAACTCCGAAGACATGAATATTTCATACACTTTAACTTTATTATATTTATAGATTTTGTCTTATTTGTAGGTATTTTACCATTTATGCTATTAATTTGAATTCTGTGAGTTTATTTACATATTCATCTTTTTTATTTTAGTTACTTTGAATTATTTTGTTTTCGGTCCATAATTTTTATCAATTTAAATGAGTGGACAACATTTTTAATAAAAAAAAAAAAACAAAATTGATAAGTACGATTAAATTTTTTTGTAAAAAATAAAATACATTTACTAACTTCCACTTAATTAATAGTCATTTCATCGCAACATTAAAGAATTAGCAATGATATGTTTGAAATAATAACATTAAATATGGGTTAATTAGTTGATATATTTGTATTCGATAAATGTAATTACTTTTTAAGGAAAAACAACATTATTAATATTATTTTTTTGACAGAACATTATTAATATTGTAAAAACAACATATACGACAATTTTTTGTTTTTTTATTTATGTTAAAATGAGTTCTATTGTGGGAGGAGTAGTTGGGAATTATAATATTCACCGTCATCGTGATACTTAGCGGTGAGGAAGAATACTTTGATCAGGGCAACAGAATTATGTCAGATTTGTGCTGCTAGCTCATGATGGATGCAACGACAACCCACGATACTGATATAGCATTACTCGTAATATCGAAAAGAGGTAAAGTGATCCCACGAAATTGTAGAATAATTAGGGATGGAAAACTACTTTGAGTTAGAACTACGCCACTAACATTCTTGCATTTGTTTTTGTTCATTTTTTTGCGCTAAGTTAACATCATTAGATAGATATTTCATAAAAAAAAAAACATCATTAGAGAGATATTCATATACTTCATTATCCTACAGGACTAGCAATTAACCTACTCACCACATTCACAAGAAGACAAAAAAATCTCCAAGTGGAAAGGGGTATATATAAAATTGGAGCATGCTTGATATGGAAGGAAAGAGCAACCAAAATTTCAGGCAGCCATCTTGCTATTATAGAGAGGAAATAAAGCTTTGCTTTAACTTTAGAGGAAATAAAGCTTTGCTTTAACTTTTGAGGATAGGTGGTCATCTAACTAATTGTAGTTAAGGGTTTCAATCATTATATCTTCTCTAACTTTCTCATAACATAAAAATTTAACACACGTTAAAATGTCTTAACAAATTTTTTAAAAATGTTCGTTCAAACTTTTCATCTTTGAAAGTGTTAAAATTTAAGTATAAGTGATAAGTTTCATATCAACTAAGAATAGAAGAAATATTGAACACATAAAAAAAGTGGTCTATATAACAATTACAAGTGGTCTATATAACAATTACCTTAAAATTTTGAATTGAGATATAGTGTAAACATCTCTTAAAGATCTTGAATGTTTAACCCATTACAATCTTAGTTACATGTTTAAATACATTCCAAAAATACTGCTTATTTCAAAGTATCGAAGATAGTCCTTTCAAGGCCGGTAAAGTAAATATAAACAGAGTAACGAGTGAAAGAAACAAGGAGGGAAGTGCTATTCCTCTACCCAACGGACACCATGTTTCGCCCAGAGGTAGTATGCCCCAACTGGACCACGACCCCCCAACTCATAAAGCTCCACTGATATATGGTCCTTGTCTATCTCATTTAGAATTGGAGTTAAAATGTTCCACGCCGCCGCGAGCTCATCGCTCCTCATAAACAGATGGTTATCTCCATCAATGACATCAAGCAGAAGATGCTCGTATGAATCCGGCACCTCCATGTTGTACCTTAAAACATTAATGAACAAGCATGCATACGTGATTTGTAGCATTTGGTCAAAGTTTGATGCACATAAATATTAATTCAATATGGAAGTGCTTACTTGTCCTTGTAAAGTAAGTTTAATTCTGAAACGTCCAGTTGTAAGCCTAATCCTGGAACCTTGTTGTTAACTCTCACCAGAATAGCTTCATCAGGAACATCACGAAGAATGAGCTCGTTTGTAGCACGGTCAATATTGTGCCCGATGCTTTCATGGTAAACATTTCCTGGAACATTTCGAAATTGAATCCGTATCTCCATTCTGCATTAATACAAAATTTTGAACCTTAGTGATAATGACACTTGAACCACTAATTTTCAGACTATTTCTACATAGGCCGCCTATAAGTCATGTCCTTCAACGGATTGTTGCATGCAAGCATATCCATAAGCAACTCTTAGATTTCCAATATTTCTTTTATGCACGACCTGGGGGCAGGGAAGGAAGGAAGGAAACAATCCTTTTCCCTTTTATTTGACAACTTTATCAGAGTGGGAAACATCATAATCGTTGCAAT
This sequence comes from Cicer cuneatum, assembly GCA_037974295.1. Taxonomy (NCBI): domain Eukaryota; kingdom Viridiplantae; phylum Streptophyta; class Magnoliopsida; order Fabales; family Fabaceae; genus Cicer; species Cicer cuneatum. The sequence continues at coordinate 69,852,458 of JBBPBO010001986.1, read as the reverse complement.
TACAAGCTCGATACACTCCCCAGCTAAAAGACCTAAACTCACGGCAATAAGAGAAAATTACTGGAACAGGGATAGTCATGCCATGGAATTTAAAATAAATATCTAATCTTGTACATATCTAAATAAAATTGACAAAACAATAATGTTTTTTACTGGTGTTTGACGAGTCCCAGGCCTGTTTTAACCAAAAATGGTACACCGTCCCATCGTGCATTGTCAATGTATAGCGCAGCAGCAAAATATGTAGGTGTAGGGCCTTCTAAGCACTTGTCAATTCTGTCTCTGCTACTTGCTTTATATTGGCCAAGAATGACATCCTTAGGCTCCAATTTGCAAATTGATCTTAAAAGCTTGGCCTGAAAAAAAGCTAATTACTAGCGCTACTTGGTGATAAAACGGAAATCATGCATCTTTCAATCTGTCATTTGTAACAAACCACCCTAATATCTTATGTTGTCCTTAACAACAATTATATATAGTATTTGTGAGTTTGTTGTTTAAGTACGGTTAAGAACGTTTTAGAGTAAATTCTTAGAATTTTACATTTTTTACATGTCAATTTGGTAATTTTTCTTACTTCATTGTTTCATTATTTAGTGGTGAATACATAGAACCCATAATTCACTAAAAAGCACACTACGGTTTTAGCACTTGAGCATCCGTGAATTAGTAGAACTTGATTTTGATGTTGGATTTTGGTTATTAAGTATGATTTCCCTTTTAATTTGTGAATTTTGCTATTTTTTTAGTATTTTTCTATACTGTTTGTATTTTATGTTTAGTTTATGTACTGTTTTCTGGCCTTCGGAATAGCAGTCATCCCACTATCCACGATACTGCCATTCCATTGTTAGAGTTCGGGACTCCTCGTCGCTATTTGAGACCGACAACATAGGGTAGTCCTCACCCTACAAGCCAGTTTTGTGGGAGTTGTATAAGGCCCAACCCAAATTCTAAGAACCTGAGTATTGACACAACCTGCATGCTTCAAGGTGCCCCACAGAGCCACCAACACCCGAATGCTGGGATTTCACCACCTACAGTGTGATAGTTATTATTGTCTAACAGTGTTAAAAGGACATAAGGATGAATCTAAAAAGTTATAAAGTAAAACGACTGAATGAATCAACAAATGAACAGACTACAGAGAGAGTACAGTGTAGCTTAAATGGGAAGGAGGAAGTCCTTACTGAAGAAAGACAGTCATATCTTCAATTCCTTTACAATTTAATCATGGAATTCACCTATTTACCTTCTTTTTTCTTTAACCGTGTTTTAGCTAAAATTCTCTAGCTGGAGTCACGATGGATCTAAGTTCTGAATGAACATAAGTCATATTTGAAGTAAATTCAAGCTTCTTCTCTAATCAAATTATCAGTGTTATTCTTAATGCATTTTTGTGAAGTAGTTGTTCATGAAATGATCGGATGATATGATACTGCATAATATAATCACCATGATTAGCATAGATCTAGGAATAAATAATTGCTAGTCTTCCCTAAATCCCATCTTACTCTTCAAGCCTTTTTCAATTAAGATTAATCAAAGGAATTAGATCATCCTAAATTACTAAAAAAATATTAATATACTAATGGAATCTGTTATCGACTTAAAATTAGGAATTCAACCATCCTTTAAAGGTTAAGAGCTTGAAGAATTAAATTTAACTTTTAAGAAGATAAATGGAATCAAACACTTAATATCTCTCGTTTCTTAATATCTTGTGTACTGTTTGTCTTGCATTCATTTTACTTAATACAAAAAACAAGTTCTACTTTTAATTGTTTGCTTTCATTCCATTTATTAGAACTCCATTAATCCATTTCACATAATATCCAAATGGCTTCAATACATGACATCAATTATCATGGCAATGATGCTTTATATAAACTTCATTGCTTATTCAACTCAGTAAGTTGTTTGAGAAATGTCACTAAGTATGTTATAGAGTTTATAATCTGTATGTGGGTACCTTTTCATTCCGAATATCTTCTCCATCAAGGCTGATTGGCGGTTCCATGGCAAGCAATGCAATTGTTTGGAGCACATGGCTGTGAACAATATCACGGATAATCCCATAGCCACCGAAATACCTGCATGGGTAACAAAGGAGAAAGCCGAAATCATATCACCGACAAATACATGTGGACAATAATTTTCTCTATGCATATTCCGTACAGAATGACACATTGCATTATATTTACTCAAATGAAAATACAACCACTACGATCACCTTCCTGGATGCACAGCCAAGTCCTCCGATAAAATGACCTACAGTAATTTCATTAACAGTTTGATTACAAACGTTAAATTTCAGAATAGACATTTGGATTTTCATTAAAGTTTAGAAATTCAGGGATGCCGGTCAGATTAAACAAGGGGAGGCTGACCTGCACATTATGTATGTAAGTACGATTCCACAGCGGCTCAAAAACTAGATTTGCAAACCTTAAAACTGTGAGGTTTTCAATGAGATTCCTTCCTAGAAGATGATCAATCCTGACAACAGATTGATGAGCATCATCAATTGATGAACAGTATTTCTGTGTGTGTCCAAGTGGTTCATCCATCTGTGTCTTTGTGTGCATGAGCTTAAGGATGTGAATGGGAGAGGAAGGAATAAATACCTATATACTTGCTTTTCCTCAAACTTCGAAAGAAGATAATGTGTCAGCATCAAAGCCAAATGGCTTCTCAATTATTATGCGATTCCATCCCTTTTGGGTCTGAGCACTGCTAGCAAGACATGAAGCAACATCCAAAAGTGCTTCTTGTGGCACAGAAAGGTAGAAAATCCTGTTGGTTTTGGATCTTCCCTGAGGTAGATAATAAGCTGTAGTAGAATCGAATATCAAAGGGCCAACAGCTTATAAAGAGTTTACACTGCCGGAAATCATTTGAGAAGAAAAACACTACTTTCATACATACTAGTGATATTTGTTTAAAGCTACCTCAATCTGCTCCATTCTGGCATTTAGTAAGGACATCCCGTGTTTGTTGTCGTAACCTCCGTTGATGTAATATGTTCTACCAAGGAAAGCATCTATTTTGTCCCCACAATCCTGCCTGAAATTGGAAGATTTTATATTTCACATTAACGTAAAAGCTAGAAATATCATACAGTATTGACCGAGTACAGGGAAAAATGAAAATGGACTTAATTAATTCTCTCTCAAGCCGGAAAGTTGTGTAGCTTTAAGTTTCAACTTTCAAGTGAAATGAACCAATTTAATTAAAATTTTGGTATTTAGACACATAAAAATGTTTATATGTAAAAGTAAATTTGCTTTAAAATTTTATTTGCTATAAATTGGGAGTAAATTTTATATGTAAGATTCAGAGCAAACCACTAAAGATTTTGTCTACGAATGGAAACAATATATAGAAGGTAGTAATTTGGGAATTGAAAAGAAAATCATACTGGTGATCAACTCGACATGTTAATGTTGAAGCTACAATGGACCGTAGGTCTTCGTCAGTTATATTCTTCCTTGAATACCCAAAAATGGCAACATTCTGCAGGCATGCAATATATTAAAAACTGAAAAGGGTAAACATTCACTAGGAGCATCATTTTGCATAACTAATATGTTCCAATAACAAAAAAATTATAATTGGAATCACACATATCATCTAAGAATCCAATATTTCATGTATTCGTGAAAATGGAATTTGAGGGTGGAAAAAAAACCACAAATGAGTTTGTGTAGTAGGTGGATGATTCACTTCTGTCCAATGTGATTTTAGGATATTTGAAGTGAGTTTTTGAAATGCATGCAGGAGAACTCTTAAGTGAAGGAAATAAAAATCAAGAAAAGTTGTTGTATTGTACCTCAGGAAGAAAGCCACTATAGTAGAGTGCAAATAAAGCTGGAAAAATCTTCCCCCTTGCCAACTCACCAGTGGCTCCTATGACAGCAATACAAAGTGCAGGTTCTCTACTTACATCCATGGGAGAGGCCAAGGAACTTGTTTGCAGCAAAGATGGAGACTCCACTGAAGAAGTTACCTCACTATCTGTGGGAAAAGTGATCAAAGGTAAATTCTATAATCAGCACCAAATTTCAAAAATAAGAAACACTTGGAAATTTTAAAACAATTAAAAGTTAACACACCACCAGCATGAGGTAGACGAGATGAACCAGAAATTAATCCTTTTTCATTTGATAAACCTTTTCCTATATCATTATTGAAGTGATTTCTACACTTAGGCTGCTTAATCTGTTGGAGGTTAAGTCTGTCAAGTATCCACAGCTTGAAACCACGAAATCTTCGACAGAAGGTAGAACCTCCAACATTCAGTACAAGACGACCACCGGTTGATACGGAGTTAAAGCTATCTGATGAACTCTGCAACAATTAACAATGGAAATTTCAGTTTCCGATTCACAATTGAGAGCACAAATTTCGAAAGGGAAAAAAAGAAATGACAGTACTGTGATTGTGTGAAGATTTGAGCATAGATGTGTTGGTCTTGAGAGTGAGAATGACATTACTACTACTATGATCAGTGTGTTGTGATTTCTCTTTGAAGTATGAACTATGAATGGAAGTCTTAACTGAGCTTTTTGCTTCTGACATCGTCAACATGTCAACGAAGACGGTTGTATTTGGAGTTTCGTGGTCCTGGATGTAGTGGATACACTCTCTTTACAGACTTAATGTTAAGTGATAACAAAAGTGAGCAATATGAGAAGCCCGTTGTTTTGAAGAGGCCCATCAACTCAGTTTTCATTTTTTTACTAACAACCATTATTATCATTACACAAAAATATATAACTAATATGGGAAACTTATTTACTTGATAAATTTCAATAGTACTTTTATTATAATAAAACATCTATATTCAATCTGAATATTCTATTCTCATATTACTTTATTATAATAATAATGAATTTTTTTTTTGTCAACAATAACAATTATTTATATTCGAGAAAAAAAAAACAAACGGATTGATTCTTATCCGAAGCCCAACCCAGTTGTTTTGAAGAGGCCCATGAACTCAGCAGGTCCATCGAAACAACAAAACGCAGCCGTCCAGCCGCTGCCACTTTGCCCTTGACCCGCAACACAAGTTGGAGTCCCACTCAACTCAACCGCCCTGAAAACCCAGCCGGAGTTGCTCGTCGGCCGCCACCAACATTGTGAAAGATCGTCCAGGTTTTACAATTTTCATTTTCATTTTCATTTTTTCGTATTTTCCTTCCCCTCATGCTGTTGCGAGCGAGCAAGTATGCGATTCCACGTTTGCACGCTAAATCAAAACGGCGCGATTGGCAACATAACTTGAGTGAAAATTATTCTTTACAGAAGTAAAAATTCTCTTTAGGTTTGTAAATTGAATTGAATTGAAGTCATATCAATCTTGTTGGGATTAAATCTTCCACTAGTTTTGCATTCCATATATCAAGTTAGTTCCTGCGTTTAGTGAGATTTCATCCAAGGTCTTGCATATATTATATGTTAGTTCCTGCATTTTTTGCTGTTATTATATGTTATCGTTGTTTAATGTTCATTGACACTGACACATAGTAGTTTCATATTTACAAGGGCTATTGCTTGCACAACTTTTTCTTTTTATTTGAAAATGATCTTCCGGTAGTTTTCCAGATTGTAAATGTAGATTTTTTTTAATAGCTTATTAGTAACTAATAGTGTAGCTGAGCGTCATTAATTGGAAATAGTTGTACTTGAATGACTTTTTCATTCTATCTTAATGCATTTCCCAAATGGCTTGAATAGTTCTTTGCTTATTTATTCTCCCCTTTTTCTTAACTTAAATTATTTATTCAGTTTTGTGGATTCTACTTCCAGCGACTCATACCAATAAGACATAGTTAATTGTCAGTGAAACAGTTCATAGAGAGTGAAGAAGAACGACAAATAATAATCTCTTTTTAATTTCTTCCTGCTGTTGTCTGTTTAATGCTAGTCAAGTTACTTGCTTGCCAAGTTGTTTAAATATATTCCTTACTTATTTCCAAATTCATGATTACTTGCTTTGGGGAATAGAGTAATCTATTTCATTTTGGTATTGATTTGCATTTTGTTTGGTTTTGTTTTAGTTGTTCTGTGCTGAACTTTTAAATGTATTAAAACACAAATTTTCTGGTTCTAAACCGGTTCGTGCTAAATGTTCTCAAAAACTAAACCTGAAATACTCTTTGTTTACAATTAGGTTTGGTTTATTGACCATGCACACCCCTATTCGGAGGTGCCTGCAAGCGTTAACTCGCAAATCACAGCCAACATTATGTCTCTTCACAGACCCATCATCTATCCGCTCACTCTCCATGGCTGCTTTTCCCAACGATAATATTTTGTCACCCCTTCCCAATTTCACCAATTCCAAATCCATCTCTGCTTTTAGACAATGGTTCCACCCACGCTATTTCTCATCTTCCAAACAAGATGATCACATCAAAAAAGATGTTACACATGATGAAGAAGACGGTGATGAGGATGATGATGTTGATGATGACGATGATGATGGTGATTATGAAGAAGAAGATGATGATGATTGTGTTTCTGTATCAAGTAGGAAAAAGGTGTACACGGCAGAGGAGAAGGAAGCAGAAGCAGCAGCTATTGGATACCAAGTGGTGGGGCCCCTACAAAAGGACGAGAAGGTTTTCAAGCCCTATGAGCCTGCTTTCGCCGTTGTTCAGGTTGAGTTAGCAAACTTTCTGATTATGTATATCAATGGTCCATTTTTTGTTTTCGTTTTGGTAACAATTTTTTCTTCATTTGGTTTAGATTGGTTCACATCAGTTTAAAGTGAGCAATGGGGACAGTATTTTCACCGAAAGATTGAAATTTTGCGAAGTGAATGATAAGGTGAGTGATCCTTTTGTTTGCCAAGTATTTTGGCTGTTATTTGTGAAAGAAAAGTATCAATCACGATTTGTTAGAGATAGTTATAATAACATGATAAAAATTAAATTTTCATTGCAATTTATATAACCTGGGATATTGTACACTTGTATGATACCGAGTGCTAATAAGCTCCATGTTGTATAGATGTGAATGTTGGGATGGTTTTGACTTTTGTGAATACATAAACAAATAGGGAATTAATGCATTAGAGAGAAACTCAGGTGGCACGTATGGTATCAAATATGGTAGAATATTTTGGAGATGCTTCGAGAAGGCCTCTAAGAACAAATAGGGAATCCATGTGCCAAACTATTAGTAAGGGCTTTAGATTTATAATGTTTGCAATTAGACATGATTTACAATGGAATATTTTGGGGTTACTTGATCCATGTAAATCTTATTAAATTCTAATCAGTGGCTTGTTTTGTGTAGTTATTATTTTTCTTTGTTATGGATTAATGAATATTCCATTGCATTTTTTGGCTCATTGCAGTTGATTCTGAATAAAGTTTTGTTGCTTGGATCTGCTAGTCAGACAATTGTTGGCAGACCCATAGTGCCGGATGCAGCTGTTCATGCTGTTGTTGAGGAGCATGTAAGTGCAGAATTTCCAGTTACAAATAAATTTGTTATGCAGAATCAACTTACTCATTTTAGAATAGGAATGGGATTGATTTTGAATAGAGTGATGATTCCTTTTCAGTTTTAGGTTGCATCTACTCTAGTTTGCATTTGCTTCTCTTTCCACTCTATGTTTTCAAACATATAGGAATCCTATCAGAGTTGCGACTAAATGACATAATTTCCTCTTGTTGAGAAAATTAAATGAAGTATATACTGCATTTTGTGTTTAATTCTATGTTGAGGAATTAAAACAAAAAAGATGGAAACTCGACTTACCATCTGTAATTAATGCAGACAATCATAAGTCCCTTATTTGTCCTATGTTTAATTTAATAATGAGTCAATCCAGAGATATTGATGATTGACATCTGCCCAATACATAATTATGTAGCTTTTTATTAGATAGGAACTCCATTATCTTATAGCGCTAGAGTCATGTAGGATCAACCACCCTCCAAATTCACAAGAAAACATTAACCCACAACAATAGATTTGCTCGGAAAGCACAACCACTGTAGAGTATAGACTCCATAAAGGCTTAAAGGAATGATAACTATTCATTGTGACAACAATATAAGAGTGATCAAAGGCTGATGGAAACTCATCAAAAGGAAGATCCTCACTATAGTGGCTGCTGGAGCGTCCATGTTGATGGAGTTGAGGGAAACAGGAACTATGTATATATGTGCCGCATCTTCATAGCTAAGAAACAAATGCTATAGAACCAGGCAAGTCAAGTGGGTTTTTGGACTGATGTGAAAATTGTTCAGAACTCCAACCAGTTAAAGAATTTTCAAGGTGGAGTGGCCAGGCTGAACTGATCTATACCAACTTGCTAAAACCTGCAGTTGGAGTAGAAAAAACATATGAATTTCAAGAAACTCACTTAAACATGAACCAACCTATCGCTAAAATGCATGGTCTCTTATTTGCTTCCTATAATCTTGAGATTTTAAAATGGAAGATCGTTTCGCATACAGACATGCTGAGAGGCTAAGTTGCTTTGCTTCATTGATGCTTTTTTACTGTCTCTATGTCCTCTTTTTTATTTAAGAAAAAGATGGAGTTTTTTGGGTCCTAATTATAAGGAAAAGTCACAAATTTTAATGTTATAACTTTCTAAAATTACTTTGACATATTTTCTACGTTTGCTAGAAATGTATTTATTCTCCATGAGTGGTGTGAAAACTTTTAATGTCAGGTTTAATGTTTGGGATAATCTTTTCAAATTAAAACATTACATGAATCTCCTTGGTCTTGTTATTTTTGCTTCTTTTTATATATGAGATTAGAGGAGTAATTTGTAAAGGAGATCTATTATCCTCCTCCTTGCAATCAACTTCTTTGTCGTAATGAATTTAATCTTATCCTGTAAAAAGAGAATACAAGTTCATTTTAATTTTCAACTTGGAGAGCATAAAGATTGATTTGAAGTGGAATTGTCTTTCTTTTTATATATTCATTTGCATGTGTACTCATTTTTCCTTTATATCAGGCACTAGATGCGAAGGTAATTATTTTTAAGAAAAAGAGAAGGAAGAATTACCGAAGAACCAAAGGTCATCGTCAGGTGTGTTGAAAAGCAATTATATAATCAGGTGTTGTTTTATTACAACTTATTGATATTAATTCTTCTTGATGCATGGTTATCATTTTCAGGAGTTGACCAAGTTAAGGATAACTGACATCCAAGGAGTTGAGAAACCTCAGATCGAATTGACTGAAAAGCCTTCAAAATCTGCTAAGGAACAGGAAAAGGTTGCAGTTAGTGCTTAAAAAGGATGTACCCTTCCTGGCTGTTGCTGGTAATTGGTATCTTTATGTGTGAATGAGTTTTTGATGAAATGAGAATGGATTTTATTACTGAGAAAACTCCATTTTCATCTGGAAATTCTAGTTGATGGAAGTAGTCAGCCATCCACTAGATGATAGTCAGGTTTTGTAGGAATGACTTCACAAAATTTTCCTTTTCTCTTGTAATGTTGGATTTAGTGCTTTAGTATTTGAGCACAAGTCAGCTTATTCTTAAATAAATAGGTTTCAAGGTGTCAAGAAGTTTAATATTTTATTCTTGGTTAAAACATGAAACTTTATCGTGCATTGTACCTATTTGTGACAGAAATGAAGTTACTCAAACTTCATTATTAAGGAGAGAAGTGATCCTGATTCAAATCCTACATGGCAGACAATGTCTAATATATACTATGACCAGGATACCTTGTATGAATGTGTTTCTGTACACAAATGAAATATTAAGATGAATCAAATTGTAGTGTAGTTGACATGTAGCTCGTACCTTAAAAATATATGGTACAAGGAACATACTACAAGTTTGGAAACTACATGATTGAACGACCACGGATATTATGACTATGTGAGTGCAGGATCTCCTGACAGTATTGAGAATGACACTCTGATGCAACATGTTGACTATACAAATAAGGGATTTCGTTTAATGATGAGTATTGTAATATGTAAATCCTATTTTATGTTCGGACCAGATAAAACAAAATCAGTTTCAACGATCATAATTACTCATGAAAAAATGGACTCAAGTTCTATGAATTTTTGTTTCCTAACATCCTATATTTACAAAACAGTAAAATGAACACATGTCAATCTTTGTAGGAGACAATGCACTTTGACAAATAATGACCAATGAGTTCCTTAGAAAGTCTGTCGCGTGATATTACTATTTGTGATGCCAAGCATTTCCCTTAACAGAGAATAACAGATGGAAAAGAAACGAAATTAAAAAAGTCTACAATTTTCATTGAGGTTCACAAATTTCAAAAGAATACTTGATTTAATTGGTGTGATCACTTGATTGGTTTAGGTGGTTGATTTAATTTGTGTAATCACTTGATTGTTTAGGGGAAGGTCTGTTATTGTACTACATGTATTGGGGTCGCAGTAACCCATTAGCCGATTCAAATAAGAAAAAATAATATTTATCTTTGATTATTGTCTTTTAAGGGTATGTATCATATTTTTAATTATATGCGTGTCCACTTTTTTTATGATTTTATATAAACCGTGGATCACCTATATATATAATTGGAGAGTTGTATAAACTTTGAGATAGTATTTTGACATAATTATAAGCATGATTTTAAATGTGATATGATAGAGCTGTTCATTCATAAGCAGTAATTTAAAATCATGCTTATGATTTTAAATGTGATATGATGGAGTTGTTTATTCGTGAGCAATAATTTAGAACAAATATAAATCAATTATCTCAATAAATCATGGAGTGTTATTTTTTCTTATCATAATATCATTACATTATCCCATTCAATGGCTAGATATACCGGATCAATTTAGAACCGGAAAAGAATGTTTTTCTGACATTATTATGGTATTAAACTATTTAAGATTTGACATCCTCTTAGATTGTTGACTAACAACACTAGCAGTTGAAGGATCCACCTCAAATATGACTTCATAGCCATCATGCAAGTTATCCAATCCTTGGGCCATGAACTGCCAGAAAAGCCCACCAGCACATGGGCCCCCATTACTAGCGCTACTGTATACGAAATTGTATAGCTTTCCAAAGTAACTATTCCTCTTATCCACGCTATATCCACTAGATTTTGAAGACTTTCCAAATTCTGTTATAAGAATTGGCTTTTTTAAAACGTCATTTGAGTTTTGAATATGGTCTTGGACCCAATTGTCAACAAATTCATCTTGTGCTGTTTCATTTGTGCTTGATACCCTGCATCCATAATTCATATTCATATCACTTTAATTACTATATTATGTTGAGTAAAAGAAATTAATGTATTATGTTGAATAGAATTTAAAATTTAGTACACATGCTTCACAATTTTTATGATTTTTTCGCACCACCAACATTTGTCCTATTTAATGCATGGCATGAAATTAAATTGAACTTAAATAATGGTGGTGGAGAAAAATTCAAAAAATTAGGAGCTAGATTCTCATATTATATTTTAAAATGGGGGGATTAAAATTGTGTTAAGTTAAAATAGAGACCAAATGTGCCTTTAATCATAAATAAATAAATAAATAAATAAATAAATAAAGACGACTACTATATATAGAAGATACTTACCATTGTTCAGGGTAAAGATGAATGGTGGCAAAATCAATTTGTGGAACTTGGTTATTGGAAATGAAATCAGTTCCAACGTTATAATAACCAGGTTTATTTTGAGACATTGTTTGACCATAAAATCCTTCAAGCCCAACTTCTAGTAAATGGTTGCTATCAATAGACTTCACAAATGCAGCCATTTCACTCACCCAATCCTATATTAATAGTTACAAATACATTATATAAACAACTTTATTTTTTATTATGTAAATGTGACACGCTTAAATATAAAGAAAAGAAGAAGAAAAAAACTTGAATTATTTTGCCAGAAGAGTCATTTTGAGAACGAGGTTCATTAATAAGTTCCCATGCAAAAATAGTAGGGTCGTCTTTATATGCCAATCCACTAATACTATTATTTCTCGTCAAAACAGCCTGCACATATTTTTGTTATTATTATGTCTATGATATGTATAGCTAAATTTTTGTGTTATATATATTTTGTTACCTTCACATGATTTTTGTAATATTGCTTAACAACGGGATGTATGTAAAAATCATCATCGTTGTTCACGTTTTGGCCTCGTTCTTTTGCCCATTTCACATATTTATTTTTTCCACCATAATCATTCCAATTATTCACTAAGCTTAGTATCAATTGCACTCCATATTTTCCTGCTTCCGATACCACAAAATCCAATCCCTGCAAATAAATTCAAATATTCACCAAAATTACGTACCAAATTAAATGTTCATTATAATATAAGATGCAATAAATTAGTATATACCTTAAATACATCCTCATCATAAGTACCGGGGGAAATTTGAAGAGGTTTATAAGCTCCACCATTGAAGGCCCATGTTCTTGCTAAATTTAAACCATGTTGAGAAGTTTCTTGAAAAATTGTAGTAACTTTGGACTTTGTAGATGGGTCCGTTGCTATGTTCATTAAAAAATAGGAATTGAAACCATTCAAGTATAATGATTTCCCGTTAAGAACAAAATGGATTCCATTTCGTTGAACAAAACCACTTTGGTGAAGTCTTTTAGTGGCTAAGTGATGAGTGTGTGACTTATTATGAATATGATTATGACCAATAATACGATTGCAATTCCCATATTGACCACTAAGTAGTAAATTAGTTATAAGCACAAATAGCAAATAACCCAACTTTTGGAAGCACATTGTAACAAAACCGAAAAATAAAATAAAGATGCAAAGCACAAATATGATTATTTGTAATTGGTTTGTTAATTTGATGTATCTATGGAAAAATAGAAAAAGTGTGGAGAGGTTTATATAGAGAAGGAGATGATGAAATTATTAAGGTGGATAATAAAGAGCATTAACAGAAGAGTTGTAATTGGTGGAATATATTTAATCAAAAGTCTCGTATTGAGTTTATGTGCATGTACTGGATCACTAGTTTGACCTAGGTAAATTAAAATTCATGAAGAAATGATTAATTACTCCTATAGTGGAATATAATTCGTGGACTATCAATAATAATGGTCCTAATACTAGTATTGTTTTGACTATGATGGGGGTAATTTATCAGATAAAAATATTGCCTATTTGTAATAGGTTGAGTTACCTCTTTTTATTGTCATTAATAAATTTAATTTATTAAAGCTCACTCCGGATATTTACATTAAAATATCCATAGAAATTAAAGACAAAAAAATAAAATTTATCATCAATTTTAAATTTTCGTCACTATTTCAATTTTTTTCACCATTAGTAAGAAAAAAAATCAGTGGTACATTTTCTATCATCAAAAAAATATGTTGATGAGTTATCATTAGAAATTAAATAAACTCTCAAATGACGATATCACACCATTGGTAGATTGAAGCGACTATTCTTGAACCTTCCAAACTTATATACGGTTTGAAGATCCAAATCAATAGCCAATTTATTAGAGATTCCCAAATCTTATATTCAACAAATTGTTTAGGTTTGAGTTTGATACATTGTTCCCTTCAAACACTACTTGTCCAAGAAAAGTATTATTTTTGTGGTCTTGGTCAAAGGGTGTCAAATTCACCCTAGCAAAGTCATTATCTTTATACCATGCAATAGCAATGATCCTCCTATAATACACTTTGACATTGTTGTTGGGATTTTTTTATGTTTAACTTGTATTGTAAGGTGTTGTTGGTTGTGACTATGAGTGGGAATAGATTGGACCGAGTTAAATTTTGTTAGGTTTAAGTCTGATCTATCAAAAAATTCAAGCTCTAAATCTAGCCTGGGATCTGTCATAAACGTACTTTTTATGTCTAAGTTTAGTTTTGATAGAAGTTTTATATAGCCTGATGACCTACTTAAAAGTTTATTTTATTTTAACATTTTTGAATAAGTAATCAAACATATCTTTAAATATATTAATGAGTTAATATGTCAATGAAATTAAATTCTATTTTGATATTTAACACGACATTTTGAAGAATATGATTTTATACACATGGTATTTCAATTATATTTTATAATAATACATTTAAATATGTCAAAAACTAAATAAGCTTGATATGCGTAAATTACTAAAAGTTGAATATTTAACAAAAAGATCAAAATTTAATATAATAATTATAATAGTAAAAAAATATTATTTATATTTATTTAAATAGGTCAACCTAGTAGGCCTAAAATGTTTATTATATGGCCTGTAGTCGGACATTTTTAACTAAATAGGCTTTTTTAAAAGTCTTGACCTAGTCTGTTTAAAAAAAAAATTTAATCTGACCTGAGCCTGACATAGACTGTTTAAAAAAAAGTTTAATCTGACTTGAGTCTGACATAAACTGTATGGTAGGCTCTTATCAACCCCTAGTCGGAGGTTGAATTTTGTGGGGGCAACATTAATTATGTGATACTTAACACTTGAGGAGGAGATGAGTATTGAGAAGATCATAAAAGAAAGTGTAACAATTAACACTAGAATGCGGATTATGAATCCAAGTGAGGGTATGTAATTCATGGTGAATTGGTGATGTCTGCTATGACTCTAGGTGATTGGTGAATTATATTGTGCAACGTGCTTATTTGTATTTGTAGGGAGTAGCGATTTCTAAAATCAAATCAAATAAATTATAGACTGTAATAAATTAAAAGTTAGATTGAGAATAAAAATAAAAAATAAATTAATTTTTATACAGCAACAATGTAAATTTTTGGATATGCATCTAATCAAATTATGATATTATTTATAAAATAAAATACACATACAGTGCATTTAAATTAAATCAAATATTTCAATGTTAAATCAATATTTCTTTACTTTTATTATAAATTTAAAAACATCAAGCTATTAATATTTTAAATATATTAGGATTATTTTAGTAATCAATTACGAATGAAGCTGTTGAAAAAAAAAAGAAAATTTATTAACTTATTAACAATGAATAATATTGAAAGGACTTCATTTTTTCAGAAGAGAACATATTCACATGGAATTAATCGAAATGTCAAAAGCATAAGATAAGAGGTTTTTTTTCTTGATAGTACTTATTTTGGTATTAAAAACATTCCTTTTTTTTAACATCAATAATCAGACAATATTATGTTATTTTCTATGCTTGTATTAATACTATTTACTCTTTTTGTTTAGTCCGTTGGAATTTCTAATAGATTTAGATATATTATCTAAATTGTTAACTATACGAGGCTTATGGTGCTCTTCCTCTTTGAAGCTGCTATGTCAAATTCCAACTCCCATGGAAATTGCATGAATATTCTCTCGGTGTCTTACTTAAATTCCTATTCAAATTCACTTTGTGCTAAAGTAATGAACAAGAATTGTTCAAATGGAATTGTATTCTTTCTCTTGCCCAAGTTTTTTTATTAAATTGTTTTTCAACTAATTATAAAAGTAACACTCGTCTACTGATAACTAGATTGAAGGGTGACTTTATTAACAACATTGATCAACAACAATGTGCATGTGTATATCACATGATATAGTTAACAAATAACAAATTAACTCTATCCCACTAAGTATGATCAACAACATTGATCAAACAACACCATAAGATTATATCATAAAACATGTTTATCTATCCAACTTAACATTCTCTAAGTATTTCTTATTGGTTTCTCTTATAATTTTTCTAAATCAACTGTCCTCTATATGATGATCTATTCTCTTTGCTTTAGAATCTACCAGAAAGAAGAAAAAAATGGATGCAAAACTTACGATGTACATAATTTTTTTAAAAGAAAATTACTTTCTTGGCCCCAAAAATGTTGCAGTACTTTTTAAAGTTAAGGAACGAGTACATAAAGGCTAATGCCAATCCAATGTTTAGAGCACATTTTGCGCAAAATTTAATTTTCATGAATGACAAATATAACTCCTCAAAAACCATATAGGTTAACCTTATAACTCCTGCCAGATGTGTACATACCATTCCAGGCAACTTGGAAGGTGGCCAATCATAACAAACTTGTATCGGGAAGCAAGATATAAAAAATAAAAAAATAATAAATAATAAATAAATAAAGAGAGATTCAGAGAACCAGGAAGAACACAAGTCACGATCACTAAATATCAAAATAAATAACAGTCACCAAGCAAAATTAAATATTTCGCATACTGATTTGGACGTGTCATCTGTTCTTGTTGTCTGCTTTCTTTTTCTACAAAATTAATGAATAACCATATAAGCTGACAACAAAAGAAAAATGAGACAAACTTATCTCACAAGGAAAAATACAAAGAAATTTTGGTTTCTCCACTTCTTTTTCCCTCTATCAAGGACTGAACGACATGAAAGCACGTTTTAATTCAATCACTATGGTAGAGTTAATCTACTTTCACAAAATGGTAGAGTTCATCTAATTGACACATTCAAGGTTGAACCAACAGTCTCTCAGGAGCTTCCTTCTTAAATTAGCCATGTCAAGAATCCACGCACCCCATAGACCAGATTCAACCTATTCCCAAATGCAGAAAGATATGGTCCTCACTTGTGAGACAGATAACAAGTCTGACAAAACCATGCTTATCTAGCCTGGGAAACTGTCAAAAGGGAATTGGTATATAAAATAAATGTGATTATGTTCATATCACTATATATATAAAGAAATTTCAAACCAAAGGAATCAGTATATAAAGTAAATATATATGATTATGTTCAGATTACTATATATTTTTTTGACAGTTCAGATTACTATATTAAATATAGAAAAATCAAACACAGACCCTACCTTCACAAGGTAAAACCCAAATCCTGCCTTCAAGTCACTAAAACAGAAAGACTCAAGGAATTACCACAGTTTTTTAGTGGAACATGCGATAAGGTATTCACAATATTACAATCCAATATTACAATCCATACCTATATATTATGAGTGTTGCACATGTCGGGATATCTGTAGCATCCAATCAGCATACCCACTGTTACCACCCATCTGGTCTTCAACAAGGTTTGCAAGAAGGAGGAATCCTTCTTTGGGTTGTTCACCTTGCCTCACAAGGTGGCACAACTGGTAATATGCACGATTGTCATTTCTTAATTTTTCAAGTACCCTCATCAGCCTCCTTGACATTTCATTATTATGCTCATTGAGAGTAGCCTGTCAAAAAAAAAAAAAAATATATATATATATATATACACAGCACCAGATGAATTTCAAATTTTGCAAATAAAGGAGGAATAGACACACATATCGACTCTGCTATGGCTTGATACAAGAAATTGACAATACAAGAAGTTATTTAATGGGTTGAGAATAATATCCATCTAATGCAAAAACTCCTCATAAATATTTTTAGGCTTAACCCTCTCGTTCTCAAGAGAAAGAGGCCCTGGTAAACTAGAGTTGAACTCATGCATTCCCGCTGGTTTGAACTTAACTGAAATTCATTAACCAATTGAGTCCGATCACTTGATTGAAATTGTTATTTGATTTTCTCCGCTCAGAAACCACCACCTACCCATTAACCTCCAATTAATACCAAGTTTCCTTTTTTCCTTCCAAGTGTCGCAACTTCCCCTCTTTGATTTCTCTCCATGGAGGATACTTTTGTATACAGAGATCCTTACGAGTTGCAAAAATATTTCTCCTCCTCCATTACTCACTGAGTTTATCAACTCAACTCCATCTTTCTGTATTGCTGAAATTATAAGTTTTGTTTTGTATTTGGGCATAAATGACTGTCAATGCAAATGGGTACCCACTGAATTCAGGATTGAGGAAAGTTATGAGGAATTCTGTTCAATTACAATGATTGTCAATTCAAATTATTTGTTCTTGCTTACACTTAACTATTGTTCATCCAACAATGTGAGAACAAAGAGGAGATTAAGATTTACATGATAAGACAAATGTTGAACAAGTGCAAGGCACAATTCAAAATGTTTTAGTTTTTCTATTTTATTTTTATGAAATTATTTTAATATGACATGGTAAGAATGTGAACTCTGATTACATGACAATGTAAAACTGTTTTACTTTGGTTATGTAAATAAATTAAACATCAAATAATATATTTTCAAATCAACTATAAAAAACAAGAATAAAAATTGGCAGGCAAAATCTGTTACGACTATTTATAATTCAACAATTGTATAGGCACTAAAATACATGCGCAAAGAGAGCAGGGGGAGAAAGGGAAAGGGAATTCTTAGAATTTGGTTGGGCTTAACTCAACTCTCACAAAACCGGTTTGTAAAGTGAGAGGTGGTTCTCTTCATAAACTATGTTTCAGGCCTCATCTCTAGTCTATGTGGAACTATACCCCCTCACGCCTAGCACTATTGGGTTTGGTGAGTAGATATAAATGGTGGGTGGCCCAATAATATGCTTTGATATCATATTAGATTTTTATATTGGATCCAACTCATCCTTACAATCGGTTGGTAGGATGAGGAATGTCTTCCACTTATAAACACATTTTCATACCATATCGCATTCAATGTGGGACTCTATCTCTCTTTATAAACTATGTTTCAGGCCTTATCTCTATTCTATGTAGGACTTGGATTTTTCACAATACACCCATAATGCTCGGCACTATGGACTTGGTGTGTGGATATAAATAATGGTTGCCCAATAAATGCTCTGATGATACCATATTAGGATTTTTATATTGAATCTAACCCATCCTTACCTAATTGGTTTGTAAACAAAAATAAATATATGATGAGTTTTTCTAATTAAGAACCAAAAAGCTACCAAGGTATATTTGAACTAGAGATTGAAGTTGAAAAGAAGATAAAGCAGCTTAACATGACAACGGCCTATAATAAACCCTTATTCTCTATAGGCCTCTCTCCTTCTCTGCCTAGAAAAACACCTATTATGAACCTAAGTTTGTACAGCATTAATATACAATACCTTTGACAATTCTGCTGCAAAGTCTGCCCCGAGTAAATTCTTTGCTATATCAGGTGAAATCACCCTACCAAACCATATAATGAACCGGAAGCCATCATCATATATATAAAGGCCCCTAGAGTCTAAGCTTTCCCCGGTCAAAGGTAACCTTCTCTCGATACTTTTTAAGTCATCAGCTTGTACAGAGGCCTGGAGCATAAGCAGAAATAAATCAGACAATTTAACCCATTTATTGGTAAATTTTCAAGGCCAGAAACACATACCTTCAGAAGATATTCATCAACTCGAATCAAGCTAGGATAGAGAAGTTTCAACAATCTTTTTATTGGTAGAGTCATCATTGTATGTCCTGATGCACATCGATCATCCAGAGGAACATCACCATACCCTCCGCGTAGAGCCGGTGATCTACAGAGAGCTAGTCCATACAACATTAGGAACTTCAAAGACTCTGGATATATTATTCTGTTGGTTAAGCGATGTTGCACAGCATAAAGATTTCGATACTCCTTGAGGGCTTTCACAATTCTCAGTTGCACAGCACTCCGTGCATCTTCCAGTTTTTGGGACAATGTTTTCTCAATTGCTGCAAATATGATGGAACTGTATAAGAAGATAGTAACAACCAGATCCATCATGTATATGATGTCACTAGAACAGAAGTCCTTTTTATCCTACCTAGCCTACTAAATAGAGACACAACTGCACCAGCATCAGCCAGGCGATAGATATCCGCCAAGTCAGTAACTACTGGCACTGCCATTGTGTGTACTCTGATACGCCTTTCTCCACAAGATGCAGTATATCTATTTTGTTGTTAAGGATGCAACCGATTTTAAAATTTCACATTCTAAATATTCTGACTTAGCCAACTTAGCTGGATATCAAGCATGAAAGACATTCACACAATCATTTTAAGGGCAAAGGAGAAATAGTAAAAACAAAGCATGATAGAGATGAGCTGAATGGCAGATAGAAAAAAGTATAAAATAAGGCTATTTTTTGAAATAAATAAAAAAATGTACTTTACTTTCCAGGAAAGATTCAAAAGTACAAACTCCTTTTGAAAATAAATCTGACTCCCTAAAAACATTGAGTCTTCCTTTTTTGAATAGTAGTATCATAAAATAATTGATTAACCATTATTATCAACAATAAAGCTCATCTATACTGCCTCCGTCCCTATATATAACTTGAGAAATTTATGTGTCCCTTTTTATAAATTTTCAAATGCATTAATTATTTCTTTACTAACATATCCCTAATTAATTTACATCTTTTTCTGCGACCAACAATAAATATTATTGTGAAAACATTAACTAGTTCTCTTTCTTAAAGGAAAAAACTATAAAAACAATATCAATTATCAATAAATTTAATACTACTATCAACTTTCTTAATTCCCGTGTTTGATCAATTGGGTCCTACATTTAGGAATGGAGGTAGTATATTAGAACACATCTTAAGAATTATTGAAGAAAGGATACAACAATGCAACTTGAAAATAAATAGTTTGAGTTGTCAGTAATGTCTCTTCAAGTGATAACTGCATGGCAAAGGCTTTATCACAATCTACGGCTGGAAGTGCTAACAAATCCGTGGACCTTAGCATGAAGTTTCCATGATAAGTTGTGAAGCGAACACCTAGAAACATAGACAATTATCATCAATTTTATGTGTATGCTTAATCTTACAAGTTTAATCGTACATGTTTAATCGTATATGCACATTGCATGAAGCAGAGAACAGATACAGATAAGGCAGGAAAGTTAAGTATTTCGAAAACAAAATGAATGCACTGACCTTTTGCACATCTAATACGCATTACAGCTTCCCATGCAGTCTCTCTAGTGAGGTCTCTCCTTAATTCATGTCTGAATTTCTCCCCATGAATGGCTGATAAGAAAGCTGGATAGTAATACACCTGACCAGCAGTGTACTTTGCCAGAGTTCCTAAACAGAAGGTAATAATAATAAATACATAATTTGCTTCATGTACAAGATCATTAGTATGCAAGACTATATGCTTACAAGAGCACAAATGCTAAGAGAATAATTGCTTAGAAGAGGCCATATGCTGAAAAGCGTATCAAACGAAATTACATTGGGGCACAGGGATGCATTATTTACAGATATAACTACTACAATCAACCCGTAACTTGTGAATCCTTTTTGAGCTTTTACGGATTCACAGACAATTTATTGCCAAATAGATCCATGAGTTAGAGTATCAGTTGATATTCCACACATCTTTAATCACAGCACCATCAGGGGAAAATATGGAAATCATTCAATTAAGTTTATTCAACAGTTGAATTGAAGTATGAACTAATTATGTTGCCAAATAGATCCATGAGTTAGAGTATCAGTTAACTCTTAATGAGACCCTAAAGTCACCCTGTCAAGTAATAATGCAGAAAACTAACAGTAAAAGGTCACAACACTTCAAAAGCATTTTAAAAACATGGATCACATCAGAGTTCAATATAGTTAAAGCTCATAAAATTGTAGCATCAAGTCATCATAAAACAATGCCACAACTAAAGAATTGTTAGATAAATCAATCAGTTATCTTCTAAATTCTAATCCAGAGTGACAGGTTTAATACTAGAATGGCATACTGAAGTAGAAATTATTTTAAAAAAATATTTAAAATACCTAAGGAGGCTATGTCAGTGTACTTATCACTGAATGCATACACATTTACTGAGATTTGGTACTTAGAAAACTCGGCAGCCATTTGCTTATAAAATGGATCTTCGGGCAGTCTCAGTCCATGCTCTTTATCAGTCCCATAAACACGAGAATCATCTCCACGTAACTTCAAGCGACCGACACCAAGAGATGGAAGTGTGTTTTGGAAAATTAACAATTTCCCTCCAAGTTGACTCTGCACAGAGGCGTGGAAAGATCATAACAGAGTAATGCATAAGAAAATGAAATTGTCAAACACACAAGAAAAAAGGTATTCAAAAGTCGAAAAATTCCAGGTAGATAGTGTTCCCTTAACTTTGGATAGCCATAGCCATAGGTCCCCCACCCCCCCAAATTCTGCAAGGGAGTGTAACTTGCTTCTCTTCTCTATGATTATCTAATTTATTCAGTGAATTTGTCATATTTAAGTGTGTCCAGAAAAGCTCTATGGCCACATTTGGAACTTATTATTCGAAAAGGAATCGAATCTTAGAATATGCAAAGTTTGGGTACTCAGCACTTGGTAGTTTTAACAAAAGTAAAATTGTTTATTAACAGAACTGGATCAGAGTTGGGGACAACCTTCACTATAAAAAATGTCTTCCAACCAGTATCAACGTGATACAAGTACATAGATCAAGAATGTATGATGGAAATGCATCTCCACTCTGTGCCCCAGGGATTCTAGAGCTTGGTCTCTCCCACCCAGAATTACCCCTCACTCTTCCTACCCTCCTATTATTTATACTGTTTTGATCATCCTCTCCAACTAATTGTCAAGCTAACTAACTATTTCAGCTAGCTAACTACAATTGTCTATTCCTAACAGACACAGTTACTAAGTAAGTGATTTAAATGCTACCAATTATCAAGTGTTTCTATACTCTATTAAAATACAACATACACAAACGATATTACTTGTATTGGAAAAACTGAGGGCAGACTTCCCATAATTTGCAACAAAAAAAAAACAAATATGACAATTCTATATGTCAGGGCTTTTTAATTCTGAATATCAGGTCTGTTATTCCCTCCATATAAGATAAAGAATTTCCTATCACAATCCAAAAGAAATGTGAAATAACTAGTACAGGTACAGGACAGGATTGGCTAGTACAGGTAATAGGGATTGATCATACAATTCTTAAGACACCTTTTTATAGATTTCAAATTTGGAAGCAACTAGGACAGGTACAGAACAGATTATACATTTTTTGTAGATTTTAAATCTGGAAGCAACATATCTGTATTAATATTATTTAATAAAATAATAAAGCACATGCCAATATCTTATTCCAGTTATTGTTGAAGTTTTGCCTTTCAATAAAATTAGGTTTGCATTTTGCAACACTCAATATCCCCTGTAGACCTTGAAAACTACTCTATATAACTATATGTAACTCTGATTTGATTTATATCAAAGGTATCAAGTTCACTACTTAAGGGGGAAAACTAGCAGAGGAAGTTATGATTAAAAAAAGCACTATAGAAGGTAATTATGATAAAAATAAATACCATAACCATAAAAGCAGCCTTAAGAGCAGGACCGAAAGCAGATTCCAGATTAACATTATCTTGAAACATAGTTGGCAAACTATCTAAGAAGGCTTCCACCACATCTCTTGATTCAGATAAGTTAACAAGAAGATCATCTGGCAGTGGAATAAATATGTCGTCAAGATCTGAGACTACCAACATCTGTGGTTGAGTCAAGCTTGACTGCAAAAGCATGATACACATTGTTAAGTACAAATCAAGGCCAAATAAGAGGGAAACAGACACATTGCCAGTGGTAATGCACTATTGCTTGTAGTACTACAAAGTACAAACCTTCATGTTATAAAAATGTATAGTGCTGTCAAAAGTTGCAAACCCTATTTGTGTTCGTGGAGAGCCAGGAAGCTCATCTAAGCAGGACTTGATTGTCTGGGCCGCAATCTGGATAAAGAACAATAACATTAGAAATTATGCAACGTGTGCCTAAGACCTCCAAAATAGTAAGGACAAATAAGTTATTGTGTAACCCCAAATGCAAAATGCATTCATAACACAAAGTTGGCCACAAAAATGTTTACAAATAAATAAAAATGTTACTTCTGGCAAATTTCATTATTAAATTTTGATTGTTTGATATATTGGGACAAATTTGTCCGTGCAATACCTATGCACCACTCATTCCAGGAAAATTACTTTTACTAAATAGTCCCCAATAAAACTTGTATTCTAAAGTTATTCAACAAAAATTACACAAACATGCTCAAAAAAGCATAATATGCGATACAACCCTCAAATCTACATAAGAAATAAGCTCCCCCAATTATTGTGAGCTCTAGCTATGATTAAATTACTCAAAGAAGGGAGTATTTCGAATAATTAAAATCATCTAAAAGATATGTATAAAAGCTCAGTGAAAATTAAAACCATATTAATAAGCTTTTTAGTACACAGAACACATTCTTCTCTAAATGAACTAGTCTGAGACAAAAAACTCACATTACTCTTGTCTATGGCCATTTATCAAACATGTATCTAATCTAGAAGGGTTCTGAGTCTTTAATTCCCAAATAATAAGGTCATACATTGCACAACAGAAAAAATTATTCATTTACCTTTCATGAAAAACGGGAGAACTCTAATGGCTAAGATTCAGTGTGCAATACAAGCTATACATTGAGCCAGAAGTGAAGCACTTACCTCAATCATGCCACTTCTAACTGCAGATATGGAAACATCGATGAGGAAGAAATATACTGGGGGCATAGGAGGCCGCACCATATACTCAGCAGGGGCAACAAATTCTACAGTACCCTTTGTAAGCTCGGGTCGTTGGTTCAAATCGACTCTTTTTCCAGTGGCATCTAATTGTGCATAATATTCACTGGGAACTGCATGTAAAATAAAACTCAATAGATTAATATCTTAACAAAGATAGAATTCAACCAATTATAATATGCATGATATATCTGACACAAAAAAGTAGCTTTCATCATAAGTTCTTTATTATGCATGCAGGTTACAAGTCTGGTTTCACATCAAAGTAGAGAGATGATCCACTTATCATGACAGCAATAAATGTACAGCACAACTGACATGAATATAAAGAATCAGAAGTCAGAGAGCAAGTTTAGCTCCCATATGACACTGCACCATAATCCACATTACATAAGTAAAGAAACCAAGTTTCTGCATTCTCTTATCAAGTGCCCTTTGGGCATATCCAATATAATGCAATGATACAAAAGTTATTGAACTTTTAAGCCTCAAAGAAAATCTTGTCTAGTTACTAAATATGCAAGCCTGAAGTAATTGAGACTTGATTACTACCATTTTCTTCCTTAATGACTTCTCAGTTATAAAGCAAAAAACAGAGCTATGGGAATAAAAAGAGTACCATCGTTAAGCAAGGTGCATACATTGCACCGGAACTTTCTTCCAGCTTCTGTAAATGTCACATACGGATTCACGTATGTGCGGCATCTTCTACAGCGTACAACACTAGCTGGAGCAAAACTAATTATAGGCACCTCTTCCTGAAAACAAAGAACAATGAACAAAGGCAAATAACATGACCAGTATGTTACTGCTCATCAAAAAGGTAAAAAGAGGCACTAACCCCATCTGGAGATTCTGCGAGTGGACATACAACTGCTCCAAGTGGCAGATGCCACCTTGAAGCTAAGGACTGAGAGCTAGGAATTGCGCTGGTTGTGAATCGCAGATATCTGGGACTGCAGTTCATTGGATAAATCTCAGCCAAATGCTTCGGCTCAACATCACCATCCAGCGGCCTTGGAAGTTCTTTAGCATCAAATAATGGATCCATTGTTCCAGGACGAGTTTGCATTGTGAGTGAACTGAAGTCTTCTGTCAAACCCTGAATGGCACCAGTAGGGGGTACAGACCCTGGTTGCTGTGTTGGATGGGCACCAAATGGAGTAGCCACTGGAAGTGATGAAGCATAGCCTCCTAGATGAGGTGAAAAAGGGGATGATGCTGCAGGTGGTGCAGGTCCATAATTTCCTTGATTTGCATGAATAGAGGACTGCATAGGTGGAGCTTGTATCTCAGCACCAGGCTGCATACGGGCATAACCAGGAAAAGATGGTTGAAATTGAGGAGGAGGAACATTTGAACCTATAGCTGGAGGCCCCATTTGAACATAAGGCATCTGTGGCTGAGGTGGAAGAGATGATGGAAAGTACGGTGCTTGACTTCCAGGTTGTTGAATTGATGGTTGTACCGAGGGAGGAGGCCGTGTGAGAGGTTGACCTGTCAAGGAAAAGGGTGGTGCTGAAAGATGTTGGAAAGGTCCAGCAGCTGGCGCTGGCGGGATATTGGATGATGGGGGAGGAGGAGGAGGCACGGTTGGGTCATTGAACCTGCCTGGTGGTGTAGGTCTAAAACTTGGTGCCCCTGGTCGAACAGCAGGTCCAGACGATGCAAACGGCGTGGGGGTTTGGGGAGGAGCAGGAGGAGTAGGTCGAAAAGAAGGAGGCTCTGATCCAGCCACAGGACCCATTGATGAAAAAGGTGTCATAGTCTGTCCAGCAGCAAAAGGTGAGGAAGCAGGTCTTGCAGGGAAGTTTGGACGACCTGGATTTTCAGTCCCCATAGATAGATTACAGAACAACCAAAATCACTCTGCTTTTATTTGATCAAAACCTTTGTTCCATCAGCAAGCCTGTTAAAAAACAAAAACAAAACAAAAATTGATATATGCAATGATTGATACATATAAGCAACGAAATGCATTACAATTCAGAGCTCAAAACAAAGTATCAATCAACATAATTATCACAACTCAAATGAATCGAAAACACTTTTGATCACCTTTCTACACTCAATTAACCTTAGATAACTAATCCTACACAAGTTATCATTGGTAAACAATACAATACATTGAAAATAGCATGTGTAATGTAATAAGAATCATAATAAAGCAGATAATTGGTTTAACTGGGACCAGATTCATTCATATGCAAACAGAATTATTAGGGTTGTGATAAAAAAAAACTAGTATCAATTTAAACAGACACACACAAAATGTAGAATTGTTGGAGTTTTATCAACTGTGACAGATCGAGAAAAAAAAAAAAAGAAGGCATAAGAAGTTGAAATTGAAAATGAAATCGAAATTGAGAGCGAGACTAACCGAGTACGGATCGGAGATTGGGCGATAGGACCTATGCTCAAGAAGAGAAACAACACGCTCCCAGACTCACAGAGAGGATGGAAGGTGCTGAAAATTGATTTGCGATCAAGTAACCGTGGAGAGTAGTGATTCCCGGCAACGTTAACGGCGGTTTGTGGCGTGGGTTATACACGACGAAGATGTAAATTCGATTAACCGGCGACCTAGATATGATAGATAGATCTCTCTGTGCTCTCTTCTATTCTACCCGACAGTAGTAAATAAATTCCTTCGATTCAATTCAGTCGCAAAACAAGCTTTTTTTGAAGAAAAAAAAAAAACAACCAGTATGAGTTTTTTTTTTTACATAAAAATAAATGTATTATTTGTAAAATAAAAATAGTATTTTCAAATAAAATGATTAAGAAAATAAAAAATAAATTTTGTATTTTTTAAAATAGTATTTTTTATTCTCACGATCAAATTAATATTTTTTATTAGATATTAGTTGATGGTTAAGAATAATATGAGATTCACAATTTTTATAGGTAAATTTTTTTATTTTATTATGTTTATTTCTATATCACTTCGTATTTCTCATATTCAGGACAATATTTTAATTAAAGAGTAAAATATGATAGTGTTATAGATTAATTTATTATGTTATATTGTTTCGCCAAATACCAGATTCAGATATAATATATTAGTTTGTTTTTATCTTGTTTTTTATTATGTCCATCAAATATATCCGCAAGTCAATTATATGTAATATTTAAATTTTTAAACTATTTTTTACATAAAATTTAAAAACATCATAACAGTTTAACTACAAAAATTTAAAATTTTTTAAACATAAATGAATTAAATATTTTAAGTGTCACACATTGTGAAAAAAATTTAAATTTTTATAAAAAAAATATTTACAAGATCATAAATATAATTGCAAAAAATCACTTAAAAATTAAAACGATACACGTAAGTTAACTTATAATAGAGACACAAATTAAGACTAAAATATTTTGACTACTAAAAGTTAAATAAAATATCATTTATTTGTTTATATTAAGTTAAACTAATAGGCAAACGGCATCTATGTGTTATTCCATCCAAATTAGTGAAAAAAACAAAACTAAACAACACACACCTACCTAAAATATAGATAAATAATTCGAAACTATGAAAATATAATGAATTTAACACCCCTCACTAACAAAAACAGCAACTCACTATCTAGTAGCATTTGACACTTAAAAAAAGTTCTAAATAGATAAGATTTCTTAAGTCTATTATCAACCGTAAGTTGTTTAATTATTAAATTGAATTATAATAAAACACCCAAAAATAATAATTGAATTAGAATATATATTTGGTTTCCACACCCCTATAGTATATATTGGTTGCTCTTCACCTAAAAAAATCAAAATAGTGGTTAAAGAAAACTTTAGAAAAAAAAATATGAAAATAATAGTTAAACAAAACTTTAAAAAAAAATATGAAAAAACTAATGGTCCCGGCGGGGCTCGAACCCGCGACCTTCGGCTCATAAGACCAACGCTCTAACCAACTGAGCTACGGGACCATCTTATGATTTTTTTCTCTCCATGTATGTTTTATAGAATTCAGCCTCAGAATTAAATACTAAATGGCAATTTTCATCTAAATTTAAGCATCTTATCGCACTATTTATTACTTGTATAAAAAACTTACTATTCAGTAAATAAATATTTTAGTTTGTATATAAATTAAATCATGCTTAAGCATTACGTATGCATGCTATGAATTTAAATTTTATTTGAAAATATTTGTGTAAAAATTACATCTTAAAATCAAATGAATAATCTTGTAAAAAAACGACAAGTGAAAAATAAAAATAATATATATAAATTATTATCTATACTTATATTATGATCCTCGTTGAAAATTGAAGTCTCGTGTGTAAACTATAAATTTAGTATTCTATTTTTTATAAATCATCTACATATTTATTGATTATTAGATGCAGAGAGCTTTCAATATAAAAAATGTAAAAAAAAAAAAACTAATCATTCATTGTTTTAACAGACTTTAAAATGAAATAAAATATTATTAAAAAAAAATTAAAGATTACATAACATTGAAAAATTCATATCGATCCAAAACTACAATAGAATTATATCAAAATTAGTTATACATGTCAAATAATTTGAATATATAATAGTAACATTCTAACACTAGTAGCACCATGATTTGCTAAAGATTCAACTTCCCTTTTAATTTTTTTATCATTATTTTGTTTAGCTAGTTGAAGTGAAGCTTTTCATATGTCTAAATATTGTGAATTTGTGACTTTTAACTATTTCACACTACTCACTTAATGTTTGTAACAACGGTTTCATAGTTAATCTTTTACATTATTAGATCTTAATACAATAACTTGAATTTTTATTAGATATCTTAGCATATAAAATAAATATGGTAAGTACATAATTTTTTTCATTTACATATATATACCTAGTAAAAAAATTAAGACCCCTAAAAATTTGGTGTCGTGTAGTCAATTCTTCTATACACCCTCAAAGCTCTTTGACCTATATATAGACGAAATACATAGCTTTGGTGTAATTTTGTTTTTCCAATTTTATGTTTCATTTAAATTATTTTATTTATATTTTCTACTTCTTTATTTAATTAAATAATTAAATTATTTTGAATATCTATACTTATATATAATAACATATCAAATTTTGCCATAATATTTTATCATTTTAATTTTACCACTCATTTAAACTATTTTATTTACAATTGTATCCGATACTACAAATCAAATAACACAAATTAGATATAAACTTTGCATTTCAGTTCTAGTTGATAAATATCTCATTGAAGGTAATATGTTATTGGATAAAAAGAAAGCCAGTTCGCCTATATGGAAAGTGGTCGTCAGAACTCTAGGTGTGTTGGAATATGGTTTCAACTTTAAGGTTGGAGATAGGGATACAACAATTGGTTCCAATTGTGACTCTCAAAACAATTATTGATGACATCGAAAATATCTCGATCCAACTTATGGGTCCGAAGATCAAGGATTTATGAGTTGATTGAAGGACTATAATTGTGGATCTTCATCTTCCTCTTCCCTAGTATGATATCACTTCGATTCAGAGATTGCAACCAACACTTGTATCTTCAGTCAAGGGTTGTTGGTTGTGGAGTGGCAATATACATGATGAGTATAATACTAGAAGCGGGTTCCACCGACTCTTATCTAAACATCACGATTAAGACTTAAATAGGCATTTGGAAGCTACTTATTGTTGCAATTGTTCAATTTTTTATCTAAAGTTTATCATAACTCTTTTTCAACTAGGTTCATTTTAAACCATGGATGCATCTAAACTATTACCCATTGCTTG
Organism: Cicer cuneatum; assembly: GCA_037974295.1. Lineage (NCBI taxonomy): Eukaryota > Viridiplantae > Streptophyta > Magnoliopsida > Fabales > Fabaceae > Cicer > Cicer cuneatum. The sequence continues at coordinate 69,822,332 of JBBPBO010001986.1, read as the reverse complement.
ATGTATTGCACACATGTTGTGTCTAACTAGGTTCATTTTAAATCATGGATGCATCTAAACTATTACCCATTGCTTGATATATTGCACACATGTTGTGTGTCTATTTGGCACGGTTGTAGTTTTCCACATGCTCTTACAACACTCCTGAATGTTGATACCATGAATATCTGAAATACCATGCACACTAGGTTTAATGAGGTTGGAATCATAACTTTATAGTCATGTGGAACGTATGGTGTACAAGAAATTAATTCGTCTTTGAAGGAATTCAAACAATGGTTACATCCGCAATTGTTTCATTTTTTTCCCAGCTTCATATATCTCGTGGTGAACACTTGATGGTTTGCATTTATCTACCTCCCTGTGACCTCCCCAAGAAGTTTGTTGGCAACACATTGACACTAATACTTTGATCTTAAATGTTGATGGTAATGCATTAACATGTTGGAACCAAGTTGGTTTTACATTTAGAGTTTTGATGTTAACAAGTATTTTATGAGAACAATATATTTGATTCCAAAGAGTATGAAAGAAGATATGGTCAAGATTTGTAGAAGAATTGAAGAATATTTAATTAAGATTTAAAGAACATTTGATCAAAATTTGAAGAACATTTGATCAAGATTTGAAGAATATTTGATTAAGATTTATAGAAGATTTGATCAAAATTTATCTGCAATAAATTATGAACATAATCAATCTAAAGAATTTACAATCTCAATCTAAACAAAAAAGGAACATAATCATTTTGAATAATTTACAAACGCAATATGAACAAAATACAATTCAAAATTAAACAAGAATCAAATTAAGCTCAAAATTTAACTATAAATAGATACTCAAGGATGAAGAATAAAATTATCGAAAAGCAGAAAATAGTAGTTTTAGAGTTTAAAGAGATAAATACTCGTTTCAAGTTAGAAATATTTTCTGAGTGTTATTTTCTTAGAGTGTGAGAGCTGTTATTATTATCAGCTTTCCAGAAGCACCTACTCAATTTCCAATCTCTTGTATCCAATCTGGTAGTGGTTTAGTTTCTTCTTTAATCTAGGGTTGTCAGGTTGTTATGAGAAAATTTGGCTTGTAAGGTCAATGTGGTGTTGTTCCTCAAAAGTTTGGGGTTGTCAGACTGTTTGGGAAAACTGGCTTGGAGGGTCAGATGTTTTGTAATTCAAGGTATTTGAATTAGTGGATTAAATCTTTTGAATGAGGGGACTAGATGTAGCTAAGTTAGTGGTGAACCAGGATAAATCTATGTATCAAATTAATTATGTTTTCATTGATTGCTGCCTCTGAATCCGATTGCTTATACTCCAAGTAAGTAACCAAAAACCAAACTAGTTTTTAATTTATTTATAAATTATAAAAAAGGCATCAACTTTGGCAAACACAATTCAATTCCCCTTCTCGTATTTGCACCTTCATAACAAACCTGAGACAAGTAAGTTATAGCGGTCTTGTGCGTAACTCTTATGACCAAGTTTAGTTTGGCTTTTATGGTAGTGTGGGTCTATCCAATATTTTACATGGAGAGATTAAATCTTAGTTAACGAAGTTAATCTTAGTTGGAAAGTAGATTTTTGGGAAAAAAATTGTGCTTTAGTGATTCACTTTATGTTGTTCATCTTTTGGCAAAGGAAACGTCGAGGTTTCATCATTATGTCAACCTCTTGGAGCTAATATAAAATTATCTGAATATGGATTGAGATATCTTCATCCAACATATATTAAGAGAAAAAAATTATTATGTAATCATTATTGCTAAGTTAAAAGCTAATCACGATGAAACTTCTGAATTGGTACATGAGTCATTGCCTTGTCTATTTCATTTTTTTCTTTCTCACATAACAAAAATAAAACAACACAATTTTTAAATATTAAAATATAAAATTTTATAACTTATTTAATTTTTATCAAGAAGAGGAGATAAACTAATATATTAGTGTTCGTTGCATGTGAGTAAATAATAAATAAATAAAAGATAATTCTCTATTTCAATTTGGATTTGAAGAAATGACCGTATATTTAATTGTTGAAGTGTAGATAAAAATATAATTAAATTAATAGATTAAAAAAAATATTATAATAAACAAGGGTTCCCAAACACACCTTAACTATTCCGAAGTAGAGTTGCAAGTTGCAACATTCGTAAAATTGGAATTGTCTCTACTTAATCATTTTGTATAAGTATTTAATATTATGTGTAACATTGTCAACATCAGCGGGGATAGCTCAGTTGGGAGAGCGTCAGACTGAAGATCTGAAGGTCGCGTGTTCGATCCACGCTCACCGCATATTTTTTACGTTTTTTAAGAATAATTCTTCATTTCATTCGAATAAGCTTCGTTATTGGTAATACGCAATAGTGTTGTGTTATTGTTACAAATCATATCATGCATGGTTCAGGATTCTCCATATTTGTAAAGTTGAAAATTATTTAGCAACTTAAATCACCTTCTACAAGAGTATTTTTTTATGTTATCACCTTCAACAAGGGTATTTTTTTTTTTATGTTATCACCTTCAACTGAAAATTCGTTGTTTTGTGACACATTTTATAATATGAAGCATCCATTATATTTTTGAACCAGCTGGTATATTATTTTCAATTCATCTTTGCTTCTTGTAGCTTGAGATCTAGGAGAATGGATGCATTCTTGAATTGGTGTTCCTGATCCATTGTCAGTGTTTGTTGATACTTATGGGACATAACAAAAATATATTTGTATAATGTATTGAGCTGAGTATTTGGGAAATATGAGGGTCTGTTCAGTAGCATTTCTTGTCACATGTCACCAAGTAACAATTGAATGAATTTGAAGAAAAGCATGGCAATCTTTATTTTAAGAAAAACATAAATTATAGAGCTAGTTAATCCTTTATACTTTCTCCAGTGGCAAGCAAAACATACTTATGAAACAAATATTGAAATTTAGGAAGATAAACCGATTATATACACACCCAGTATTTTGGGTTCTTATCTTTACCAATACCACCCCCCCTTCATACACAAACAATATAGGACACCTCCTTAACTTTAGGTTGGCAAATCCAACTATTCAAAAAGAAAGAAAGAAAAAAAATACTACTTTATACATCCCATTAAACCATTGAATCTCAAAAAGGAATCCTTGTTTGGATCATGTGTGCTGTTACCCTCTGATCTCTTCTCTAGAACTCTGAATCTCACTCTTGTCTGTGTCAGAAAATTCCCTCTGAGATTCAATTTCTGCACTACCCCCTTGATTTCTTCTTCTGTGCCTTCGGTCCTGAAAATCATCCACACAAATGTCAGCACATAAACATCTGATAGTAAAACCATTCATCACTAAGATGGAAAAGAAAAGGCCAATAAATTCATTTTGATGAAAGACACGCCAAAATTAAAAGATTAACCTTTCTGAATGATTATATTAACTACTTTTTTATTCTGATATATTTTCACACAACCATTTCATGATGAATAAATTATCGGATCATCTCATTTTCTCTCTCTCTATATCTATTAGTGGCGAACATATACAATATAGAGGTAACCTTAAGGAAATCTACTACTACTATCATCTTTTTTAATTCTAGTGATTTAGTCAACCGATCCTATATTTAGGTACAGAAGTAGTATTGCCCCCACAACTTCAAATTTTAGGATTCAAGCCATGCTAGCTTGGCTTAGTTGTTAGCACAATAACATTAGTAAAGCTTTTAATGATTTTATGACAAAGTGAGTGAAAACAAACCTCTCTTGCTAAAGGGTATTCCTCGGACTCCAGCATTCGTACAACTTGGCTCATCTTGGGCCTTTTCTCAGAATCTGGATCAACACATCTTAAAGCGGTTAACAGAGCCCTTTTCAAAGCTCTGGTTGATGGCTTCACCTCAATGTTTGGGTCCACCACTTCTTCTGATCTTCTGCTTCCAACCATCATCTTCATCCAATCAACTAGATTCACCTGAGACCATTGCAGTTTCACAGTAAAGGTCAATAAAAATACTTGATAAGAAGTTGCCATGTAGAAATAAGTAACAATGAACACACAATTATCGTTAATAATAATGGACAAATAAATTGATTAATATTCTTTAATTTAAGGGACTAATTTGCTATTTCATTTTTTTTTTAAATACCTTAACTCTTCAAATCAAAACCAAAATCTCGAGGAGGCGAACTGTCTATGATGTTAGAGCATAGAATAAGGTTTAAAAGTGCACAGTACTGCATTTTTCTCCATAGGAGAGTGCATCACATCCATAGTAACAATAGTAGTAGGTGAACAGTGAGAAATATTTAGCTGTTCAAGACCAAAAATAAAATGATCGCTGTGTAACATTCAATGTCTGCCACCTTCTCCGTAACATTCAAAATGTTGTTAGAATGAAAGACAAGCGATGACCCGCAAAGCTTACCTGGAGCTTATTGAATGGTATAGATAAAAAAGTAACAAATAATTTTTTGTAGAATAGTAGGGACAATGATAAACATACAGACAAGATAGTTACTAGCATTGCTGAGAATGTTAAGTGTTTCCTGTTTTTGAAAAGGACGCTTCATAGTTGAAGATTAACTTAGAATTCTAACGCCAATTTAATAAGTCAATTAATTTGTTACCATAATTACATCCTAATGATTTGCTTTTCTCTATTATTGGAGAAAATATTCACAGATCATAGATCAATCATGCACCAGACAATTGAAAACAGAATGATATAGGTTGTATCAAGACAACTAAGCCACTTCTTTATTGCCACAATTCACTGAATGAATCAAACGTACAGATAATGATTCAGGATTATTAGGCAAATCGGTGAAATCAAACACACACACTTGAAGCTAGATTTTGTGGCCTAAGATAAAATTAGTTTACTCACTTCATTTGTCGGACGACCATAATCAACTGGATCTCTTCCTGTAATTCCTTCCAATAGCAAAACACCAAAGCTATAAACATCGCTCTTCTCGTTTAGAAGGCCGGTGTTTGCATATTCAGGAGCCACATATCTGTGAAATATTTAGAGAGAAAAAGCATATAAGAATCAGTTTTTCTTTAAAGAGTATAACAAACTAATAATACCACTCTAAGGGTGTAACACAAAAATACTGACCCAAAGGTTCCCATAACTCGGGTTGTGACATGACTCTTCCCAGCACCCAATAATTTAGCCAGGCCAAAATCAGAAACCTTAGCATTGAAGTCATCATCGATTAATATGTTGCTCGACTTGATATCTCGGTGTACCACCTTTGGCTCAATTGCTTCATGCAAATATGCAAGCCTGAAACAAGTATTTTTGCTTCATACAACAACTACGAAGAAAACCAGAAGCATAGATGCAGCTACTCACGCTTTGGCTGTGCCTAGGAGAACCTTGGTACGTGCTTCCCAAGTAAGATAGCCATGGTGACGCATAGCTCCATGAAGCCATTGCTCCAAGTTTCCATTATTGACATACTCATAGACTAACATCCTGAAAATATACCATATGGGAGATTAATGAACTTGCAATTCGTATTATGATTACCATTTATTCCACAACAGTTATTTAATTTAGCTAAGCAAGTTAATTAAAATCATATATGTTGAGAAGATACTCGTAAAATCATACTGGTGTAATTGAGAATAAGGATACCTATGAATTCCCTCAACGCAGTATCCCAAAAGGCGAACCAAGTTTTTGTGTCTAACATGGCCAATAGCTTCAACTTCCACTCTAAATTCTTTCTCTGCTTGACCACTGCTATACAAAAAGGAAAAATTAAAAGTTGTCATGTTGGATAAAGAGCTTAATTAAGCGTTAGCATAAGCATTTATCATATAAGTGCTTATGTATGTGTTATTTCTATAACAAAAGATAAAATAAAGTCAAACTTTTTTTATATAAGTTATAAGTTGTTTTCATAAGCTATCTTGGAAAACTTATGGAAATAAGTTGAAAACAACTTATAGTAGTCATGTCATAAGTTGTTTCTATAAGTTTTCCCAAATGGTCTCAAAACTAAGAAATGAGTGTTCATACTAGGAAATAGTTTCAAATAAGTCAATCCAAACAAATTGATAAAACAATTAAGATGACTAGCATTGTAATGGAACTCACATATTATTGAGTATCTTTTTAACAGCAACTGGACTCCCATTGATCAAATGTCCCTTATAAACCACTCCATACCCACCTTCACCAAGCACATTTTCTTTGGCAAATCGATTCGTAGCAAGTTCAAGATCCCTCAAAGTAAACCAATGACCCCAACCTAAGTGAGAGAATTCAGGAAGACCACATAAAGGTGAAGGAGCTGTTAAAGGGTATGAAGAAGAAGAGTTCTTCTTATATACAGTAACTGTGCCACAACTACTTTCTTCTCCTGATTGTGAATACGAACCACCGTTTTTCTCCATGTATTGATGAAATGAATCTGAATGGCTACTACTATCACCATTCTTCATTTTCCCTACACCTAAATGAACCATAACTTTATCTGATTGTCTGTCACTAGATTTATCATGAATGGTAAGAAGTATTCCATCATTAGGAACAAATCCATTGGTTGATGATAGTTGTTCAACCCTCACTTCCTTAATTTCCTTTGACACATTTGGTATCTCAGTAACAGGAATTTTATCCCTTGCTTTTCTAGATTTCTTTCTTGAAGTAAGACAAAGTGAGAACACAGAAAGGATAACTATAATAGACAAAGCAACTACTATTGCAATTATTTCCCAAACCTTTATACCAAAAATAGGAGTTTTCTTTGATAATTCAGCATTAAGATTAGAACCCATTTCTTACCCAAAAAAAAAAGAAGCCTTGATAATATACCTACAAAAAAAATATCCAATAAAAATGAAAAATGCATATAAGTAATTTAATTCACATAGGAAAATTATGAAACACAAACATAATATTGAAATTAACTTAAACTAACCTTAAGTGACAACCTTCAAAACCCAGATCTCAGAATCAACAGTGTGATAAGTTAAGAAACACAAACAAAGGAACAAAACAAAAAGGTTTGATCTTTTTGATACCCCAAATCTAGGAAATTGTCAACCAAAGCAACAATATGTATATAGATGAAAATTGTTTATATGGGGTGTGGAAAATGTGAGTGGTTATGAATGAATCTAAGATGAAATGGAGCTATCTGAAGAACAAAAAAAAAAAGTGAATTGAATTGAATTGCTGTGATGATAAAAAAAAATAAAATAAAATAAAATAAAAGATGAAGAAAAAAGAAGGGATGGAGTTATCAGTGGTAGGTGATGGATGAGTTTTAGAATAGAAGAAAATGCCTTACAAAGCATGCATATGTGTGTTTATGAAAAAACAAACATCAATTTCAGAAATGCAATTCTGTAATTGTAAGGTAATAAGGTTGTCTTCCTCTTCTGATTTTTCTCATTTCATCTCTTATGAATGTGACTTACTAGCGGTAATTAATTTAATTTTTTTTTCCCTTTGTTTATTTGTTTCCTTTGATTTTGATACGATGGTGTGAGGTGTGAATTTATTACTACTATCCATAGACTGCACGCTAAGAAAAACTACTCAATTGTTCAAAGCTTATTAAGCCCACTACACTACACCTTCTTGTTTCTAAACTCTAAACAACATATACTATCTATTTATGCTCTTGTCACGTGTCATTACTATTTCACAATAAACTGCCCTAATAATAAACCTTTTTTTTTTACGGATTTTCACAAGAAAAAGAGAGAGTTTAATGGATTTTTAAAAGAAAAAGAAAAACTTTTTTAATTTTTTTCATAGACATTATTAGATTACTGGTATATTAATTTTTTGAATTTAGTAAGTCGGTAATTATGTTAGTAAATTAGTAGACACTGTGTAAAAAGTTTATTAGTTTTATTTAAGAATATTTAGATGAGATGATAAAATTTCTTTTAACTTAACTAAAAATAAAAGTAGGTTGTTCCAGTATTAAATCTTTTGAAAAAAACAAATTTATTGTTTGTTATAGTCTTACTCAATTCAAAAGACAATGCATGATTAAAAAAAATAATCATTAATTTTTCTTTTAGTCACATATCAAGCTACTTGTAAAAAAAAGAAAGAGAGATTAATAAACATGCAAGATATTGTGAAAAAAGTGTCACACATTTAATCATATATCATCATGGTGGTACTTTATTGTATTACTTGCTAAAATATTTCAATGAATGACTATATGATCAAATATGATTAGTTGTTTGAATTTTCTTTTAATTGTTTATGATATATTTATTAAATTCAAAATAACAATAATAATAATCAAATTATTTTCCTAACATTTCAGTTAATGGTACATTTCTTTTTCTTAGTTAGAGTTTATAATTGTTGAGAGAAAGAGGCTCACATACAAAACACTACATAAAAAAAGTGAATACTAATATGACCAAATTATTATTAAGCATTAAAATATAACGACTTATGATTAATATACATAATAATATTAATTATTAATTAGATGATATATAATTAGAAAGAGAAAAATCATTAGTATAACATTAAAACTAAAAATGATATTAATTTTGGGACAACTCTTTTAATATACAACATTGCACTTACTATTACTATGGGATGAAAGAAATAAGAATTTATGCGGATTGATGCTCTAAATTAAGTATCTATATGAAAATTGCGACACCCCGTATTGCATTAAGGTTTTTAATTACTATTATATCTGAGAACCGACACGAGTATCAGTATATTTAATATATTTTATCTTCATTTGCATACTTTATAAAAAAAATAAAAATTATAGGGTGTGATTGGTTGAAGGAAAAAAGTGAGAAAAGATAAATAAATAAGAGAGAGTGTGAGAAGAAAGAAATAGGTGATAAATAAATAAGATTGAAATATTGATTGGAATAAGAGAAACAAAGAAGAAATAGAGGAGAAATAAGTGTATTCTCTCTCTTCTCTTTTCGTTGGTTGAATAGAAAATAAGAAGAAAGAATGTAATTATTTTTAAAAATACTGAAATGCCCTTAATTATAAATATATGTTATTTTAATTTAATTTGTCATATTTTCATTATAGTCAAAATAATTAACTTAAATTAAATTAATAAATTATTTAGATTAAAATATTTCTGTTTTAAGTTCATAAATTTATTTATTTTTTTAATTTAATATAATTAAATAATAAAATCTACTACAAATTTGTACTTTATTTTATTTAAATTAATTAATTATTTGATTGGTTAAATTAAATTAGTTTTTACTTTCAGTTCTACTTGCAGTGCCTAACAATACTCCCTCGTTTGTTCCAATTAAAGTATATTTGGATAATCAATAGTCATATTATAATTTATAGTTTAAATAAAAAGATAGTAACCATTAGCCATTGGTAATAGATTTTACTCAATAAAAAAAACACGAGCAGCATGACATGAATTTTTTATCTATATATCCTCTTTTTGAAATTTTAATACTAAAATGCTCCACTTTAAAAAAAATATACGAGATTGTCCTACTTTTTAGAACTTTCAGGAGGTCTCTTCCACATGGAGATACCTGCTGAAGCAAATGTTATTTTGCCCTAGTGAGAGGTCTTTTCCCTATAAAGAGACCTCCTGAAGGATTTTTTGCATATTTTACACTTTTTATAAAATTCGAAAATACCAATTATACCCTTATGTTTTTCTCAAATTGATTCACAAGTAATTAACATGTTTTTTGTAAACTGATGTTGTTGTTGGGTTTTAAGATTCTGCCTCTGATTTATGGGTGTGATTTCTCCCTCTGATTTTTGTGTGATTTCTCCCTCTGATTTTTGTGTGATTTCTCCCTCTGATTTTTGTGTGATTTCTCCCTCTGATTTTTGCGTGTGAGTTCTTCCTATGATTTCTGCATGTGATTTCTCCCTCTAATTCTTCCTCTGATTTCTGCATGTCATGATATCCTATGATTTCTGTGTGATATCTGCCTCTGATTTCTCTCTCTGATGGTATCATCTGATTCTGCCTCTGGTATCCTGTGATGATATGTTATGATATCATCCTCTGATATGTACCTCTGATTTGTGCGTGTTAATTCTTTTCTCTGCTGTCTGCATGTGATTTCTTCCTCTGAATTCTGTTGTGATTTCTTTCTCTAATTTCTGCCTCTGATTGTATCCTCTGATTATGGCTCTGGTATCCTCTGATTTGTGCCTTTGATTTCTCCCTCTGATTTTGGCGTGTGAGTTTCTGCCTCTGATATCCTCTGATTTTTGTGTGATTTACTTCCTCTGATTTCTGCCTGTGACTTTTTCCTCCGATGGTATCCTCTGTTTCCTGCATGTAATTTCTGTCTCTCATGATATTCTCTGATTTCTGAGTGTGATTTCTCCCTCTGATCTGGATTAAATCTGGATTTGAGTCTGAATTAAATCTGGACTAAGTCTTATCCTCTGATCTGGACTAAGTCTGGAATAAATCTGGATTGGGTCCGAATTAAATTTGGACTAAGTCTTATGTTCTGACAATCATTTCTTCTGATCTGGACTGAGTTTTATGTTCTGGACCATGCTATCTTCTGGTCTGGACCAAGTCTGAACCAAGTCATTTGTTCTGGACCAGTTATCTTCTGGTCTGGACCAAGTCTGGACCAAATCATTTGTTCTGGACCAGTTATCTTCTGGTATGGACCAAGTATGGATTAAGTCTGGACTGAGTCTTATTCACGACCATGCTACCTTCTGGTCAGGACAAAGTCTGAACCAATTCTGACTTATGTTTCCTTCTAGTATGGAACAAGTCTCCCTCTAACAAGATTCCTTCTGGTCTGGACCAAGTCTCCTTCTGGACTATGCTTTCTTCTGATCCGGGCCAAGAAAGATATCCTCTGATGATGTTTGCATTTGGTGACAACCTTTGATTTCCCCCTCTGATTTTTGCATGTGATTTCTGCTTCTGATTTCTGTGTGATTTTCTGCCTCTGATTATATCCTCTGATATCTGCGTGTGATTTCTTCCTCTGATGGTATCCTTTGATTCTGCCTCTGGTATCCTGTGATGATATGTTCTGATGGTGTCATCTGATTTCTGCATGTAATTTCTGCCTTCTGATGACATCCTATGATTTCTTCCTCTGATTCCTGCATGCAATTTAAGCCTCTGATGATATCCTCTGATTTCTGCTTGTGATTTATTCCTCTGATTTCTGGCCTTTGATGGTATCCTCTGATTTCTGCATGTAACTTCTGATTTATGCGTGTGATTTCTGGCTCTGATTATATCCTCTGATTTATGCGTGTGATTATATCCTCTGATTTATGCGTGTGATTATATCCTCTGATTTATGCCTCTGATGATATCCTCCCTAAACCTAATTCCCGAACTCCATAATATTCATCAAAGTCCACACAAATATCATGATATGCATTGTTATGTTCAATGACAATGTTCTTTTCATGAAGAAGACAAACATTAATTTAATGGCTGCTGATTTTAAGAGTCTGATTCAAAGGCACAAATCATATGATACCAGAGCCATAATCCGAGGATACAATTAGAGGCAGAAATTAGAGAAAGAAATCACAACATAATTCAGAGGAAGAAATCACATGCAGACAGCAGAGGAAAGAATTAACACGCAAAAATTAGAAGGACAAATTAGAGGCACAAATCAGAGGATGATATCAGAATATATCATCACAAGATACCAGAGGCAGAATCAGATGATACCATTAGAGGCAGAAATCAGATGGAGAAATCAGAGGCAGATATCACACAGAAATCAGAGGATATCATGACATGCAGAAATCAGAGGAAGAATCAGAAGGATAAATCACATGCAGAAATCAGAGGAAGAACTCACACGCAAAAATCAGAGGGAGAAATCACACAGAAATCAGATGATATCATCACTTGCAGAAATTAGATGAAGAATCAGACGGAGAAATCACACTCATAAATCAGAGGCAGAATCTTAAAACCCAACAACAACAACATCAGTTTACAAAAAACATGTTAATTACTTGTGAATCAGTTTGGGAAATTCAGAAGGGTATAATTGGTATTTTTGAATTTTGTAAAAAGTGCAAAAAATGCAAAAACTTCCTTCAGGAGGTCTCTTCCCCAGGAAGAGACCTCTCACTAGGGCAAAAAAACATTTGCTTCAGGAGGTCTCTCCCTGGAGAAGAGACTTCCTGAAGGTTCTAAAAAGTAGAGCAATTCCGTATATTTTTTTCAAAGTGAGGTATTTTGGTATTAAAATTTCAAAAAGAGGATATATAGATAAAAAATTCGCATGACATATATAGAAAACAATAAATAATTTGAGTCTCTTTTATTTAGTCGCTGAAGAACATTAGAAAAAATGACAGAGTCCACACTTTAATTATTCTCTCTTCTCTCTATTTTTTTTTTTTCAAATCAATCGGCAGAAAATGACCATTTATCTTGTACTTCTCTATATTCTTACTGTATGTTTGCTATTTCTATCAAAACAATCACATTCATAAAGTCACTCATTCAAATAGAATACACTTAACTCAAACGTTCTTATGTAATGAAAATGAATTTATTAATAATACTCAAATATTAAATTTGTGGTAAGACATTAATTAAAAGTATACAATACATTAAAATAATTTACTAAATGTATTTGTATGTCAAAAGATTGTACGAACATTTGGAATATTGGATTACGTATTTGAACTCGCATTACTTTATTTTTTCTTGTACTCACACTACACTAAAACCAAAATATTTTTACAATCCGTACATACGTGGTGGTTTGAACGTAACTGTTGTCGATTGATAACACGACGGTTTGTATAAATATTTGGGATATAATTTAGATTGATTATGAAATAAAAACCCATCTGATCTAAAAATTAAATATTTGCGATTTTGTTTCATTTGGGCGACATTTAAAAAAATTCTATCCAATTCAAATTAATCGGTTTAAGTTAAATCGGTTTTAATTATCTAAATTACAATTATAAAATATTAATTGAATATTATTAAAAAGTTACGTGAGTAACAAATTTGAAACAAAATATAACATTCAATATACTAAAAAATTAATATTATCACATAATATTAACGAATTATATATAAAATATATTTAATAATAAAAAAAATAATTAAACAAATAACTATTATTAATAAACACTAATACTAACAAACAATTGATTAATGTAATATATAATATTAATAAAAAATAAATAAGTGTTAACATTGATATTTACCCGTTTTTGTTTTGAAAATTGAATCTAAAATTCAATCATTTCATAAAATAAAATGGAAATACATCAAATAATATTAAACTTTGCATAGTTATCGTCTTTTTATATTAGTTTGCGATTTTTTGAATCGATTTTTATGGAAACACCACTAGCCGTTTGTATTGTTGCATTAATGATTTTCACTCATTTTGCGGCGGTTTGAAGTAATATACCGCGTACTACACTATATTCTAGCACGAGGTACCAAATTTTCCTTCCATCTTTTTAATTTTGCGCACAAAACTAAAACCCTAAAATATTTGCCTTTTCACCGTTGAAAATCAACATTAGTCCCCGTCGACTCCTCCGAGATAAGATAATATTACTTTGTTGAGAGGATAAATTTAATTTTTTTTTAAAATAAATAAATTTTATAAAATATTAAGTCAAAATTAAATATAGAGAATTTTAAATATCACATAAAAATAAATAATTTGAAATTCTCTCTTTACATTATAATAAAATCATTATATAATAATTTTGAATTTACAGTTTAGTTCCTTTATGTTAACATTTGCAAATTAGTCTAAAATATTTCAATTTTTTGGAAATTTAATTTTTAAAAATGGTCCCTACCTTTTCTAAAAATGATTTAACTTTAACTAAACAATTATTCTATAAAAAACAATAAAATTTATAAATAAAGAAAACTCAATTAAAATATTTAAATTGTATCAAATTTTAAATTTAATAAAATTTTAAATTTCTTCATCCAATCTGAATTTAGTTTTGATAGAACAAAAGAAATTCATCACATAAAAAAAATATAATTTTTATATTAAAATTTTTGAATTTCCTTAAAAAATTAAAATCGCTCCTAAAATGGCTCCATAGAAAGTAGTAAACCACTCACTCAAATAGGATTCTTCTTCTGAAATAGTATCAGTTTTACCGTTGGAGTTTGCAGTTCGAACTCACAAAAAGGTTTGAAACTGTATTATGTGTGATTGATGAGCAGAAGCAGCATGAGCACCACAACCACTGGTTCCAACTCAACACCACTTGAGGGAACGGAAATCCCTCACACTCACTCCACTTCCCTTGATCTATGGTCACAAATCGTTGCCGCCGAAACACAAAACCACCCCAATCAAATCGACGTCGTTTACCGCAGAAGAAAGCCTCGCAATGATCCGAACAACTCGTAACTCCATTTCCATCACGCTTCACCATTTTTTTAATTTTATTTTAGGTTTTTAAACTTTTTCTTTTGCAGTAAGCATTCCGATGATATTCGCCCGCCGCGTCCGAGTCGGGCGAGTTTCGTCGATCCGAACAAGCGAGTTAGTTGGAATCGTTCTCTTTCCACCAGGTTTGTTCTCCGTTTTCGTATTTTCACTAAACCCCTTTTTATTTTTAATTCAATTGTGTATTTGGTTGTGAGGTGTTCAAAATTGATTTTGAATGAATTGATTTTTTTTTAACTGATTTCATCTACAAGTGAGTTGAATATAAAATTATTTATGTTTGAAATTTGATACATTTGTGTAAAAGTGAGTTGATAAAAGAATTTTAGAGATAAAGATACATTCTTGAGACAAAATTATTTAGCTTCAATTTAAAATTAATTCTCGAGGTAAAATCAATTTTACTCGAGAACACTTAGACATGTCAAATAATTTTATAATTCTAGAATTGATTTTACCTCCTCCAATAATGGAACCAAACTTAGACCTAGTTGATTGACCTAAATGTTGAAACTCATTCCGAAGTGTTGTGCTCTATTTTTTAATTTTCATTTAATTTGTAGAAAATTCGTTTTAACAGAGGGAGGACTAGTATAGCAGTTGGTGCTTCTATGGTTTATCAACCTCAGCTAAAGAAGGACAAAAGAAAAGGCAAACCTGCTATTCCCAAAGTATGCTTGTGTTACTACATGTTTTAGATTTTGCATTCCAATCTTTGTATATTAACTATATTCTGCATCTGCTTTTGCAATTAATCTTAGTTTTTTTCCTATGAAGTTGAGAAATGTGAGTTTCTTCAGATTTTCAACTATTACATAAGATGATAGTATCTATTAGAGTATATCAGCATTATACTCTTTGTAATTATTGGTTAGTTAAAGTTAGTTACCATATATATATATATATATATACATGTGTACACCGTATATACAAAGCTCTGAAGCATAGATACGATAAAATAGGTGTCATATCGTACTCGATACATATTGAAGGAGTATCCATTTTTTTGTTTAAAAACAAAAAAAAAAAAAACGCAATACCGCGTCGACACGCTGAGGATACGTTCAAGGTCATCTTCTCATGGCTGTTGTTCATTTTTCTTTTCTCTCTCCTTTGCCCATTCACCTTTTTGCCTTAATTACCTCTTTTCCCTCTCCTATCCTTTAATTGTTACATGCAAATTTTAATGCATCCATTCAATATTCACGTTTGCTACCAAAATTGGTTTTAGTGTGCTCTGCTCTCTCTTTCTCATCTAAACCATTCATATTCATTTCACCCATTAATATTTAACCATATGCACAACCCATTTTCTTTATTCCTTCTTTTATTTTACTTTTTTGTTGTTGTAAATTCCTTCTTTTGTTTAATATTTAATATATTTAGTAATTTTTGATTTGCAATTTCTATTTTCTAATTATTTTTATATATGTATCTATAACGTATTGTATCATATATTTTTCAATGAATGACATATGATACTCGTATCGTCTTCGTGCTTCATAGATACAAAGTAAATACACGGTTAGCTGTAACATAAAAATCAAATAGATAACTAACTATGGTTAACTAACTCTAACTAACCAATAATTACAACAAATATAATGTTGATATACTCTACTACTACCTTCGATCCTAATTATAAGAGAATTTTTGGACATTTTTTGGGGTCCTATTTATAAGATAAAGATACAAATTTTAAGATCTGTTTATTGCTTAAATGACATTTTTACCTATATTTAAAGTGTTTGTTTTTTTAATATTAGTGAATGCATTTGATGTCTTACAACTTTGAAAGTATATTTGTGAAAATATTCAAAAAGTTACATCAGTTAATGAATTCACTGGTTTTGATGTTTTTTTTCTTCTTATAATTAGGATTAGAAGGAGTAATATCTTAATCCATGTTCTATTCTAGAACGCTTAAACCGTTTGTTTGTTATCTGTATGTTTGGTATGTATAGGGAAAGAATGCTAAAGCTCCAAACTTTGACAAGGAGAGATTATATTTTCAAGAGGTTGATGCATTTGAGTTGATGGAGGAGAGCCCCTCTCCGAAGAAAGTTGGCACATGGATCGTAGGCAGTATAACGGAAGAGGCCCCATTGCCTTCATTATGCTCCAGATTAGAAAAATGGTTGCTCTCCAGAAGATTAAACCCCAGATGTGGCCCCTCTAGCACACTATCCAAGATCTTTGATACTCCATCAACAAATTTAGAAACCATTCGTGATATTGATTTCAATTTTTCGGACTTCAGATTGAGATCATTGGAGCAAACTGATCTAAGTAATTCGCAATTGCATAACTTGAAAACTAGAGAAAGTAAAAAAAGTTTAATTGATGCTAGTCTTATTGAGAGTGAAGGCTGTGAAGATATAGAGGCTTGTGTTAAGAAACTTTCTCTGACATCAACATCATCTTCAATATATGATGATCATAATAGTCCATTTAGTGTTCTGTTAGAAATTTGTGGACAGTCTGCACCTGCAATGTTACAAGATGTGCTCTCTAGGTATAGGTATGTTCCTTGTTTTCTAGTAACATGCTATTTTCCTTTTGGGGCGAGAAAGGTTTGTGTAAGTGTGCACCTTCAGAGACAATCTTTTTTCTACTTCCTATGCCACACACTTCTATAATTGTGGGTATAATAGACGCTTTTTTTGTGCTTGGTATTCTTATTATTAGTTTGCAATTGCATGACAATTTTGTCTATAGTTAATATTGGATCGTGACATTAGAAAGTTGATTTGATGTTTAGTTAACCATTGAGCTGAAGAATATTTTTTCTTTGTATGTTTCCATTACAGTTTTCTGATCGTGTATTAGCTATTAAACTAGAGATAAATTTTGATTTCCCTCCACCCCCCCTCAAGATCACAGTGGACTGTGATAATTTGTTTTTTACTTTTCGTGATTGTAACTTGCAGTAAGGATGATGCATGGTTCATTCGTGGGCATTGTTGCCCCTGCTAATTTGAAAATACATGCTCACTGCAATCATGTAAAGCACCTCAAATCTAGTATACTAGATCTATTTCAGTCATTTTCAATTGAGAAGTACCTTAATTGTAATGAATAATAATGCTATGATGCCATTTTTACTTCCACCCTAAAGGTTTCATTTGTTTGTATTATTTGATGTCCTCATTCGTATAGGAATACCATTTTTCTTTCTCCAGTGGTTCAGAAACAGTTGTGAAAGTTGGTGAAGGAACATATGGAGAAGCTTTCAAGGTTGGGAATTATGTGTGCAAAATAGTTCCTTTTGATGGAGACTTCAGAGTGAATGGAGAAATCCAAAAGGTAACCAGAACATTTATATTGTAATATTATTGTTGCCAAGTGTGACTTTTCAAATAAAACTATGTTCGCCCTACTGCATGAAACATCTTGATCAGTACTTTGTTAAATTTGATTGAAGTGGTTGGATGCGGTGGTCAAGGACAAACTAATAATATTGTTATGTTAATAAACTATTCGGCTTTATGTACTACAGAGATCAGAAGAATTGCTGGAGGAGGTACTTCTTTGCAAAACTCTTAATCAATTAAGAGGAAGTGATGGAGTTTCTAATAATCTATGCAGAACATTCATAGAATCCATAGAGTGAGTATCCGACTTAGATAGTTTTAAGCTGCTGATCAAAAACATTTTCCTTGGAAAAACAATTTTTATCACCAATTTTACTTTTGCAGTTGTGGTATGAGTGACACTAGAAATGTGATGATTGGAAGAGCTTGTTCTGTTAGGCACAACTTAAAAATTGTTTTGCTCTATGCCTTGAGCACAAATTTCTTCTCATTTTGTGCCTAAGCACTATCGTCTCATCTATCTGTGGTCTGTCTTCTGTGACAGATTTAGGGTATGCCAATGTCCTTATGATGCGGCACTGATTCGAGCATGGGAAGATTGGGATCACAAGCATGGTTCAGAGAATGATCACCCAAAAGAGTTCCCAGATAAACAGGTTTACCATTATAGACTTATGTGTATCTCAAATTTATATCTCACTTACAGTAATATACTGCAGTCAACATAAATGATGGACATGGGTCTTTAAGATACTGGCTTCTTAAGTGAAACCAGTAGTTTCTAGTTTTGCTTCACAGATAAAAGATATATGTGAAAAAATGGATTAGAAAGAATAGACAAGAGGATATATTCTTTGGTTACTGTATTGAATAAGCTATCCATTCTTCCATAGATCAAGAACCAGTGTTAGTAAACTTTTTAACCAGCATTTATTGTACGAGAAAAGTTAAAATCTTACAATGACTATAAGTCTTCTAAATAATAGGTTGTCATAGTTGAAATCAGTTTTTGCACCTCAATTTTTTTTAAAATCTCTCATCTAATTTTCTCTATAAACACATATAACCTTATCAGATTTATATTTTTTTGTAATTTAGGAACCAAATATTTATCTTAGTTAAGAAGCTGTGATAAGCTACAAGTTAATCCGAAGTCACTACATTTTCCAAGCAAGAAAATTTGCACTTAACAGTTGAATGTGCATATGTTCAATATGCTAACTTGTGATTACATTTAGTGTTACCTGGTCTTCGTACAAGAACACGGCGGCAAGGATCTTGAAAGTTTTGTGCTCCTTAATTTTGACGAGGCAAGAACTTTACTGGTTCAGGTATGTTTTACATGTTGTAATTGCACCTGCTGAATGCTTGCAGCTTAATGAGAGATTAATTTTTAGATTTCCATCATAAAATACAGGTTACAGCCGGGCTTGCTGTGGCCGAATCTGCCTATGAATTCGAACATAGAGATCTTCACTGGTGGGTGTTCATGCCGTTACAGTTATATATGCAAATATGCACTCATTGTATTTTTAAGATTACTAATTTATGAATATCCAATTGTTTAGGGGAAATGTATTAGTCAGCCGAAGTGACGATCCTGCAATGTTGCAGTTCACTCTCGATGGCAGAAACATGTTAGTCGAAACGCATGGATTGATAATATCTATTATTGACTTTACTCTATCAAGAATAAACACTGGTGAGCGCTTGAATTATTGCCTTACAGAAGCTATTGGATCTTAAATTTGTCACTTGCTATGGATTAAGTGTCGTCCTATTCACAGGTGATAGCATATTGTACTTAGATCTTTCCTCCGATGCTGACTTATTTAAAGGTCCAAAAGGGAACAAACAGGTGAGAAATGCTGCTTATTTCGGGTCATACAAGTTATGTCTGATTGAATTGAACTAATAGATCTGACTATCACATGCAGTCAGAAACATATCGGAGGATGAAGGAGGTGACAGAAGATTGGTGGGAAGGAAGGTAAGATTTTTGTATATTCATTTATTATAGCCAATTTTCATCCTACATGGAAAACGTGAACTTGAATGCTTGATTATAATTGTCATATTTTGTGCATGCATGTTGGATTGTCCATTTGAGCTTGAAAGAGTGATTGAGTGCAAAATACCTGTTTGTTGTACGAATGTGGGCAAAAATATACAAATATGTGATATATGTGAGATTCCTCTCAAGTCAAGTCTTCCTTGTGGATGATAAATTTCCTCTTTTGGCAGTTCGTCTACATGATTTTTTTTTTTCCGGGCTAATATGATAATTTGCTTTGATATTAAAAGACTTGGCACACTCTTGACATTAGTCCTGGAACAGAAGTTGCAATGTTATTTATAGTTTTTGTATTCCTTGGAAACTTAATCCCAGTTGTTTTTTCAAATTTGCAGCTGTCCTAAAACAAATGTGTTATGGTTGGTCTACTTGGTAGACATACTCCTCACGAAGAAATCATTTGTAAGTCTTCTCTCTATTTATAGCAAACCATGTGCTAGTTTTGCTTATTCTCCGCATGGATATTGAATGCTACGAAATTGCAATTTTCAGGTAATATAATCTCAAAATCTTGCAATGCCATACTTTTGGTGTTATACCACTTTGCATTACTCGTTTTTAGTATATGTTAACTGTTATAACAGTTAATGATGAGAAAATCAGTCTTACAATAGTTGAAAACAAATAACTTTTTTGAGTGCTCACAAACTCTAGTCTTAATTAACTAAACAATGTCACTCAAGTTACTCAATAGATCGGCTGAGCTTATTTTTGTTGAAAACAACAAATGATTTAGCCAAAAGGAAGGCATTGTATAATGAATAATTGTTTTTGCATTTGCAGGAACGTACTTCAAAGGACGAGAGAGAACTACGCTCCTTGAAGAAACGTTTCGACAAGTATAATTCGGCCAAGGAAGCAATTTTCGACCCTTTCTTCGCCGATTTATTTGTCCAGTCTGACCCAATGGCTTAACAAGCTAAACCTGTGTTATTTAATTGTTAATTATGATAGGAGTTAGTTGAGCAGTTTAAATTTCTAGCTCCCCTTTTTGTACATATGCATCCCTATAGCCCAAACGTGATCGAGCGGTCTTTTTATGTGTAAGTTATGCTTGATCTGCTGCTTCACTCACACTTTCTTGCATCCATGGGGAAAGCTTTCTCCATTTTTAAATGTGAATACATAATACTTAACCTATCAGCCATTCTCTGTATGGCGAGATATCTTATTATTAGACTATAATTTACTATTATCCAGGGAAGCTTGTGTTGCTCTTTCTTGACTTGACCAGTGTGCAGTGAGCTGCTTTAATATTATTAAATCCTATAATATCGATTGCTTAATTGAAGAGGAAAACAATAATTCCTACTCGCATATTCAGTTAATCTAATGTAAAGGGAATTGCCCCTGTTTTGTGGTTTTAAAATTCAATGGACCCTTTTGAGTTTTGACACATGCCAGTTCCACACTACATTGGCCCCATCACTTGCTCTGTCTTGCTTTGCTTTCGGCTAGAGACCTACTCAAACAGTAGCACTTTTTTTCATGAATTTTAAAAGAGAGTAGGCATAAAAATGCAGAATAGATTATTCCACGTGGGCTGTTTCCATTCACTATTTTTGCTGTAGTTTAAGTGTATTTTTAATTGCTCTACTTTTTATCGAAATTAATCTTTATTTTAAAAGTTGATAATTTTGGTTATTTTTATTTTATTTTTTAACGAAATTGATAATTTTGGTTATTTTTATTTTATTTTTTAACGATGTGACATGTGATTTAAATAACGTGTCATATGATATAATGATGTAGAATAATTAACATCAATAAAATTAGAATAAAACATCTTAAAAATTTAATTTTTAATTTCAGAAATTTTTTATATTTATAATTTAACTAATAACATATAAATAATTAATGCATATAGATGATTTTATACGATAAAATTATATCTGACATCATTTAAAATACATAATCAATTTTGTGAATTAATAAAAATACAAAACTCTAATTAAATCTATTTTTTTACAAAATTTCCATTCAATATTCGTTCATACTGGGTAGAGATTTTTATTATTTATCTTAATAAAAAAGGGCATTGCAAGTTATAAATAATTTTGCACTATTGACCTTGAACCACAAGAATCTGAGCAAACAGATTTGGAATATTTGGGTCTACTCCGCTGAATAGTTATTTTTTTTCCCATTCCTTAAATGTCATACTTTAGTTAAATGTCATACTATCTATTAAAAATATTATTTTAGAAGTTGTGTTTTCAATTTTAAAAATTATTGTTCTAAATATTTTTTTTTGATTCATTAGTCCTAAAACACATGTTAAAAATACTAATTTTGTATTAATTTTTTGTTTTATTTTTACCTCTTTTTCCTTTCTCACCACACCACCCGTTAATATATCTATTTTTCCCTTTTTTTATAATATTTTTCTGTATTATTATGCTTTCTATGTCACTCAATTATTATGTACACAAATTTTTTAAAATTGATTAATCACATTTATAAATATAAAAAATTAATTTAAACATTACAAAATATTTATAAAATTTTAAATTAATTGAAAAGTTGTGTAAAATAAATTTACTTTTTGTCTTGATTCAACCAATGCCACTTTGATCATGGGTTGGCACATGAGCCAGTCATCATTCATGACTGAGTCAGGGAATCCAACGGCTATAAAGCATAGTTATGTGTGCATACATTAAATTAAATAAAAATTTCTCAACATTAACCATAAACAACAAAATGGTGTATATGCTCAACAGAGACAGAAACAGGGCATGTGTGTCCCAGTCCTAAACCAACATTTGTTCAATGCACATGATAAATTTTGTCAACTAGAATGAGAAGCAGCTAGCTAGATATTTGTTGTGTTGTTTCGAGTTTTGGAAAACAGTTTAAAAATAATTTATGTCACTGAAAATATTATTGGGTTGAGTCGCGGACTAGATCGCTCTCTTTAAAATGTTTTGCGGTACTGTTCAAATTGCGCAAGACAAACTATCAACCACGTCGTCCCCAGGATAAAATAGTCCATTTACTTTGTATCGGAGTTTCACTGCACCCTGAAAAACCGTTCTAAAATTACACTCGAAAGAAAGAAAAAAGAGAGAAATAAGAATAGGGAGGGACAAAAAGAGAAAAGGCTCAGAAGAAAGAAGAGCTTTTGGTATTGGTGGCATGCGTAGTGATTTATTTTGCATGTGTTCTCGCCCCTTCACAAAATTGGGGTACCCTTTAGGGCACACACCAAGTATCATACCTTTATTTTATAAACACTACTAAAATGTATAATTCTTTCTATGTGAGACTTCTATTTTTTTAATTCACATACTAACTCTGTGTTTTTCGTTTTCAAGATGTTTGTACAATGGAGCATTAAAGATTTGGAGAAATACAAAGAAAGAATTGCTTCTTTATGCAATTGGTCTTGTGATATATAATCAATTAGACCAAAACATTTCCTTAGTCCCAAAGTAACATATTTTTTTTTGTCATTCTAAAAAAACATATTACGATGTCATTTTCATCCTTACACTTCACTTTTTTTTTACCTTAACTTTATAGCTTTAGTTCCAACACCTTCCTCTACCCTTTTGATGATTTTTCACTCCTGTTCTATTCTACTAGTATGCTTTTAAAAGCAATGCATCCACTTAAATAACTCCAACATTACAACAACAGAAAGATTCTAAATTCCAAAAATACAATTTCATCATGGCCAAGAAAGTTTCTCTATGCCTCTTGTTCCTCTCTTTTCTCATTTTCTTCTGTTCAGGTAACTAATTTCAGCTTTGTCGTTTCGATTCTTCTAATCAATTTGTTTCTTTAGTTCTTTTTGTGCTACCCACTTTGTTAAAATTGAAGATTTTTATATTCAAATGCTATTTTTTTTAACCATTCTTAGCAGGAAACAATGCATTTTCAACTTCTGTTGGAACCAAATTCCAGCACAAAAACAAGATCTCAAAATCTCAGATTTGGTTTTCAGTAACAGATCACACAAATAATCAAAACATAGTACAAATCAGAAGAATTCTACAAGACATAAACAACTCACCAACAACAACAACAAATCCAGCATCAGTAACACCATCAACAATAACTCCACCAGACACACCAACCATAATCACAGTTCCATCAGCAAATCCTGTCACAGTTTCTCCAACAAATCCAACACCACTACCTGTTACAAATCCAGTTACAGCTACTCCTATTACAGTTCCAGGTACACAACAACCTGTGAATTCTTATCCACCTCCATCACCACCATCATCAGGAACTGTTCCTGTCACAAATCCTCAGTTTCAGCCTCCACCTTCAAACACAAATTCTCAATCTCAAGGTAGTTGGTGTGTGGCTAAAACTGGAATTCCACAAACAACACTTCAAACAGCATTGGACTATGCTTGTGGAACAAAGAGTGTAGATTGTTCACAAATACAACAAGGTGGAAACTGTTACAATCCAAACTCACTTCAAAACCATGCTTCTTTTGCATTCAATAGTTACTATATAAAGAATCCTGCATCAACTAGCTGTGACTTTGGAGGTGTTGCTACAATTGTTACCACTAATCCTAGTAAGATCTTTTATAGTTTTAATATCCTTATTTTTCATATTACATGTTCTGATTAAATCTTTTTGGTGTGTTTATTCTCAAGTAATGTGAGACTTTTTATTGTGTTGGAATATTATGGTTCACAAAATTGTAAGAAATGTTTTTTGAATTGTGTGAATAGGTTCTGGTACTTGCATCTATCCATCATCTTCAGGAGGAGCAGGCACATCTGGGTAAGTGAGAAATAAGAATGGAATACTTTCATTGCTGCAAGAATTCTTTGTAACCTTTAAGCCTATAAATAAGACACTAACTCAATTCCATATCTATTGATGTTTTAGCTTTTTTAATTTTTGTTTAGAAACTATCTATATTTTAGAAATATGAAGTGCAATCAATGACAAATATTAGGGGATAAATAAATATATTTTAGTTTCAGTTTATGTTTGGTTCTACTTTTGAACGTGTCAAAATTGATTCTAGAGGTGTGAAATTAATTTTGACATGTTTGGTTATTCTATAGTAGAATTCATTTTAACTTGAAGTTATAATTTTGCATCTAGAATTTATTTTTCAATGCACTTTTACATCAATGCATTCAAATGGAAACATAAACTACTTTACATTCAACTAACTTTTTGTCAAAATCAATTTTGTAAGTGTTTGGATTTACTTTTGTGATTGTGAGAGCCAAAAGAGATTTTGAAGATTTAATGTTAAAATCGATTTTGGTATATTTAGAGGTTTTAGATTAGAATTACTACAATTGATTTTAAGGTAAAGTTAGGATTTATAGCTTTAGCCTCCAACTCACTTTCACATAAGCTTTATCCAAACATAAATCATTTTCACCTTAAACTCATTTTTAAATACATTCAATTCAATCAAATTTATTGTTTGCCACATATTTAAGTATAATTTCACCTCACCTTAAACACACATTAAATATATATTAATTTATTATTTCTTAATGTAATATATGTGTACTAACCTTAAAACATCAATATATGTATGCTACAAGAAAGTGCTAATCATGGTCTTTTTTTTATTCCCATGTTTTGCAGCTCTGGTACTACCTCACCATCAACAGGTTTTGGGCCTCAAAGCTCTCCATTGGATTCCTCTCATTCAACTGGCCTTAGACCTTTCCTAGGCTGCATGCTTATGATGATATTATTGGTCAGTGGAAGACTTGTTATATGAAGCCTAGATACCTTCAATACTCTAGCTCCATGTTGGAGTTTGTATACTATTCTACATGCTAGTGTAGAAAGACAATAGTAGAATAGAAGAGAGAGTTTGTGATGATGATATCAGCCAAATGAGTTAATCAGGTTCAGGAAATGTAGTAGTAATTTAGGACTTTATTGTGTAGATCAGTGTGTATTGTGTTTGTTATGGAAATTCATTTGAATATAGATGGAAACATTGTTATAATTATTCAACAAAATAACTCCTGTCATGTGGGTAGAGTTTTTAAATTAAGGTACTAACAAGTAGCTATGTGGTATATAGTCTATATTATTTATGAGAGATTTAAATTTATAATATGTACAGCAACAATTATGGTATTGGTAAAATTAGGAAGATAAGAATCTTAAGTAATTAAACTAGTATTTTGGTTGAACAGGTATCTTTTCTTTTAATAAAATAGTTAATTTTTTGAAATTCAATTCTTGAGTTCCTAAAAGATGGAACAAGAGAACAATGATAATTACGACAATGTGAAAATGAATGACAATTTAATTGTGGTAATTGGTCATTTGTGTATCAATTAATACTTCGTTTTTTTTTTGTTTAATTCTCTGAGAAAAAATTTAAAAATTGTTTATTTAAGATTCAAATTTAAATTCTTCCAAATCACTTGTTTTTAATGAAGTTTATTAACCACTTTTAATTATTTGGTTAATTAATATAACATTTTTTTTAATTGTGTACTTTGTATATTTTTAGATTATATTGGCAGCAAAACAATAATTCAATAACCATATCAATGAAACTCATAATAAACAAGGGTACAAAGATGAAAAGCCAAACCTCATTTGTAATTATGTTTCACAAGTCAATACAAAGTCTTTGTTAAAAACAACCAAGAAAATTGCCTAGCAAAACTCAGAACTGAAAAACTTTTTCAAAATCCTCGAAATCATGTTTTTTCATCTTGCATGTATAGTGAACCTTCCTTTTATGCACCATTTCATTAGATAGGTTCAACAAAAAAAAGTATTCTACAAAAATTCAACTTATGAAAAGGCGAGAAAACACTATCCAAATCATAAACTAAGATAATATCCTAAAAGAAATATCTAAATACACCCCAAATGACTTAAAATAGAACACTCATCAAGATTGTTGTCGACGCGATTACAACATTGTAGAATGACATTTACAATTATCCAACGCTAATTACCAATTTGGCTTTGTACGTAGACAAGTTAATACGATCACTCATAGCTTAGCTCGAGTGTCCATATTGCATATTAGCCCACATTTATTTCATCCCCTCTTTGTACTTATTCATTGCTTTATTTATGATGAAATGAATTAAGCCACATTTGAATAAAAAAAATCATCCTACACTTGTCTATCATACTCTATAAGATATTTTGTCTATATAGAATAAAATGTTTCCATATATTTTGTACTTATTCAAATTTATTATTAAATTTTAAAAACAACATACAATGCATATTTAACTTTTGACTCAAACTTTTCTTTGGTATATTTCCCCCCTAATAATTTAGGGTCTAATTAATAATTTTTCCAACTATAACTTATTAACTTAATAATTGATAAGTTTCATATCATGTCTTAATTTATTATTCAAGGAAGCTACAAAGTAGTACGTTAAAATAATCACGTCTTATAATAAAATTTCATCATGTGGTATGAAATAAGTTACAGATAAGTATTCCGTCAAACAAAAAAAAAAGTTACACACAAGTAAAAAAATGAAATAAGTTACATATGTTTTTTTTTATTAAATGAGATACACATGGTCGCCTAAAAAAAGCTTTAAATATAAGTGTGATATTTAGTAAAAGATAAAAGTAGTCAGTGTAACTTTGAAATTATTCTGTAAACATTTTTACATTAAAAATAAATATAAATCGTTAATTAAATAGTTATTTGATAATAAAAATTATAAGTGACATGATGAATTAAAAGTTATTATTCACGGTTAATATAAAATTAATTGTTGTGGAAGGTGCCGTGTGATGATGCAAAGCAAAATAATCCAATCCCGTTTACCAAGTAAAATCCCAACATGGAAAAGTTACGGAAGGGAAGCAAAGTAAACGAATCAAAACTTCCCCACTCTCCACGAGTCCACCACCATCACATTATTAATCGATATTTAATAATTTTGTTTAATCTTTTAAATATCCTATAGCCAGTGTATTTATGAGACACACTTAATTTTTATTAGTGGTAAATGTGAAGCTAGTCTATAGTGATAATAAAGTATCACATTTTTCTCCTAATAATGATTGACCTGAGGCACGAAGTCTGAAGTCTGAACCCATGCAATACGGGGGAGACAAAAAGACTGAGTAAACACAAGAGCATTTGAAAAAGGGTAATTGAGTCAAAGCACAGTAATCTTCTCTATTGACATCCACCAAAACGATAGCCATGACAACATCATGATAGTCTCTTCTTACATTTAAACCGTACACCTTCTCCCTTTCTCTCTTCACCTTACCAAACCCATTCCTTTTTTATTATTATTATTATTATTATTGTTTATTTATATATATACTTATGCTTTAACTCACTCGATTCCGCCGTCATCACACCGTCAGTAACAAACTCCTCACTCGCACTCTACTCATCATCATAATTTAGGTTTTGTACAGTTATTAACGTCGTCGTTTAACGCGATCCTTAATCGATTTTTTATTTTTAAGTTGTGGAATTAAGATCGGCGATCAGATTCAGATCATGGGCGGAGGTGGAGCATCGCCGAACGCGGAGGCTCAGTACACGACGGCCAAGATATCGGTATGGTGGGATATAGAAAACTGCCATGTTCCTAAGGGTTCCGATCCTCACGCTATCGCACAGAATATCAGTTCAGCACTTGTTCGTATGAACTACTGTGGCCCCGTTTCCATCTCCGCCTACGGCGACACCACGCGCATCCATATGTCTGTGCAGCATGCTCTCTCTAGCACCGGAATTTCACTCAATCATGTTCCCGCCGGTAACTAGCTTCATTTCCGTTTTCGATTTCTGTTATTGATTGAGTCGTTTCGCTCGACTTGATGAAAAACATTGAACTGTTGTTGAAATATTACAATTCAGTTGTTATCAATATTCAATATGTTTTGAATCGAATCTCAACCGTTGAAAGTATTACTAGCTGAGTAGCTTTTAATTTCTCCTAATGATGAAGCGATTTGAAGGTTCTGATGATTTGCATGAACCTAAGTTTGCTTATTAATATGTAATAGTCAGTCAATACATGATGATTACAATTTTAAAAAATGTACTTGTGATGATAACGAGTTTGGATAGCTTGTGTTTGTTTTCAAGTTTGCAACCTTTTCACCACATTTTAAAATGAAGCTTCTAGCCGTAGTTTTGCAATGGCAGCGTGTTCAATGTTCAATCGGCGGCAGTTCTAAACACACTAACACCTATATGGAATATATTATTTTTACTATGAATGTTTTGCAAAGACGTTTAACTTTGTGTATGTCATTAGTATGATGTAACGGTCATGTATCGTATTTGGATGACAATCGTATCAATGTTTCGTTAGTGAGAAGTTTTGAAAAGGTATCTCGAAAGTATCGGAGGAAATATTTTTAAAATAAATAGAATAATTTATTGGATACTTTCTATGTATTAGGAAGTATCGGACACATGATACGAGTCGACGTCGGTATTTGATTCGTAGGAATGAACAATCTGATTATCTTGTCGAATTACCTAAAATTTTGATGACTTGTTTGTTTCCTTTATGAGTCTTTGTGGCATTATTTATTGTGAATATACTTCGTTGCAGATAGCGTGAAATTTGATACATTTGGAATTTTGTTGCGCTTAATTTTTTCATGTTTGGTTTTAGGTCTGAAAGATGCAAGTGATAAGAAGATCCTTGTCGACATGCTGTTTTGGGCAGTGGACAACCCTGCACCTGCTAATTATTTATTGATTTCGGGTGATCGAGATTTCTCTAATGCCCTCCATCAATTGCGAATGAGGAGGTATAATATCCTTCTTGCACAACCTCAAAAAGCATCTGTACCCTTAGTTGCGGCTGCTAAGAGTGTATGGCTTTGGACTAGTCTCTTAGCCGGAGGACCTCCTTTAACTAATGGTGAATCACAACAACTTGATAACAGTAGCCTTTTACCATCTTCTGAAACCGTACAAATTCCTGTCTCAAATGCCGCTCAGACGCAGCAACAGGTAGGTCCTTATTCTGAAGTTCATGCAGCAAATTCAAAAGTTCAAAATGGAGGAAGGGGATTTGATTCTAGATATCAGGGGAAACCAACTTGGAGAAACCCTAGTCAACCAAATGGTTCCAAAGCGATGAATCCACCCCCAGTTGGACATCAAGATAACCGTAATAACGTAAACAATTATCGACCTGTCAACTATAATCCAAATGTTCCTCTAAGTGGATCCGCCACAAATTTTGTCCGCGCCAATTCTGATCAGTTATGGAGCAATAATGGTAGTACCCCACAGGGAAATCATCAAAATCATTATTCCCAGCCATTAAGACCAAACATTTTTCCATTGCAACCTCCTTTTGCACCTAATAATTCATATTCTTCAAATTCCCATGCTTTCGCAACTTCACCGGTGCCACCTAGGACTAGTGGCCCTAACTTCATTACAGGGCCACATACAAATGTGCCAGATATTGGTAATCTGAACATTTCTGGTTATCCCAATAATGTTCATAACCCTCGTACTGTTCCGCAACGGAGTGGAGAGTTGAAACCAAATCCTAAGAGTATTGCTCCACTTCCTGTAAGATCAACAGATGAACAGAATGGACCTATGGTGCATAGCAGTAGCACGCAAGGCTATCCACATGGTCCAGAATATCAAACTACACCACCGGCAGCAATGGGTAATAATAAACTTCCTGCTAATGGCATGTGGGGATCTCAAGGATGTCCAAAACCTTCTGAATATGTACAAGGCCTTATTGGGGTTGTTTTACTTACCCTGAACTCGCTAAAAATTGCAAAGATGATGCCAACTGAGGCAAATATAACTGATAGCATCCGTTATGGAGATCCCAAGCACCGCAACACTGATGTTAAGAAGGCTCTGGAGAGTGCAATTGAGCAGCAGATGGTGGTGAAACAGAACTTAGGTGCTTTGACGTTGTATGTTGGTAAGAATGATAAACTTTGGAAATGTGTAAATCCTTTAGGTGGAAATCCTAAACAGCACTCCAAAGAAATTTGGGACGAAATTCAAAAATTTTTAACGACCCCTGCCGGAAGATCTGCAATAATGGGTACACACTGCAAGTAAGAATATTTAAATTTAAAATATGTTAACGGACCAAAAGATATATAATATATTCATATCCTGAAAGGTGTCTCAGTATTTTAACAGTCTGTATTTTATTTCTCTAGGTATGAAGCAGGTATTGTGATAAAGAACATGTGCTTTAAAGATCTTGCTTTGGGCGATGTCCTTCAGATATTGAACATGTTGATTCTCCATAAAAAATGGATAGTGCATCAACAGTCTGGCTGGCAACCACTCACCCTTACTCTTCCTGAGTCAAACCCCGACTCAGGGGTCACCGCAAGCACGTAACCACATCTCAATTCTGGTAATGGAAACTTGAAAGGCAGCCGGAGAAAACTCATAAAAGTAATTGAATATATTACAAGCCAGTTGGACCAGGAATTATTCTAACAAATCTCGTACGAATCAAATGATAGGTAGTAATTTTGAACTCTAGTACCCAAATATCATAAGTATATTTTTGGTTATTCCTTCAGTTCGTTGAAAACAGAAAAGTGAAAGCAGCATTTTGACGATACCTGAAACATTCCAAATACTACATTTTGGTGTTCATCACAGTGGCCCGCTATACATAATCACAGTGGATCTATCTTGGAATTAGTTTTTGCCATCCTGTGTCTTGAGCTACTGCTCAATTCCAGTCTTCCTACAAATTTATACATTGTTTGGAGATTGCCTTATTAGACTGAATTATTTGGATCCTTTTAGTGATATATTTTAATATATCCGAGATATTTTCCAAATGAGTTTTCCCAACCTTGGTTTCTGTTAATTATTTAAGAAGTGATCTACCAAGTCAGATTCTTCAGGGTTAATTGTGAAATGGAAGTCCAGAATTTGTTCGTTTGATACTTATCTGTTGATCGTCTTCCAAGATCCTAATGTTACAGGAAGGTTTATACTGAAAAGTGAACACTTAAATTGCACAAAAATTGGAACTGCACTTGTGAACTCCTGGACGAAGCTCTTTATTTGCTATCCGAACACAAATACAAGGTATTTTTACTATGGTGGATTTTGATTATGAAAAATCACGATATAGAGTTTTCAACATGATTCAAAGATGGTGAAATAGCACATCCCATTGCATTTCATGTTGCTGATGGTGCCTACAGAGTTGTGATGTTTAAATATTCTTCCGGATTTAGCTTTTGGATTTCTGGTTCAATATTCTGAAATTGGTGATTCAGTTGCGAATTGGTCTCTGGCCTTTCTGCTTTCTATTGCCTTTTAATTTTAGTAGCTGCTGCCTGCATGTATAAGAATCCGTATGAAATGCTTTGTAGTATTATTTATACATAAGCTGTTTAATGTTAGGTTCTCAGCTTTTAAATTTTATTTTCATCTTTTTTGTATCTTATAGATGTACTCTGTCAGAACTGGAAATGCGATCAATTCGTTTGATCTGGATAAACTTAAATATCAAAACGTTGTTATTACCAGTTTTCCTGAGAAATGTTTTGCCATTTTGGGTATTTGCAAACTAATTTTGTAATATGATATTGCAAACGTAAAAGACAGGAGTCTTGGTAATGGTTGTTTCTCCACTCGACACTTGGCAGAGGAATGTTGCAACTGTTCAGATTTGTTTTTCAGAGTTCTTCTACCTTTATCCCCTTCTTACGACAGCTTTTGAAAATTTTGGTCCGATTGATGCGGCTTTTTAAAAAAAATAAAAATTTAGAAAGAAAAAAAATCTAAAAATTGTTTCAATGAGATGGTGTTTTTAGCAACTTCTAAAAAAAATCATTTTTTATAATTGATTTTTTTTAAATAGTGATCTAATAATTATAAGACTTGATGATGTTTAAATGAGATGGTGTTTTTAATGACTTGATTGATTCTTTTATATGAATAATGATCTAATATACAGTGCTGCACATTTTTATTATTGTTGGAAGGAATTATTCAAGAAATCACTAATTCTTTTAATATTGGTTATATAAGTATAATGATTGAAATGAGCCGTTAATATGGTCTGAAACCAATACAAAACTGTTTTTTATTAATCAATTTCATATGTTGCAATATTTTTTTTGACAGAAATGTTTTTTTTACTCAATTTCACAGAAATGTTCGTTGCAATATTTACCTGAATCATAGTTGGATATTTGATGTGTCTTTAAGATATTATTCTGTAATTTGTAAATTATTACGCGCATAAAAATGGTTTTAAGCCAAGGTAGAATAACAAATTTGATACGTGGTGGTCCAAGTCTTAGATAACCGTGGAGAGAAATTCCAACTAAGATAACATTTTTCTATTCTTAACTCATTTTCCTAAACATAGTTGCTCTCAGTTCAGCTAGCGAAGACCATCAAGGCACCAAAATTCTGTTTATGATAAGGAAAATAAACCCATCAGCATTTTCATCATTCAACAAATAGTAGCAGGATCGATCATATTGATATATCATCATTATAAAACAAGAGATGTTAAGCATGCATTATTAAGTATAATAAATTAAATCACGTACGTTGATTTCTTCTTTTTGAACGTTGATTTGAAAATGAAATATCGTGATCTTGCAAGCACTCATAATGAAATGGCTGATGATTCAAAAGAGAATGAGGAATTGGTCTCAAACATAGTAATCATGGGTGTCTCCATGTTACTTATGGGATTGGTGACCATTACTATTGTTGGCAACATAAACGGTGGTTCAAAAAACGAAGCGAATTTGAAGACCATTAATTCTATTTGTGAAAAAACAGAGGCACCAGAAAGTTGTCTTCATGTCTTAAAACACGTAGGTGAAAGAGCCACAGTTTTGAATTATGTGAAAGCTTCTATTAATGCAACCCTTGAAGAATTATCAGTGGTTAACACACCCAAACCTTATCTTGAAAGGATCCTAACACCTTTGCAGGCACAATCTTATAAAGATTGTTTAGAATTGTTGACTATGGGAAAAGAAGAACTAGAATATTTATATATGATGGCAAATTCCTCTATTGAAGATGGTGATGTATACACTATAAACCCTGATGATGTTGTCAATAGCCTAAGTGCTATAATTTCATATCAACAAACTTGTACTATTGAATTGGTGAGAACAAATAGCTATGACCTTTTGGGATATTCATTGAAATTGCCAATTCTACTTACAAAGATTACACTAGCCATTGTTGATAATTTCGTGGAGAAGTCAAATATGGAAGGTCGACTACTCGATGGGGTTAAAAAATGGCTTCCAAGAGCTGAGCACAAATTTATGGAAGTTGAGGAGACAAGAATAGTTGTAGCTCAAGATGGAAGTGGTAATTTCACAACCATAACTGAGTCACTAAATGAATGTGCAAAGAATAAAAATAGTTCATGTGTTATTTATGTGAAGAAAGGTAAATATGAGGAGAGAGTTGTGGTACCTAAGAAGTTAGATCAAGTGTTGATGTATGGTGATGGACCTATGAATACCATTGTCATTGGAATCAACACAAGAGACATCACCATGGTTTCAACACCCTTTCATTCAGCTACTTTTGGTAATTAACTTAACCTCTTCAACACCAAATAATATGCATTCAATAATATATTTTATGTCTAGATCGCATCCTTTAAAATTTGGGTTATCTATATTTTTACGGTATAAAATTTCAAATTTTCAATTTTTAATCTTTATAAATTTTTTCTTTAATTTTCAGTCTCTAGAATGTTTTTTCATCAATTGTAATCTCTATAAAATCAAAATAAATCGAGATTTTATCGAAATGTTATCAAACTTTGCAATACACTTTATATGTATGTTATGATAAAAGTATCTGAAAAAAATAATCTCAAAAATTGATTTTTAAGTCTAGATTTATGTTATTTTAGTTTCTTGAGCTTTTGAGGCTTAAAAAGTTATATTTAATTTTAAAAAAATAGAATTTTTTATGGAGAAAATGCTTATAATATTCTTAACATGAAAAAATTAATTCAAAAATAAAGACTAAAATTAGTCATTTTAAAAATTATTAGGATCAACGAAAATTTGTTTTGTGGGAACTAAAACAAAAACCTCTATATTATTAAAGAAGCAAGTTGATTTTGGAGAAAATGCTTAATTTTGATTTTGACTCTTATGAAATGCAGTTGTAAAGGGGAAAGGATTCACCTGCAAAGACATGGGTTTCATTGCTCCAACTGATATACCAGGAGCACCAGCACTGAGTGTACTTTCTGATCATGCAGCATTCTTCAACTGCAAAATTGAAGGTGAAGAAGGAACCTTATACGCCATAGCGCAACGCCAATTCTATCGAGACTGCGAAATTCGCGGTAACGTAGACATAATCAAAGGAGACTCAACAACTCTAATTCAAAACTCAAAAATCATTATAAAGCCTCAAAACACATCTAACACAGTTTTAAGGAAAAATGTGGTGAGTGTTCAATCAAGGTTAGATAAATATGAAAGAACAGGACTTGTGATTCAAAACTGCACTATAACAGCAGCATCAGAAGGTGAAGAAAATGATAATAATCTTGTTGGGTCAACTTGTTTGGGAGTTCCACGTAGTGAATATTCAAGAACAATCATAATGGAATCGTTTCTTGGTGATGTTATACGTCCAAAAGGTTGGTGTAAATGGAGTGATAATTATGGAATTGATACAGCAACATTTCTTGAGTATAATAACAGAGGACCTGGTGCAAGAAATGATAAGAGGGTTCATTGCGAGAGTTATAAAACAGTTTCTATAAATCAGAGAAATGATGAAATGATGAATTATACAGCTGCTGAGTTTATTCAAGCTGACCAATGGTTGATGAATTCTGGTATTCCATATGAATCTGGTTTTTTCTTCCATAAATAGATCAGTATTAATTTGGACTGTGTATTATTATTATTATTATTATTATTATTATTATTATTATTATTATATGTTATTGAAGTTATTTGCTAGTAGGATCATAAAACCCTCATTTTGGTTTTCTGTAAAGTCTATATCTATTAATGGATAGGAGTCATTAAATTGATTGATTCAAATTAAAACTAGATTAGATTCAAAGTGTATTTTTTATTTGTCATTTACAAAGTTCAAAGTAGTATTATTTATTAGTTTGACAAAATTATTCTTAACTATATATTACATAGAGAGAGAAAAGATGAAATGAGATAATAAGTAAAAAATAAATAATTTTATGAAAAGAAACAAAATTTATTTGTTTTATTGGTATGGTAAATAACTTAAAAATGACAATTATAAAAAATAAAAAAAAAGGGGGTAGAAACAGATGTGGATCATGTCATACTCCCAGAGTGAACAGTTCCTCATAATCACAAATTAAAAATATTTTATCTCTCTCATTTCATAATCGTTTTATGGTAATGCTGTTTAGTACGAATGAATTCAATAACGAAATGCAAGAAACAATACATGTAAAGATTTTATAAGGAAAACTAACGTTAACTTTGGTCTTCCACGAATACCACGAAGGGCGTAAGTTAAAAGCAACCAATCACAAACGGCCACATCTCTTCATAAAATAGTTTTTCACGACAAAAAATATTCTCATCTTTTATCAAAGTATTTTTATTTTTATTTTATCTTAGATGTGGTTTTATAATATATATATTAAGTATTAATAAAAATGATGGAAAACCAAAATGCTGAATTGAGACATAAGATAATTACTAGCTAGGCATTTTATAAGATAGTGTTGAAGATCAACTAATGATATCATGGTTATTCAACTCAAACAAATTTTAAAAGTGATGCCATAATTTTTTGGATGGATCAAAATATCTTAGTCTTTTTTGGGCATGTAATTGAAGAGCTCAATCAAACCTTCCGTCGGCCCTTTTGAGGTGTGCCAAAATTAACAGCTCTAAATACAAATAGCATTCTACTTCTGTTCTGGTAAGGCAACAAATAACAGAAACAGTTAAATGACTATTTGGTTACCTTAGGAATCGAGTTGTCCGTCATTGAAATAAGATCCTTACTAATATTAATGTATAAAATCTACAATTAAACAGATCAAATATGATAGCTTGTTAAAATAAACTGTTAATAACATTTCAATAAAACTCGAATTATTTAAATTTTCACAAATATTTTAAAAGAAAAAAAAATAAATTCTAGACATCAACCAATAAAACTTTGAAAAACATTTAAAAATATCAAATTTTCTAAACTCTTATTAAAAATATGATTGCCAAACATCAAGTTTATGGTAGAATTTGATATAACCCTGAAGAAGCAGTTGGCATAAGGCGGTTAAAATAATTAGATCGCAAGAGAATCACAATTATATTTACAAGGATAAATCCATAGATCTCAATATTGAAGTTACTCACTATGGGGGGATTCTACTCAGCAAAGCTAATATGAGCAATTGCTGTAGTTTACCAGCAAAACCTGCAGTCCATGGTACCGAAACCATCACAACTACCCAAGCTTGCAAGCAATCGAGCAATCACATTTTATTCATCAGAAAGAAGATATTGAAACTTCTCAACTGCAAATAAACAGAAAATATCGCTCTAGTAAGAGTGAAAAAACAAATATAACATAAAAACAAAATAATTAAACCAAAATTTACTACATGGATTCTTAACAATTTCAATAGAATTTTCAGCCTCTATACTCAAGAACAAGAACAAGCATTTATTTCCCTGGTTAGAAGAAATATGAGAACAGAGTAGCTACTTTCAATGATTGTTTTGTTTATGAAGGAAATGACAATTTACCCTGTGCTTAATAATATTTGTTTCCCTGACAAGTATTGGTTTCACTAGACAGGCCTAGAACAGAATAATTAGTTATCAGTTTGCAAAGAAAAAGACACCAACTGATCCCAAGCCAAGAGAACAACAAAATGACATGATGACGAGTTCACGGCAAACATCATTACAAATAAAGAAACATTATTTCTCACGACAAAAAATCTCACGGATGGAAAACGGCCAATAAGAAGCTCTGGCTAACATACATGGGTCGTTACTGAATTAAAAAGATTGATTTCAAATTTGCCATGTCACTCATGATAAGTTCGTGATACACTGCATTTCCGTTATAAAAATTTAACAACACTAAATGAACGTAATTAGTACAGCTTATAAAATCCAAATTTGAATCATTTAATAATCTGCCATCTTTCATAAATAACACAACTAACTTCAAATGAAATAAAGCCGTAACTGCCGTTTAATCTTTAAACCCAGTGGAAAACATTCTCAATATAGTATGTTGTTTAACCTAATCGTATCGACATTGATGCCACAACATTGTAGAAAATAAAACTTTTAGACAAGTAAAATGACATGTGAGAAAGGTAGCAACATTTAGTGCTTGAAACTGTATCCAAAATAACATTTTAAGGGGGCTTGGCACCCGATCAAAGCACAATCACCAGCCTCACCATGGTCATTTATTAATGCAAACAAACTTCCTATCAAGC
Organism: Cicer cuneatum; assembly: GCA_037974295.1. Lineage (NCBI taxonomy): Eukaryota > Viridiplantae > Streptophyta > Magnoliopsida > Fabales > Fabaceae > Cicer > Cicer cuneatum. The sequence goes on along the minus strand of JBBPBO010001986.1, from coordinate 69,784,127 downwards.
AATCAAAGCAATTACTACAAAATTGATATATAATGTCAAAAGGGAATGTGAGCTAACCTCTTCAATTCGAAAGAAGAGTACAAGCAAAACCGTTATCCACAAGTTGGTTAACAGCATCCCTAAACTTGTAATAGTCTTCAACTTTATTGTAAACCTGATGAGAAATCCTAGCATACCCTGTTACAGGCTCAAGTTCCCCATCTCTAGGTGGTCTATAATATATAGGAACTTCAACTCCAAAAACATCCCTCAAATGTGTCCTTAACTTAAGTGCATCAGAATCACTCTTAACCCCTAAACTAGTAGGCAAACCAACCATAACCATACTAGCACACATATTGGAAGGACTCCCAAGATGAGTCCCCCAAGCTTTAACCAACATCTCTCCCATCTCAACAACAGCTTCATGATTCCTCTTCTTAATCCCTTCAATACCACCTTCAAATCTATTGACAAATTCCAAAACATTAGGAACCACCAATTGAGCACTATAGTCTCTTGTTCCAATCCAAGCACTTTCCACAGCCAATCCATTTCCATACTCATGAGAAACCACAGGATGATGCAAATCACCACTACCACCACCCTCATATTTAGGGTTTTTTCTATTGTACAAAAACGCTATGGAAGGCGGACAAAAAAACCACTTATGCAAATTACTAGTGTAAAAATCAGCACCAATCTCTTGCATATCAACATCAGTACAACCAATTGAATGAGCAGCATCCACAAAAACTTTTTCAACACCTTCCTCTCTACAAATTTGAATCAATTCCTTAACAGGAATAACAACACAAGGCATTGAAGTAACATGATCAATAACAGCAAGCCTAACTTTTTTACCTTCAGATTTTCCTTTTTCCAAAGCTTTTCTAAATTCAGTAATAATTTCATCGTTAGAACTAACCGGAAAAGGAAGAGGAACTTCAATAACTCTACCACCAGCGCGAGTGACGTAAGCCTCCATCGATTTCTTAACGGAGCCGTAAGCGTAATGAAGCATGATAACGACGTCGTCTTTCTGAAACGTTCCTTCACGGAAACACCAAGCGGTGTGTTGAAGAACGATGGACGCGGCGGTGGTGGCGTTATCGACGATAGAGATTTCGTCGATGTGATTGGCGTTAACTAGGTTTTTGATTATGGAACGAGAATGAAGGATTGCGGGTTTGAGATGGTTGAAGTAGAAGTGATCGGGTTGACGGAGGTACTTGAGTTGCCAATTGTGTTGAGCAGAGATGATTGAGGAAGGACAGGAACCGAAACTGCCGTTGTTAATGCGAGCGACGGTGGTATCATGGTGGGAGAATTCGGATTGAATCTCGGAAGGAGTGATGAATGAAGAAGAAGAGAGTTTTGGTTTTTTTGGTGTGGGGTGAGAGTGGGAAGTTCCGTTGAGGTCAGGGATTGAACGGTGATTGTTGTTGGAAGCCATTGATTGATAGAATGAATTAACGGTGGTGATGATGAGGATTGAGAATTGGAAGAATGAGAAGAAAGAAAAGAAAGAAAAGAGAGATCTGAAGGAAAAGGAAAAGAAAAAGGATGAGGATAGCGCCGTCAGTGGAATTAGGAAATGGGGACAACTGGGATAATACTCACCTCCAATACCATTCACAAGAATGTAAAATGTAAATTGTAAAATCACAATAAAAAAAATATATAAACACTTAAATTATTTACAACAAACTCATTATTAATTTTATTTATAAATCAAATTTTGATAATTTTTATTGTTAAATATATTTTATTTATGATTGTATTAGTAATTGAATGTTAATATATCAATAAAATGATTATTTTTTTTATTTTTTGTTTATTCTAATTTTTCTTAATAAATTCGTTTAGAGTAAATAAATATATATTATTAAAGTATCTAGGTAAAAAATTACCGGATAAATATGTGTAGCTTCACCCCTGATAACTACTATGTCTTGATGTCACAAAAAACAAAAAAGATAACTACTATGTCTTACTTTTTTAAGGGTACATGTCTGACATACATCGCATTAGTTTTTGGTGAATAAGCATATTACTGGTCTAACAAGTTGTTAGTGTTATTTGTGTAAAAAATAACAAGTTGTCAAACAAGTTGTTCTATAAAAATGGAAAGAAGTAACAAGTTGTTATAATTTTTTTTTTTAATTAAAATGGGGCTAAGACCCAAGAATATCATTACAAAACAAAACCCACGTTTTTGTGAACCAACAAAACAAAACCTCTATGCTTTGTGGAGTCTCTCTTAACATGCTTGACCTACAAACTCCAATTTGCAAAGCAAGTTCACGCAACATTACATCCTCTTAGGTAGTATGACAAAACTTGACCTCCAACTCTTGGGCCGGCCATTTCCTATAACTTCTTAATTGATTATGGGTTGGGGATTTCTAATATTGTTGGTATTTTAATGCTATGTTTTGTTTATATAAAAAAGTGAGAGGAAATAAAAGTAAAAGAAACAAAAGTAGAAGGAAAGAAATAGAGTAGAAAGTGTGATAATATAGTTATTTGATTTAAGATAAAGTAGAATGAAGGAAAAGTATATATTTTATCTTCTCTAGTTTGGTTAAGTAGAAAGTGAAAGGAAATAAATAAATAAAATTATAAAATGGCGTTTAAAAAATTTAAATAAAAGGACAACAATGAAAACAAAGAAAAATTATTCTTTTGGTAATTTGTTTCTCTCACATTCACTTCTTTTCAATATAAGAATATTAAATTTTTGTGGGTTCTACCTTCTTTTTTTCCTTTCTTTTCTATAATTGTCCATCAAACAATAGAAAAAAATTTAAATTTGTGTGTTTTCTTTTTCTTTCATTAAGTTTTCCATTTCTTTGTCTTGTTCCAATTATAAAGATCAACATTATTTATATGTCATACTTAAAAATAGCGGTGATTGATTGTTGTTACACTAGTAATTTATTTTCTTTTTTTCTAGTTGAGCATGTCAAAGAACAGCTAATGATATTTCTTATCCTTTAGTTACATTTGTGTTAGTGTTTTATATCTAACTTGACGATCATTTTTTTATTGTATTGTTTCTTTCATTCCGAGTGATTTAGTTGGTTAATGAGTGCATTCTTCCATCAAAACAACAAAGAGAAAACATCGACCGCATATTGTGCATTCTCAATCTCACAAACATTTAAAAAGACAATACATCTACGTGTTAGGAAACAAGACACCAAAATTGCTTTAAAGAATTGTAATAAGAGTTCTTTTGTCATATCTATTCTTTTAATAGGTATAACTTATAACAAAACAAGAGTATAACCATTTCATAGCCTATAAGAACTAGGGCATCGACACATGAATTTGTCTCACAACAATTTTGTTTGACTTTAACCGTTTAGCCTGAGGAATGAATTAAAGATAAAACCTCGTTGAGGAGAGGTTAAATATGAGCTATAGAAGTGGACAAATTCATAATCATAAGGCACATGTCGTCATATGTCATGTGAGGGTGAGCTCTCAATTCATTCAAATCTTATGAAGTGGAAAATGATAAAAGTTGTCTAATATTTATCCTATAGTAGTCTCAATATGAAATTGTGAATGAGTAAATAAACATGTAGTTCTTAAATTTGTAAGCATTGATTAGTTTAATTTTTAAAATCTGTTAATAATAAATTTAAGAGACTAATTTATTATTTCATAAATTTTAGAAATTAAATTATTAAAATTTTGACGTGCAAAATATTGATTTACTTCATTCTCAATATACCTTTTATTGCATGAGTTGTGTTCTAGATTGGAACTGGTTTGGGACTACTGAGGTCCAAGATCCCTCCAAGACTAACCAAAATAGGTCCGTCCAAACCCTCAAAGGACCTGAACAATATTTGAACATTTTGAAGTAGCTAGAATATCACTAGAAGAGGGGTTGAATAGAGATATTTGATGTTTAAAAATTTCTTTTAAGTTTTAAAGCTTTATCCTCTTCGAGAGGATGAAAGTCAGAGGTTGGAAATTCAAACTATGAGTAAGAACAGATTACTTTTAAAAGACAGAGAGAGAGAGAGAGATTAGAAAATGATACACAACTTTATACTGGTTCACCCAAAAACGGGTTACGTCCAGTCCTCACACACTTGTGAGATTTCACTAAGAAAACAGTCAACCTCTCGCAGAGGTTAGTTACAGCTTTTGTGTTCTTGAGCTTCACTTGGCTTACAATATCTTCTCACGGATTTCAACTATTTCTAAGTGTAACTCACTTAGAAATTACAGTATAGTTTGAAGGTGTTTTTGATGTTACTCTTTACTAGCACTTTCTAAAAAGGATGTTACAAAGATCTAGTGTAATACAATAGAAAGTATAAAGAGAGGATGAGAATGACACTTGATAGCTTTTAGACTTTTTCTTTGAATGCTTTGTAGTTGTGTGTACAATGAAGAAGTGCACCATTGCTTTTATAGAGTTGTAAGAAGGTCTAACAATGTGTTTTGGTGCTTCATGTCCGTTGGGCACATTGATCAAAAAGTCAAGGCCAGTATTCTGAATTACAGAAATGCCATTCAGCTGTCTTTTTTCTTGTTTGAGTGCAGGAGGATGAGAATACAATCCATCCTCGTATGGCAGATACAAACCTCCTAGAAGTTCGTGTCTTAGCTGTCATTTTGCTTTTTCGTTCTCCAAGGCATGTCAGATTCTATTTTGGGCTTTGTTTAGTATAACCTTTATGTGCAGTTCAAAAGGTAGAATCATTTTCATCATAAGCCTATGAATAGAGCTAGAGGTCCATTCTTCTATATTCCAAATTTCTATGTTCATCCTCTGCCTTTCTTTTTCTTCAGTTGACTTTGTTTTTCTTTCAAACTTTAACACTGATTTGACTTTGCACATGGAAAGAAATCAAAGTTAACGTGATTATGAATATTTTGACTAATAGTTGGTTCATCCTCTTTGAAGATCCATCCTCTAGTCCATTCACCAGTTTGAAAACTTGTTGAATTTACATAGATTTTATCTCATTTGAAGAACAACCTGTTTTCTAATAATAATACACTCAAGAGCACAGATTAGTCTTAACAAGAATCATAATCATTTAATTTTGTTATCATTAAAACCATTAGAAAGAGATTTTGTCTCAACAATATCCCCCTTTTTGATGATGACAAAATTCTTTTTAGATTATGATAGATTTTGATAGATCTGAATATAAGCTCCCCCTCAATATTATAAGAAATGATTTAAGCAATTTCTTTTTCAAGTATTTTTGTAAAAAAAATCTTTTGAAATTTTTTTGTAATGAGCTAACTTTCAATTTGACAAACAATTAGATGGCATGATTCACAAAGTTAAAACAAACATATGTCAAAGTTATTACAGACAAGAGGCAGAATGTTTTTAACAAACCCAAGAAATTGCAATTTTAAAACAAGCTAAAGTCTTCATAATCTTGCTCCCCCTGAATTTAGGCAGCAACAAAAAGAGGAGGGCGAACGGCTGGAGGAAGATCAGGTAGATGATGATGAGTCATCTGAGGAGGAGGAGGTGGAAGGGTGAGATGCAGCATTTGGAGGTGGTTGGGCTTGTGGAACTAGAGGACGGTCTCCTAGGAGAATGGTAGGAATGAAATGGTTGGTGATCCAATTGAGAATTAGGCCAAAATGAGTCAGCAAATGTTGAAAATTTGTGAAGCTTTCAAACATCTTCTTTTGGTTCTTGCGAATCTTTTTCAACATTTTCATTTGGTTTTCATCTTTGCGCTCTTTCTTCTTGTGGCTTGAGCAATCTTCTTTGGGAACATCAGATGTTGCCAAGAAGGAGTGGGTAGAGTTAAAAGGACCTGGAACCTCGGGAGGAGGTTGAGAGGACTCACCAGCAAGAGGATTAAAGTGAGATGAACCAAAAGTGTTAGGATTAGGAACATAAGGAGTGCTTGTGGGCAAACTTTCATGAGGCGGCAGTGGACAAGATGAGATAATTGTGACTGAGTTTTTGAAAGAGAAGGATGAAAGGATTTTTGTTTTCAAGGGAAGGATGTTTTCACGATTTGATGAAGGGAATACGGAAGGAATATTGGGAAGAGAGAGGTTACAGTAGTTGTGGATTGGACGTGAGGGTATGATGAGGTAGGCTCGTGACTAGGTCGCGCGTGTGACAGGAGTAGTTACTTTTCAGCCGTCAGCATTTAATGCATGACGGAAGCCAAGGAGTTTGGTTGGAAAACTGCACATAGAGGGGAAACGTGCGCGGCAATTGTTGACTCTGGGCCATTTCACCAAAAAAGACAAACATGTTTTTGTTTTGAAACTTGCAGAATCAGTTTGGACAAAGTAATTCAAATTTTGACCCAAAAAATGGTTTGACTGATTTAGGAGTTTGAAAGGGACCAAACTTATTTCCTTATTAATGAATGATCCTCTTGTGATACCTTTAGATGCACAGTGATTTTTCCAAGAAGTTCAACATATAAAAAGTAATAAAGAATTTAAAAATAAACAATAAGTCTTAAACAAAAAAAATTAATGAATTTCGGACAAACTTATGATGGAGAGGTTCTCCAAAATATTTTTGTATCTGTCCTCCTGAAGATGTTTGGTAAAAATATCAGCTAATTGTTTTTCAGTTTCAATGAAAATTAGCTCAATATCTCCCTTCTGAACATGATCTCGTATGAAATGATGTTTAATTTCGATATGCTTGGATCGAGAATGTTGTATGGGATTTTTTGAAAGATTTATGGCACTTGTATTATCACAGAGGATGGGAATTTTTGCGTACCTTAGTGAATAGTCCTCCAATTGATTTCTTACCCAAAGTATTTGTGAACAGCATTGGGCAGCTGATACGTATTCTGCCTCTGTGGTTGACAAAGCAATTGTGCTTTGTTTTTTGCATGACCAACTTATGAGAGACTCCCCAAGAAATTGACATGTTCCACTCGTGCTCTTTCTTTCAACTTTATACCATGCATAGTCCGCATCACAGTATGCCAAGAGGTCAAGGTTTGAACTCTTTTTATACCAAATTCCAACATCAGTGGTACCAATCAGATATCTGAAGATTCTTTTTACAGCTATACGATGAGATTCCTTTGGAGAGGATTGAAATCTTGCACAAAGTCCAACAGCAAACACAATGTCAGGTCTGCTTGCAGTTAAGTATAGTAAGGATCCAATCATCCCTCGGTACTCCTTTTCAGATATGGAGGTTCCTTCATCATCTTTATGTAATTTGGAGGATGGATGCATAGGAGTCCCCATGGGTTTTGCTGAATCCATGTTGTATTTTTTTAGAAGATCTTTGGTGTACTTTTCTTGGGAAATAAAGATGCCAGACTTCATTTGTTTAATTTGTAACCCAAGAAAAAATTTCAGTTCGCCCATCATGCTCATCTCACACATTTTTTCATTTGTGGACCCAAAGATTATATCATCAACATATATTTGCACAATCATCATGTAACACCCCGAGTTTAAAACACAGCGCGGGTGCATTTTTTTTATTTTTAAAATCAATAATAAAAATGATTTTCCTGATTTAATTTTAAAGGAATTAAAATAAAGTTTCCGTAAATCAATAAGTACTCAATTTCGGGAAATTTAATAATAAACATTAAGGCATTTTTAAAATGTTAACAATGTGAGAGTGCAGAATAATACAGCGGAAAAAGTCGTACATTAATTCCCAAAATAAAATTACATTTCCCAAAACTCAAGACCCTATACAAAAGTCTAGACTGATCATGCACTAAGCTACAGTAGCACGATCTCCACCGTATCCTCTATAAGTCTCGTCTTCAGCCAACCGTCCGTCCCTCTGCGTTGTCCACGTAGACTTCGTACATAAAGATCAGGGAAAACTAACGACGTTTCCGTCGTTAGTGTATCCGTCGGTAGGACGGGTTCGGGTAACATCTGAGGGCAAAACCCAATTTCCACAATATAATAGCAAGGGGTCACCAACCGAAAATAACAAATATTCACATAGCATATATTTCTCAACAACACATGTATTCATGGCATAATATATGATGACAATAAAAATGCTCATTGGAAATTGCATAACATATATATCTTTTCAAAAACAGCAGCCAATTATTATGAAGTATGCGGTAAGTACAAACAACACGTCAACCCAACACAATCATTAATCCAGAATTTCAGATTCTTAACAGCACTCACACACATTAATTTCCAACATTCATCATATAAACAATCGTGACACACCGGTCAAATCCCTCAATGTAATGCATATATGCTCGTGCATAATTTTCTTGGAATCACCAAGGTGCAGTCGCTCACAGACCAGCACAAATTAACGGCTCTCATGACCAGGGTGCAATCGCTCAACAGATCAGCACCAGTGCAGACGCTCAACAGTCCAGCACATCGTGCAGTCGCTCAACAGACCAGCACGTTTGACATCACCCAAGGTATAATCGCTCAACAGATCAGTACCCAGTGCAGACGCTCAACAGTCCAGCACTCGTGCAATCGCTCAACAGATCAGCACGGGGTTGCGCATTTCAGGGTACAGACGCTCAACAGTCCAGTACCAGTGCAGACGCTCAACAGTCCAACACTTATATACCAAGGTACAATCGCTCAACAGATCAGTACCTAGTGCAGACGCTCAACAGTCCAGCACTCGTGCAATCGCTCAACAGATCAGCACGTGGTTGCGCATTACTCTATGGCCCATCGCGGGTACCACTTGACTATGCAATGCATGGAAGATGCAGTGTTTCACTTCTCTAGAAACAGCATATAAAACAGAAATTCATGCCTCTCAATCATATTTAACACATCTCAGCATAATCAAAATTCTCATCATCACAAACATGACTAAACAGCCAAATATTCATTAACATTCTGAAATGTTTTTCCCAGACTCTAACATTCAATTACAATATTTAAAACTGGGATTTTTCTGGGATTTACGAATCTGTATTCGAATACAGCTCTTCTGTATTCGAATATTGTATTCGAATACAGAAGAAAAAAACAGTATAGAATCACTCTCTGTATTCGAATACAGAGGCAGATTTCAGTGCATAAATCAACCTCTTTCATTACATTAGTAAAGTTTTTAAAACTTCATCACTACTTCAAAATCTCATCAAAAGTTCCACTTTAACTCACCACAACATTCCCAGTATTCCCCAGACACTCAGGGTTTACAAAACACTCTTGAAAACTTGGAATTTTCTGCAAACTCGAATCTGTATTCGAATACAGAAGCATGAACTACAGTTTTAACATTCTGTATTCGAATACAGCATGCCTGTAGTCGAATACAGAAGACCAAACCTTGAAAATTTCAGCATTTCTCCCATGTCCTTAAAGGTTTTTCAAAACATCATCCCTTCCACTTTAAAACCATTTCACAGACCTCATTTAAATCATTTAAATCCTTCTCAAAGTTTCTCAATACTTTAAAACTCACATGACAATGATTAAAATTGATTTTTTTCTGGAAAACACGAATCTGTATTCGAATACAGCTTCCTTGTATTCGAATACAGAAGCTGAAAATGGAGTTTATGGAAAAACTCGAATCCGTAGTCGAATACAGCATGCCTGTAGTCGACTACAGATGAGAATACAGTGTTAAAATTTCACTTATGTATTCGAATACGACATGGTCGTAGTCGAATACAAAGGTTTAGTCAGAAGCAAAAATCCTTCTTCTGTATTCGACTACGGGGGCTCATAGTCGAATACAGGTTTTGAAAACTTAGGCAAAACAGAACTTGACAGGTTGTATTCGAATACACTCATGTTGTATTCGAATACACCTTCGAAAAACCAGTGAAATACTTCCTGAAACATCAACACTTTTTCAAACTATTTCTTTAAAAATAACAATCAAACATCAAACGGATTCTGCACTTTTTCAAAACACTTCCCTCATTTAAAATCCCTTTTCCTTTAAAAACCATCAACACCACCAGAATCACACAAAACAACCCGAATCAGAATCATCAATATCACCAGAATCACTCAACACAGAACAGAATCAAAGTCACCATCACCAAATCATTCAGATTTTCAAACCATCAGAACATCATTTAAACATTGAAGTTTCCTCACTCATCAGAACAAACATGCAAGTATTCAGTTCTCTCAAAACACCAGAATGACATGCAAATACTCAGCTTCATCAAACATCAGAATGACATGCAAGCACTCAGTTTTCTCAACAACAGAATGACATGTAAAGCATTTCAGCTTTCACCACACAATAGAATAACATGCAAGTATTCAGCTTTCATGATACCACAGAAATACATGCAAGCATCACAATACAACAAACCTCAACAGAATGCATTTTTGCATTTTAAGACTATTTTCAAAACAGTTTTATGACATGCATTTTAATCATCATTAAAATAACATGCAAACATTTTCCAGCTTTCACCCATAAGTAAAACAACATGTTTTATTCGAAAAACAGCCAGCAACAACCATCGGGATAATCACATATCAACAAAATGCATTTTCTTTCAAAATGTCATTTTTTGAAAACAGTTTTTCTTTTAAAAACAGAACTGAAATAACACACATTCGTGGCCCTAATGCAGCTAAAAGATGGAAGGTGCCCTTACCCTTGTAGCGTGCTCTGCTATTTCTCTTGTTCCTGCTACGTTCCCTTTTCTGCGTCTAAAAACGGCGAAGCTGTTCCCTAAGTTTGCTGCTGCAAAACTGGGCTCTTTGGCTTCGTAACGAGGTGGGGATTAACTTTACTACTGTGGGTTTTTTGGTTTTCTGGTTGGAATTTCAGTTAATGGTGTTTGGAGGAATTTCCCTCTCTTCAATTTGAATTCGGGAATGGCAGAACAGAGACAGAATGGGAGGGGAGATGGAGTTGGTACATGCAATATGGGCAGTGAGGAGGAAGGAATGGTGTTCTGACTTCACCATCCTTCTCACTCCTATTTATAGGCTCTCATGGTGCCACCTCACTTGCCACTTGTCTGATTTCCAGCTTTTAATTATCTTGCAATTAGCCACTAATCCTTAATTAGCGGTCCGATTAATTTAATTACTTGAAATTAAATTAATTTAATTCTTCACCCAATAATTTAATTCATCTTCCAAATAAATATTTATATATATATATATATATATTCACTTAAATCATACATATATTAAATATTTACAAAAATTCCCAAAATACCCTTGACAATAATTCCAAAAATTAATAATTAAAATTAAGGGTCTTACACATCACATCCTCTTTAAGAGTTTTCTTAAAGAGTGTGGTGTCAATCTATCCTCTTGAAAAACCATTTTCTTTTAAAAATGAGCTTAACCTCTTATACCAAGCTCGAGGAGCTTGTTTTAATCCATAAAGAGCCTTAGAGAGTTTGAAAACATGATTAGGTTTTTTCTCATCTACAAAACCAGGAGGTTGGTGAACATACACCTCCTCATTTAAGAAACCATTCAAAAAGGCACTTTTGACATCCATTTGAAATAATTTGATACCTTTATGAGTAGCATAAGTTAGGAGGATTCTAATAGCTTCAAGTCTAGCAATCGGAGCGAATGTTTCATCATAATCTATTCCTTCTTGTTGGTTGTACCCTTGAGCCACTAGTCTTGCTTTATTTCTAATGACCTCTCCATCTTCATTTAATTTGTTTCTAAAGATCCATTTTGTTCCAATGATGGATTTGTCCAGAGGATGGGGCACAAGATCCCATACTTTATTTCTTTCAAATTGTGATAGTTCCTCCATCATTGCTTCTACCCATGATTTGTCACATATTGCTTGATCAATATTTTTTGGTTCAACTTGTGCTATCATGGCCATGTTATTTGCAAAGGATTGTCTGGTCCTCACACCATATGTCGTATTCCCAATAATCAGATCAAGAGGATGATGCGTTGCTACCTTCCATCCTCTTGGAGGCTGCTGTGAGGATGGATCAGAATTGTCCTCTTCGTTTGGATTGTGTACTTTAGAGGATGAATGTTCATCTTCTTCTATTTTATCCATATTTTCTAGACACAAGTCATCAAACTCATCAAAAATAACATGCATGGACTCCTCCACAGTTTGAGTTTTAAGATTATAAATTCTATAACCTTTTGACGATGTGGAGTATCCTAAAACTATACCTTTATCGGATTTTGGATCAAACTTTCCCAAGTTGTCTTTATTATTTAGTATGTAGCAATAACAACCAAAAATATGAAAATAGGAAATATTTGGTTTTCTACCTTTCCAAAGTTCGTAAGGAGTTTTATTTAAAATTTTTCTGATAGATACATGGTTTAAAACATAGCAAGCTGTGTTAATGGCTTTAGCCCAAAAGTATTTTTCAATGTTGGCTTCATTCAAAATAGTTCTAGCCATTTCTTGTAGAGTTCTATTTTTCCTTTCAACAACTCCATTTTGTTGAGGAGTTCTTGGACAGGAAAAATTATGGGAAATGTCGTTTTCATCAAAAAATATTTTAAAAGACTCATTTTCAAACTCACCTCCATGGTCACTTCTCACAGAAATAATTTTAGTTGTTTTTTCATTTTGAATTCTTTTACAGAAATATTGAAATGCATCAAAAGCTTCATGTTTGTGTTTTAAAAATAAAACCCATGTAAATCGTGAGAAGTCATCAACTATCACAAATCCATACCTTTTTCCACTAAGACTTGGAGTTTTAATGGGACCAAAGATGTCAATATGAAGAAGTTCAAGAGGATGATTTGTTGAAACAATATTTTTTGAATGAAAACTACTTTTGACTTGTTTTCCTTTGGCACAAGCTTCACATACTTTGTCTTTTTCAAAATCAATTTTTGGAAGACCTTTGACTAGTTCCAATTTTGATAATTTAGAAATGGTGTTTAAGCTTGTGTGACCAGCTCGTTTGTGCCAAATCCATTTATCTTTTTCAAGAGAAATAAAACAAGATTCAGTAGGCAAATCATCCAGATATAATACATATAAATTCTTTTTTCGAAAACCAAAGAAGAAAACTCTACCCGAGGATGAATGTTTAACCTCGCATAGAGTGGGTTTAAAGATAATTTCAAATCCACTGTCACACAGTTGGCTAATGCTTAGTAAGTTATGTTTTAAACCATCTACATACTAAACATTTTCAATTTTTGCAGAATTATTTTTACCAATAATACCTGTACCTTTTATTTGAGCTTTATCATTATTTCCAAATGTGAATGATCCTCCATATTTTGTTTCTAGTGAAATGAAACAATGTTTATCCCCTGACATATGCCTTGAGCAGCCACTGTCTAAGAACCATGTCTTTCTTTTGTTGATCAGAGGATATGCCTATGTCAGAATTTATGAGTGACTTAGGTACCCATATGGAATTGGGTCCTTGGTAGTTAGTTCGTCCTCTTGTAAGGATTTTCTTTTTATGGTAGCAAATGGAATCATGGTGTCCATACTTATCACAAAATGAACATTTCCTTTTGTTAATTTCAGTCCTTTTCTTAGCATGACAAACTTTGATAATATGTCCATGTTTTTTGCAAAAGGTGCATTTAGGTTTGTCCTCTTGTTTATTTGGTAGAAAGAAGTTTTCATATAATTTTTGCTTTTGAGAACTTTTAAATCCAATACCAGCTTTGTCAAAAATTCCAGATTAAGATCCCATAATTTTTTGAAATGTTTCAGTAGATTTAACAAAGTTGGTAATGTCCTTTTTGAGTTCTTCTACCTTTACTTTTAAAACACTCTTTTCTGTATCCTCTTCTGGAGGATAAATGTTGATAATTTTCTTGTTCAAAACTTTTTGTTGTTCTGACAATTTTCTATGAGATGCCTACAAGTCCAGAATGATTTTTTGATATTTATCATTCTTAGCTTAGAGTTCCTCATTTAACTTCTTTATTTCATAAAGTTGGTTTTTAAGAAAACCACATTTATGAGATAAAGTGTTTGAGTCATTTAAGAGATTGTCAAATTCAATTTCTAATTTTTCACAAGAGAGACATAGTTCAGTAATGGTTACCTCAGTATCTGAGTTTTCCATAAGGCAGAGGTTAGCTTCTTCTTCCTTGTCTTGCTCGGAGGATGATCCATTGCTGTCATCCCAAGTGGCCATCATAGATTTATTTTTATTTTGAAATCTTCTTGTGTTTCTTTTGTTTAGAGGACATTCAGTTTTGTAATGTCCCACTTTGTTGCATCCAAAACAGGTTATTTGAATTTTGTCAGTTTTTTCTTTTTGAGGAGACCTTTTTTCTTGTCCTATTCTAATTATCATCCTCTGAATTCTTCTAGAAATCAGAGCGAGTTCATCCTCCTCATCAGATAGAGGATATTATGAGTTTTCTCTTTTTATGACATCTTCATTCTTCTTGGAGGAAGTACTTTCAGTTTGGCTAGATTTTAACGCAATCATTTTTCCCTTTTTGCTTGGTTTATCAGCAAGCAGCAATGGTTCATGAGCTCTAAGAGTCCCAACCAGATCTTCTAACCTCATGGTGGCCAAGTTTCTTGCTTCTGTGATGGCCGCCACCATTGGTCTCCATTCTTTTGGTAAACTCCTCAGAATTTTCCTTATCCTCTCTTGAACAGAATATTCCTTTCCAAGAGATCTTAAGTTATTTAGAATGATTGTTAGCCTTGAGAACATTTCATCAATAGTTTCTTCTTCCTTCATTTCGAATAATTCGAATTCTCTAACACCCATGTCAATCCTCGCCTCTTTAACATGACTTGATCCTTCATGATGGATTTTCAGAGTGTCCCATAGTTCTTTAGCACTTTGGCATTCTTCAACTCTGTCATATTCTTCCCTGCTCAAAGCACACGTTAGAAATAAATGAGCTTTAGAGTTTAGAAGTACCTTAGCATTTTCTTCGGCTGTCCATTGTGCTTGAGGTTTTTCATCGGAGGATGAATCTGTGTTGTTGATTCTAATGATGTGATTTCCATTCTCAACCACAGACCACATGTTGCTGTCTTGTGATATGAGAAACAGTCTCATCTTTCCTTTCCAGTGATAGTAATCTGTGTCATCAAAGTAGGGAGGTATGTTGGATGATCCTCCTTCAGGAATATACTTAGCTTTTGACATTTTTCTTTTGATCTTTTTCTCTTACACTGTTAGGTGTAGTTTTCTAGAGAACCTTGCTCTAATGCCAATTGAAGTAGCTAGAATATCACTAGAATGGGGGTTGAATGGAGATATTTGATGTTTAAAAATTTCTTTTAAGTTTTAAAGCTTTATCCTCTTCGAGAGGATGAAAGTCAGAGGTTGGAAATTCAAACTATGAGTAAGAACAAATTACTTTTTAAAGAGAGAGAGAGAGATTAGAAAATGACACACACAGCTTTATACTGGTTCACCCAAAAACGGGTTACGTCCAGTCCTCACACACTTGTGAGATTTCACTAAGAAAACAGTCAACCTCTCGCAGAGGTTAGTTACAGCTTTTGTGTTCTTGAGCTTCACCAAGCTTACAATATTTTCTCACGGATTTCAACTATTTCTAAGTGTAACTCACTTAGAAATTACAGTATAGTTTGAAGGTGTTTTTGATGTTACTCTTTACTAGCACTTTCTAAAAAGGATGTTACAAAGATCTAATGTAATACAATAGAAAGTATAAAGAGAGGATGAGAATGACACTTGATAGCTTTTAGACTTTTTCTTTGAATGCTTTGTAGTTGTGTGTACAATGAAGAAGTGCACCATTGCTTTTATAGAGTTGTAAGAAGGTCTAACAATGTGTTTTGGTGCTTCATGTCCGTTGGGCACATTGATCAAAAAGTCAAGGTCAGTATTCTGAATTACAGAAATGCCATTCAACTGTCTTTTGTCTTGTTTGAGTGCAGGAGGATGAGAATACAGTCCATCCTCGTATGGCAGATACAAACCTCCTAGAAGTCCGTGTCTTAGCTGTCCTTTTGCTTTTTCGTTCTCCAAGGCATATCAAATTCTATTTTGGGCTTTGTTTAGTATAACCTTTATGTGCAGTTGAAAAGGTAGAACCATTTTCATCATAAGCCTATGAATAGAGCTAGAGGTCCATTCTTCTATATTCCAAATTTCTATGTTCATCCTCTGCCTTTCTTTTTCTTCAGTTGACTTTGTTTTTCTCTCAAACTTTAACACTGATTTGACTTTGCACATGGAAAGAAATCAAAGTTAACGTGATTATGAGTATTTTGACTAATAGTTGGTTCATCCTCTTTGAAGATCCATCCTCTAGTCCATTCTCCAGTTTGAAAACTTGTTGAATTTACATAGATTTTATCTCATTTGAAGAACAACCTGTTTTCGAATAATAATACACTCAATAGCACAGATTAGTCTTAACAAGAATTATAATCATTTAATTTTGTTATCATTAAAACCATTAGAAAGAGATTTTGTCTCAACACATTTCGATACTTTTAACTAACTAACTAATTGTTCAATTCACATAAATATTTAGAGATATTTTGATCTGAATTTTACCAACCTTAAAGACTAGTTTAAAATTAAAGCTAAAAATAAGAGTTTTAGATATAAAGCTAAAGTTGTTTAATAATTGTTTCTATTTTCTAACTAAAAATATATATTTAAATTAAAATTTGTTTGATAAAATAATAAAAAGAGATAGATTTTTCTACAAATAACCAATATGAATGATATTTTATTTGGATTGAATGAATTAAATATTTAAAAGGCAAGAACTTTGAATTTAAAACATAGATAAAAGCTCCTCTCAAAATTTGAGTTAAACAATAAAACGTTATGTTTAAATTTAAGTTAAATTTGAGTAACTACTAAAATTAATAATTCTTTTTTGAAATAGCACCAAATTTAAAAATTAAAAGACTCGTATAAAAAATTGGTAAAAGGTCTCCTACTAGAATTTGAAGTCTCAACTACGTTTTAGAAATTTCTTTTATATTTAGTTTTTTTTTTACACAAGAGACAACTCTTTTTATAATCAAGAGATTTTCAAAAATAATTATTTGACCTAATTTTCCGTTTTATAGAGAAAAGAAATAAAAAGACCAAACACTATTTGAGTGTTTATTTTTTTTACTTGAATTTAGAGTGGATGAATTTGAATATTGTCTCTAATGAGAAATGGGATATAGAGTTGGCTGGTCCAACATTTTTTTAAGCATAATGCGAATTTTAAGAAAAGAACTTGATAAAAAACAATGACCTTTTTAATAGAAATAATAATAAATTTATTTAAATTTGTTTTTTTCTTCGTTTTTTTTTTTTTACTTTTTGAGGGGTAAAATATTGTAATTCAATGTCAATTGATGTAATTTTTTAATACTTATAATGCTTTTTATTTATTGTACATAATTTTTTGGACTTCTAAATATACTTAAAAACAATAATGTTTTGGAGAGATCTTAATTTCTTAATTTAGTAAATTGAGCTTTAGGCTAACCTTCATAACATAACTTTTCAAAGAAAACACACTCATCCATTTAAAAAGAGAAAAACACTTTATGATTAAAAAAGAGAGAGAGAGAGAGACACTTCAAACTAAAAAAAAAAATATGGGAAAGAGAGATTCAATATTTATTTTGAAATAGATAACTAAAATAAAATCTAATTTAGTGATCACCATAAAAAGAGTTACAAAGAGTTACAAGAGGAAATAACACAGGTAGTATTTTTCATTTTCTTTTACTGGTTAAGAAACTGAGTTTAACCTTGATTTATCACAATATAATAATGTTACTTTTTTTATTAAAATAATGTTACTTTTTTTTATTAAAATAATGTTACTTTTATACTTCAGTAAATTATACATATCGTATTTTTGTAACAGCAAAAAAGGTTGATTTTTTTTCTTCGAGTAAAATTATTTAACAATTTTTTAAACAATTAATACTACACTAATTAATTTAATTTAATACCGTTAGAAGAAAACATTGTGTTTTTTTTGTCACAAGAATACACAGACAATGAATCCGACGTTAAAAAAGAAAAGAGACAATGATTCTACAAACATAATATATTGAGATTATTAGACGAGAATTGAAGAGTTGTGACCATACAAGAATGAAGAAAATAGTTTTTACTTTTACAATCCGTGCAAGTTACTTTTAACGGGCAATACAAGTCAGTAAATTGAGGAGCGTAGCATCACCTTCGTTTGCGAAACAGACATTATTTTTTAATAAATAAAATGTTAAAAAGATTCGTAGATAGTTATGAGATTTAGATTTGAATTTAGAATATAATATTTATTAATTGAATTAAGTCATATATATATATATATATATAAAACAAACGTTTTTAATTGTTAGTGGTAGTATAATTTGTGCTTTATAAAAATGCAACCGTCATGAAAGTGTTTTATTTGTATTAAGAAACTGTTCAAAAGTCAAAAGATAAATAAGATAATGTTTTATGGAATTTGAAGTTATCAATTCTCACCGTTAACATAACTAAAATAATGATCTAATCAATATTTAATTTGATCAAATAAATATGTGTTTTAAAATTCAGTTCATTTTTATCCGTCAAATATTACTATCTTAACTATAAGAAAAGATAAGACCACAAATTTTTTTTTGATAAGGTATCATTATTGTTATTGGAATTTTAATAGTATTATTAAATTTATTAATATTTTTCTAAGTTCACCATTTCGTTATAGTATTTATTGGTTATTGCAAAAAAGAAATAAAATAATTATAAATGTTTTGAAAGTAATATATATATATATATATATAAATATTTTAATTAAAAATAATTAATAGAGTTATTTTAAAAAAAAAATCATATGCAAAAAAAAAAGCGCAGCACTCCCTCTCTTATTAGTTTAATACTTACGGGTTTATAACTTATTTTAAAATAGGTTAAATAGTAGTCTTTTAACTTAATTTAAGTTAATATATTAGTTATTTTTTTTATTTGATTATTTATTTTAATTTTAAGTGATAATTTGATCTTTTATGTTTTAAAATGTCAACAATATTATCATTTTTTTTACAAAAATGCAAAAAAAATTCAGCTAAAACCCATAAAATTAATTATATCATTTAATATAATATTATTAAATAAATTTTATCAAATTTATAACTCAAATCGTTAAATAAACTCATATTTTCATTCTTTATTTGATGTTGTTAGGGATGGAAATATGAGTTTATTTGAATATTTGAGTTTCGAATTTGATGAAATTTGTATTATATTGAAGAATATAATTAATTTTATGAGTTTTAGTTAAAAATTTTGATGAATTTTTGTAAAAAGAATGATAACATTGTTTACATTCTAAAACATAAAAGATCAAATTGTCACTTAAAATTAAAATAAAGAACCAAATAAAATAAAATAAATAAAATATTAAAACGTTCACCGAAATTAAGCCAAGAGACCACAAATACTATTTAGCCTTTAAAATATTTATACTTTTTTATAAACTACTTGACGTAGTATTAGTTTATAGCATTTTATTTTTAATCTCATTATGTTAATTAATTTTAAAAAAAATATTGATTAAAAATATATCATTTACATTATTTTATAGTTTTCAGTCATTTTAATAATTAATTTTACTAAATACTTTAAATTATATTAATTAACTTATTCGTTATAAATTAATTTACTATAAATTAACTTATCAAACTATTTTTATTAAATAGAATAAATGACTCTTCACATACATTAATAATTTATTTACAAAAATAATTGTATGAAATTTAGCATTGAAAAATATAACTTTTTTTTCTCTCTCTTATGATATTAATAATTACAAACATAAATATATAAAAATTAATCATTTTGTTTGAATTAAAACATTTTTCTTAAGATTAAGTAATAAATTTGGTAGCTAGAGACAAAAGAAGTTTATAAGACTTGTGATGGACACAACACCAACAGCATCCATTATTTTAGTAGTTGTAGGAGATGAGATGACTTTCCAATCCAACCTATGCGTTTGTGTGTCTGTGTCTGTGTCTGTGTCTGTGTCTATATAATAATTCATACTCCTAACTCTCTTTTCTTCATCTCACCTTTTCTCTCCTTCTTTTCATCATCTAAACCATCTTCTCTAAGGTTTGATTTTATTTAAACAACATAAATCATTTCTACTACTCATTTTTACTATACCTTTTTTCTTTCTGTTTTGGATATTCTCTACTGTCGATCTTCCTAAAACATGCTTGATTCAATCCAGTTGACTTTAGATTTCCACTGGATTTTAACATTCTTTTATTTCTTTATGTCTCTAAGCTCAGTTATTGTCCTTCTAAATATGATTTTGTTTTTCTCTTTTTGATTTTCATTACTATGTTCCTATTATTCATATATGGGTATTAGTATTAGGGTTCTTTTTTAAGTTTTGAGCCCCTTTTTATTTATTTATTTATGTATTAAACCAGAGTTCAATTCAATTAGCTTGTGTAGAGGATAAAGAAATTAGTAAACTTTAAACAATTATGCTTGTAACTTACTAAACCTTTGTAAAGACGATCTTTGCAATAGCATCTACTTTTTTGCTTTTTTTACCAAACCTGGCAATGGTTAAAATTAACTGAGCTCATTTTTTTTTTTTAAATTGTGTTTATTGGCATCTTTTTATCTATCTGATTCTATATTTATCTGGGAGACTGGTTTGTGGAAAATAGACTACAAGGACTTAAGGCATGTTTGTATTGATTTATTTAAGTTTATCCATTGACATAAGCACTTGTAAGGCTCTTTGGGAGAGAGCTTATAGAAACAACTCATGACATGTTTAAAGTTGTTTTTAGTTTATTTCCATAAGCTCTCTAGGATAGCTTATATGAAAACAATTTGACTTTATTTTATTTCTTGTTATAGAAATATCTTATGCATAAACACTTATATGATAAGCATTCATTATGTTATAGACACTTAATTGAGCTGTTTATCCAAATAGAGCCCTGATGTCTTAATTAACTTGTCATTTCCTTCACCAATCCATGGTTAGTTGCTTTATGTGTAAAATTAGGACTGTATTCAGTTCAACTTACTTTGAATTACCTTTTCAGACAAATTTTCCGTGAATATGGGGCAAAAACATTTTGCTGTAGCGTTCTGTTTGTGGGCTTTAACGTGTTCGCTGCTTCCTTCTTTTTCCTTTGGAATGCTGAGAATTGGTTTGCAGAAGAGACCTCTTGATCTTCATAGTATTAATGCTGCTAAAAAGGCAAGAGAAGAGCTAAGATCAGGAAGACCAATGATTGGTGCACATAATCATTATATTGGTAAGTCCAGCGGTGAAGCTATAGTACCTTTGAAGAATTATTTGGACGCCCAATATTTCGGCGAGATTGCGATTGGCACACCTCCACAGACCTTTACTGTCATATTTGATACCGGAAGTTCCAACCTTTGGGTTCCATCATCCAAGTGTTACTTTTCTGTAAGTTGAAAAGTTAACTTTTGTTTCCAGAACTATGTTCACATAAGAGTATCCTAATATCCTATTGACTTTTCTTCTTTTGCAGCTTGCTTGTTATACCCATAGTTGGTACAAGTCAAAGAAATCCCAAACATATGCCAAAAACGGTAATACTAGAATCTCATTATTAAAGCAATACTATCAGAGATGCATACGCCACTGTGTAGCACATGCTGCATATTTGTGTGCCGTTTAATGAAAGGTTTTAGTTACACATTTCTACTCGTTGATCAGGAACATCATGTAAAATAAGCTATGGATCTGGGTCAATATCTGGTTTCTTCAGTCAAGATAATGTTAAAGTTGGCAATGCTGTTGTCAAGTATCAGGTGAGTCCTTTGTCTATGAGCTTCCACTTCAACATAAAATTTGACATGTTTGCAGCAATACTTACAAATCATACTATAAATTGTAGGATTTCATTGAGGCTACCCGAGAAGGAAGTCTTTCGTTTCTGGCGGGAAAGTTCGATGGAATACTTGGACTTGGATTTCAGGAGATCTCTGTGGCAAGAGCTTTGCCAGTATGGTATGTTTCAAGTTTCAACTGGTCTTTTGTTGTTTCATTTGTATCTGATATCCATGTTGGTTAGAGTGATAGGTTGGGAAATTTTCTGTGCTTTCACTTTACTGGTCTATCATGAAATGACAGGTACAATATGGTGGAACAAAATCTTATCGGTGAGAAGGTGTTCTCTTTTTGGCTCAATGGGGATCCTAATGCGAAAAAGGGTGGTGAATTAGTTTTTGGTGGTGTTGACCCTAAGCATTTCAAAGGAAAACACACTTATGTTCCGGTTACTGAAAAAGGTTACTGGCAGGTTAGTTAATAAAATTTGTTTGGTCAGGAATTCCTATTAAATTATTTACTGGAAAAAAAATTTCACCCGGAAGTTTTCCTTTTCAGATTGAAATGGGAGATTTTTTCATTGGAGGCCAGTCAACAGGTGAGATTTCATTGTTCTTCGAAATTAGAAAGTAAATTTGTGAGGATTTAGTTTTACTAGGAAATTAGGGAGGGATTGATTGGTTGAAAGATTTTGAAATATGGTATAATGAGCAAATACATTCACTATATTTTTAAAAAATATAATTTGTTGAGAATGTGCATATTCACCTCTATGTTTATTTGCTGTATACACATTGATTCCGAAGTATATATGATTCTGAAAATTTTCAAATGTTATTCTTAGGTGTTTGTGAAGGTGGCTGTGCTGCTATTGTGGACTCAGGAACTTCATTGCTTGCTGGCCCAACTGTATGTTCTTCTATATTTTTTTATAACTTTTTGCTCGTAGACTTTCATTTATAATAATTTCTTTTGACTATTAATTAATTTCAGACTGTTGTGGCTGAAATCAACCATGCTATTGGTGCTGAAGGAGTTCTGAGTGTAGAATGTAAGGAAGTTGTTTCTCAATATGGAGAGTTGATATGGGATCTCCTAGTATCAGGGGTAAGCTTCCATGCATTTTCTATGACGTTTTGCTGCTGTTTTGCCGCCTGTGATCTTTATCCGTTTGCATTTTCTCTCTTTGGACCTAAATGAGTTTGATATTGATCTGCAGGTAAATCCTGGTGACATATGTTCACAAGTCGGTTTATGTTCTGTCCGCAGTGATCAATCTAAGAGGTTAGGAGTCTTGCCTTACTGTCTGCTTCCATTGTTTGCCATTTTTACGATATTTGTTTCATTGCACATCAATTGGGTAATAATGTGGACGAATTGGCTGGACCCTTAATGATTCTTTCAGATTCTGAAAGGCTGAAAGTCGGATGCATCAATTCCAAGCATAAGCAAATTAGGACAAAGAAAAATTTTCTTAAAAACTATTTGTCAAGGAACTTCCATTATCAAACTTATAATTACTACCTTATTAATTTATTCTTTTGTCAATGGGAGAGTTTAAGTCTTGACTTCGCTTGCTTGTTATGCAACGTTTCTGGCTTCAAACTGATTCATAAATTTATTTCTAATTCTATTTCTCGCAGTGCTGGGATTGAGATGGTGATTGAAAATAAACAGAGTGAGATGTCAGCTACAGATACTCCTTTGTGTTCTTCTTGTCAGATGCTTGTTATTTGGGTTCAGAATCAACTAAAACAAAAGGCGACCAAGGAAAGAGTATTCAACTATGTGAATCAAGTAAGCCCTTTGATTTTATCATGTGTACAAGCTCAAGTTGTAGTTTATATATTTCAATTTGAATGGTGTAGACTAGACTAGACATATGTAGTGAGTGTTTGTGTTGATCATTGGCAGCTGTGTGAGAGTCTTCCAAGTCCATCCGGAGAATCAGTGATAAGCTGTAACGATCTTTCTCGGATGCCAAACATATCATTCACTATCGGAGACAAACCCTTCGTCTTCACACCAGAACAGGTTAGGATTTCCTACTAGCTAGCATTAATACAAGAACTGAATATCTAATTGAACTACAAATTATGTTATTATATTACCATCTTAATATTGAGACTAACTAGTGAGTATTTTTCTTGTTTTTCAGTATGTTCTAAGAACTGGAGAAGGCATTACAGAGGTCTGCCTTAGTGCGTTTATTGCTTTTGATATTCCTCCTCCAAAGGGTCCACTCTGGTATATTTCTACTTAAAAAATATTTATTAATGTGAAATCATATATGCACTCACTTGAATGATAATGAACAACCATCATGAGTTAAGAGAGTTATATCAAATGATCAAAGGTTCTTACCTTTTACTAATTATACTATCTGCATGCAGGATTCTTGGTGATGTTTTCATGAGGGCATATCACACCGTCTTTGACTACGGAAACCTTCAAGTGGGTTTTGCAGAAGCTGCGTAGTTACCACTTACTACTTATGCATTGTAATATCTTAAGGAATATTTTCATGATTTCGTTTATGCATTGTAAATAAGCTGTTGTACTACTATGTAACTACTATACCTTAGGTTCACTTCATGGATTCACATATGTATGTATAATGTATGTACTTATTTATCTGCACGTATGATATAAGACGAGAAATATACGCTTAAAAGTTTGTGTGCTTTTACGTGAAGAACCATTTTCATTTCATTCAGAGTTCAGTCTTATTATAATACCCTCTATCTACCTGACGATGGTTGCCCTTGATCATGGATGAGTAGTAAAAAGCGCTATTAAGAATTTCTGGCCTAGAGAACTAAAGAGAGAAATAAAAATGCAAAAATGATTTTAGAACAGGTCCCGAATGGATTCTGATTACTGTGAGAACAGAAATACATTTAGGTCTGAAATAGTTCAATTAACTTGATTTAGACGTAAAAAGAAAGAATTTGGTTGATAACGATTTTTTTTATACTTTTTTTTTCCATAATATTTTATGATTTTTTTCAATCACCTTGAGTCAAACCATTTTGATTGAATTAGCTTGGGTCCTATCATCATGTTAAAGGTAAACTAACCGTCTTATTAGTTTAGTGCAAAAATTTTGTTATAAAAACAGTTAAATTTACATTTATTTGATTTTTTTCATATTAGTCATCACAAGTTATTTTTGGCTCTAGTGGTTAATTAGATTTAATTAAAGACTTCGAAAAAATTTGGATTTGTATCATGAGAAGAAAAAAAAATCATCATAAATTATTTTGAAACCTTATCACATTTAATGAATTTTAGTGTTTTTTAGTATTTTGAAACCTTAAGATTGAGTAATAAACATGGGATAAATTAGTAAAATTGAAAAAACATAGGATAATTGTCTTAACATTAAAAGAAAGTATCAAAATGAAAAGATATAAAAAAGTGAAAGGAAAGAAGTCAATTTGAGGATTGAACCAATTTAATTTAGATTATTAGGTTCTTTGAATTACTCTGACCCAATAAACACCACTACAATCGCTTGATTACCATTATCAAGTGTCTTTAAACGTTATTATTATTCAAGAAATAACAAAAATAAATGTTTTAAGAGTTTTGCCACCATGGCACTGTTAAATAAAAACACAATCACATACATGCAGGAAATATTTCCTTCCAACATATAATCTGTGTTCAATTCTCCAAACTAAAAAAAAAAAGAATCCCAAACTTTTTACCCCTTTTAAACTGACATTGGTGATAAATACCAATTATAATAATATACCAAACCAAAACCATGCAGGGAGTTATGGCATCACACTGATTAAGAGCTGCAAAAATAAATTCCCATCATTCATCATCACTATCGTTGCCAAATATGGAGGCCACAGGAACATTTTGCTTCTTTGGAACATTTTGCTTCTTGGCACCAATCGTGCTCTGCGGAAAAGGAAACGGGGTGTTAGTGTATAAGTAATTACGCACATATCTGGTTTCATAAGAATTCAAAAGCATAATCAAGTGCTAAAACTCAGTACTTGATCAGCAGGGTTGAAACTGTTAAAACTAGAATTTGAATAAACCATCACGAACAGGTGGCAAAGTCTATCAAAGTTGTAAGCATTCCAAACTTCAGATACTGGTTGGACATACCTTGGAAGCAGTGCCTTTAGAAGAAAACCCAAACTTCAAAGTATTTCGTTGCTCCTGATCTGTAAGTGCAGTTGCAGTCCTAGATTCCGAGGAAACTGAAACTGGTGCTGATCCAGACTCTTGCTGCAGTTGAAGCCGTTGCTGCTTTTGAGCATCAGCACTGATTGGCATTAAGGAAACCAAACAGGAACATAACTCGAAACTCAAAATTAGGACGTAAATTGATTCCTTTTCTGGCCAACACAGAACCACCCATAGCCAAAATTAAATGGGCAACAAGGGAATTAAAACAGTGTTGTCAACTGTGGATTGCGAAAATTTTGCAGCTTGTTAAAATTTTGCTACACTATAGCACTATTATAGCCGCTATTTGATAGCATTTGTACTAAATAGTGTACGATGAAACAATAGTGATTTATTCAAATTCAGCTATGCTATGGCGCTATAGCACTGGTATAACTGTTATTTAACAACAAAGAATAAAAATAAATATTTACACAGGCAAAAGGATACATTTGAGCAAACTTGGCTATTTCTCTCTCCTGACGCTGCTGCTCCCGCTTTTGCCTATCATCCCGACTACTACTCCCATGCATTTCCTTCATTTGCTTGAAACGCTGCATATTTAACATCAATGATTTTGCATTAGGTAAGAGAAGAAAAACTGAGGCAATTTGGAATCGAGTCAACAAAAGAGCCAAGTTAGTGTCAGATAAACTGTCTACCTTCCTGTGATTGTGATCATAAGAGCTCAAGTGTGCTTCAAATTCCATTGCCAATTTGTATTGCTTGTTGCAGAGTTCACAATAAAACACCTTCCGGATTTCTTTCACCTCAGTTTGAATTTTTTGCTCACGTTCAGCTAACACCTGAATTTTCATAATGTGCACGAAGCAGGCAGAAGAAGCCACCAGGTAATAAAAACTGCAGGAAATTCTCAAGATCTTCCAAAGTTGATGGTTGCTTATGACATACCAATCCGGTAAAAAGACAAGCATATATGTAATATGCTGCCTTCTGCTTTAGGTGCAGATTTGAGAAAATGTAAACATCAACCTCAACACTACTATATGATTTCGGCACTAAGAACAACTACTAAATAGTTATAAATCTTACCTCACGCTTCCTCACATTCTCCTCTGTCTCCTCCAACTCAATATCAAGCTTTTTTCGCTGGACATTTTCTTCTGCAGTGAAAAAATCATCTTCCTCTTGTTTACCGACCCCCAACCGTGGATCTCTAATCCCAGATTTTATTGGCTCAGTTATTCCTGCATCCAAAGCCCAGAAGATCAATTCAAAAATCCAAAATAAAGCATTTAAGTTTCAAAACACCAAAGTTAAATTACTTTCAGCAAAAGCATCCCATACATATATGGGTATATATAAAATTAATACAAAAGAAGAAGAAATTAAACTAGTTGCCATAATGGCCCATTACAATGAGGTAAATGCAAATACACACGTGATTCAATAAGTAATCAAGCAGTAAACTAGAGAAAAATACAACTCTTCTTAAAACATTATTTAGAAAAAAGACCGTGCACTTTGCAGAGCATTAGCTATGGCAATAAAGGTCAAAATTTCAACTATCTCAATTGCATACCAATATAAATCAATCATCCATAAAGAAGACGACATAAACCTATGTTGTCAATCTCGTATACGCGCCTGGCCCCAGAACTGTGGCGAGATATCCACTATTGTAATATTTTTATAATTATTGACCAATATAAATCAATCATCCATAAAGAAGACGACATAAACCTATGTTGTCAATCTCGTATACGCGCCTGGCCCCAGAACTGTGGCGAGATATCCACTATTGTAATATTTTTATAATTATTGACCAATATAAATCAATCATCCATAAAGAAGACGACATAAACCTATGTTGTCAATCTCGTATACGCGCCTGGCCCCAGAACTGTGGCGAGATATCCACTATTCTAATATTTTTATAATTATTGAATAATTTATACTATTCATCGAGTAATTAAGATTATAAATAATTAATATTGTATATGAAATTTCTATTTATTTTCATAATTAACAAAAAAGGAAAAAGGATTCTCAAAGGAAAAGACCTAAAGAGAGAAACAATTCTCCATTCATGAGACGTAGGCCCTTAGTTGGGATTTTAATAAAGCCCATTTTGCCAAACCCTGAATATTCTCATTATGCTAAACCCTAAAAAACTGTACCGGACAGCTTCTTATCTCCTATTGGCGCAGCCTACTAGCCATCGCTGCGCACCTCCGCCTCATTTGTTTCTTGTTTTCTTCCTTCTTCTTTCTTGCTTCTTCGTTTCTTATCTGCACATGATGGTGCTGGCCAGAAAACTCCAGGTTGTGGTCGAGAAGTCGCTGAAAAACATTGTATCGAATGGGTTGTACAGTGACAGTGCCGAGTTTTAAGGAAATTTCATCATCACAGCCATTTTCAATACCAGTTGCTACATGAAAACACAACACACCAGTGTTGTACAATCGCAGGGCTCCATTCCACACCACGATTCTGCGATTGCGCCACAATTAAGTACCCTAGACAGCAACTAAAACAATCTTCGCCATTGCTTATGACAAACTACTGGTGTTGAATATGGAAAGCAATAGCTCTGAAGACACAAAAAAAGGCAAGCTTTGAATTATAATTTTTAAATTTTGATAAGGAATCAGATGTCAAAGAAAAACATGAATAGAGAAAGAAAAAAAAACTGTTAGTTTATCAGTATTCTTGCACCCCTATGTCATTTGAACAAGATATTCTCAAAGCTAGAAAATGTAGAGTTTAGTAAACGCTAGTTTTTAACATTAATACAAACACACACAAAGTGTCTGTTTTGATTTACTTTTGGGAGAGCCAAAAGTGATTTTGAAGACTTCATATTTATTTTGATATTTTGTGGGTTCTCGATTATAATTGATTTTGCTTCTAGAATTGGATCTAAATTGAAACTATGATTTATAGCTTTTAACTACAAACGTGATTTTTCACTCAATTTTATTGTTCAACTTACTTTCACACAATAGTATCTAAACATAAAGCATTTTACTTCCAAAATCGCTTTTAACTAAAAATCATTTACACATAACCAATTCAATCAAAATCAATTTTTGCAAACGTAGAACTAACTAAACACACAGAAAGTAGATCATGATTGAAGAGAGAAACAAGTAGAAAATTAAAGAAAATAAACCTTGTTCATCTTTGCCAAGACCCTTTCCTTTCCATCCCATCTTTTGGAGAAGCTTAAATCCAATATTAGATGATGTTAATTGTGTGTCAAGAGACGCTTGTTCAACATTGTCCAAATCAACATTTTCAGTTGGCCTTTGGTTGATCGGCATGCGAAAATCCTCCGACAAATCTTCAATTAGGGACTCCTCATATGCCTAAACAATCCAAATTCATTTCAATAATACAATAAATATGCTAAATTTCAAAGTCTTGTTAATCTACTAGTAAAAAAAAAGAAAGAAAGAAAGAAAATAGAATAATGAATACAGCGAGTACGTTAGTGTTACCTTTTCCTTATGAAATTGCCTCCGGTCACGAGCACCGCCACCAGATTCATGCCTACCTTTGGTCCATCGGTAATCCATCTTGAAACAACCTAAGGAACAGAAAGAAAACGTCTGTTGTTAATTGAGATAGAATTGAAAGGTGCGTAGCCTTTTACATGGGACGGAATTTTCACCGTTTCTGGCGGCCGACGACCAATTCCGGCTGCGTTGAGTTGAGTGCGACTCGAATCCAACTTGTTTCTTATACAAAGCCCAGTGCTTTGATTTGATCCACCTGCTCAATTTTGTAGTTTTTTAGGGTTTTTAAATGTGTTTATTGTTCCTCAATTTTATCTGTTTAATTTTTAATTAAAAAAAAAATAAGTAGCTGTTCGTGTTGTTATTATAAGAATATATAAATATAAATATCTATTGTACTTATAAAATAACTCAATTTGCAAAAATAAAAATATCTAAATTAGTGTTTCAAATTTTTTGTGATTTAATTTACTCCTCACAAAAAATAATATTCTTTATAATTTCATATAAAAGACAATTAGTGTCGGTGTTATTATCAAATAAAATATTTTGTGGGTGGGAGTGTTTGCATTTGATCCTTGTATAAAGCAAGAACGAAAAGATTTTTCAAGACAATTATAAAGATCTGTCAAAAATAATTGAGGAAACAAAATTATTGTAGTGCTCAATCGTGAATAAACGAAAAGGTTTTACATATTCCTTATCGCAATGGTTAAACTATCCAAGGCTTTGTAATTGGTATAATTTTGGACGAACATGTGTTGGAAAGGGACTTATTGCTGGCATTTTGTGTTAGTTTACAAATGCTTGCATTGGTAATGGTAGTGAGTGATATCGTAGGAAGAATTTTGTGTATTCTTTTTGATTTGGATGACCACGACTTCACTGCTATGTCATTCATAAGGGGCCTTATGTCTAATCTTCACATTGAAATTGTGGACCCAAATTTCGAAATTTAAGAAAAACTTATAGTTTCTCGCAATACTTAATTTCTTCCATTCATTAGATCAATTTCAAATAATCTCAAGTATATTCTTAAATCGAACGGATCAAATTAATAATTGTACAACACATCTACCATTCAGAATCTATTTAGGGATATAATATGTTTTGGATATTTCTTATGGTTTGATTTGGTTGTTCTTTTTTATATTATAATTCTAAAATTTCAAACCTTTGGATTGATGCTGTTAGTCTTGGAGCATTCCTTGTGCTTGAGGTGTGTTTTATACCATTTATAATTTTTTTTCTGTCTTACAAATAATTGATTTATTTGTAAAAAAAAATATTTAAAAATAATTAATTTTTTCAATTTTTAATACAATTCTTTTCAATTATATTTTTTAATTAATAATACTTGTATCATTTTCAATATAATATTTTTTACTATATATTTATAATACTAATAAGCATCAATATTCAAAAAGAAAAATTTAATAAAAATAATATTTTTTTTATTTATACAATTTTGTTAATATATATAAAATTATCAAATAATTCATTTATTTTGAGACGAAGGGTATCATGTATGAAAAATTAAAGAGGAATGAGAGACTATAAAAAAATGACAATTAGACTCATATTCATCGGATAGCTACAAAAAATATCTATAACAAATAGAATAAAACTTTATAAATCCAAATGAGGACTCACAATTACCTACATTATAAACGTCTTATGTGTATGGGTATGAGTACCTTAGTATCTATCATATACTCGCATCACATATATATTATCTTTATTTATTATTATTATTATTATTATTATTATATAAAAATATTTTATATATATACACACACAAAAATGTCAAAAAAGATAAAAGTTTTATTATGACTAATAATATTTAAGCTACTAATCTAAATATATAAATAAAATCACAACATAAACTAGTCAAAATCCTCTTAATTTTTTCGGATGGAATAAAAATATTTCATAATTAAGACATATATAAAATTAAATATTAATTTCATAAAAAATACTAATTGTTTTCTAAATTTCATTTATTTTATTAAAATAAATTTATGTTTAATTTAATAAATAATTTTATTTTTATTAGTATCACTAAATAAAAGAAATATTTACATGGTTGAATATATTTTTAGATAATTTAAATACTTTATTATTTTCATGATTTAATATTATAGAATTTTGAATATATTTTTATTTGTGTTAAAATGACATAAAATTTTATAACTTAACAATTTATTTTAATTCAAACACATATAACTAAAACGAGTACAAATACTTAGATACTTATAAAATACGAGTGCGAAATTAAGATTGATACTTGCAAAAATATTTATGTTTATTACAATTCTATAGTACCTACTTAGAACCTATTTGGTACCATGCTTATTGGTTAAGTAGTAACCGTTGAAGACTGTCTTAGTTGCTAATACTAATAGCGGTCTTGTTTAGAAAAAGCATAAGAATTGCGGGATATGATTCGTGGCAAATATGGTAATGTGGTGGTTTTTGTTCAACAGCACTACTCTTTATTAAAAATAAACTCAAGTTGTTTTAGAATTATGCAAAGCTTGTAGTAAATATATGAAACATATGTAGCACTCGTATTATTCTTCTGTTCAGCATAATTTTAAAAGCTTGGAAACATCACATCTTCATAAAGGACTTAAAATAGTTGTTCTAATTAATTCAATTAAATAAGGGATATATAAATATAAGGGTATAAGAGAGTGCAAGTTTGGTGATATTTTAATTGAGATATTTTGTAAATCAATATTCCACAATGTTGACAGTTTGCACACGCACGCACGCAATACCACTACTATCAACTCTAGTAGTTGTGGTTTTGTTTGTGAATTTGGCATATTTTAGCATTTTCTTGGTACGTACTTTTTATGGTTGAAGAGAAAAGCTTAGCAAGAAAATAGAATCAACTTTGTCTTAAAAAAAATTCAGAAACATCTAAACCTTACAATCCTATATGTTGAGCATGCATGAACCATATTAATAAAACTATTTTTTTTACTACCTTTTTCTTCAATCTTCACCACATAATGTGCTATTATAATGCTTGTTTTGGACACTATCCGGCATAATGTTAATGTAAGCAGGTAATGTATCTCACTTAATAAAATAAGTCCTTTTAATTGTTCACTTTAGTTTGTATTTAGTTTTCTAGGGATAAAAATTGATTCTTATTAAAACTAAATTAAGTGTATTTACACGTAAAAGTAGATAAATTAAACAATAAAATTAAAGTTAAAAATATTAAATTTCAATTGCAATTTAGAATTCATCAAGGATGCAAAACTAATTTTATTTGAGAATGTCAAAGCCTAAAAAAGATAGAGATTTGCATTGCTAAAAGAAAACTATACAAATTGATAAAATTTGGTTAAAGATCGTTCCCTTAACTTTCAAACAAATGCAAATCAAGTTGTTTAGAAGATAATATTCGTTATAAGATCGTTTGCTTAGCACACTAGTACTTTTGGCCATTTTACTTTAATTCATCATTTAAGTGAAATTACTTGAATTGTGCTAAATATGAATGGTCTTTTATTTTTTGTAGAGAAGCTTCCTAACAAAACCAATTTGATTTGTCTAAAATCATTTTTATTTTTATAAAACTAAAAGTAAACATACACCAAAAAAATGTAACAAAGAGAGAAATTGGTAAGGGTCTAACAAATGCCCCACAAAACAATTGTCAATTTCTCATGATCAAACAAGAAATGAGAACATATAGCATTAGCCAAGACCAAACCAACCAACCCTATAACTTATTAAAACCAGAGGACCACAAAAAATGTGCCTTTACCAAAAGTAAAAACAGTACACAATGTTCCATGTCACCTTTATAGACAATGGACAATAGTCATGGAAGTGGTTTGAATCAGATTCTATTGTCACAAGGGGTTTAGACTTGAAACTTGAGACTCCTACTATAAATTGAGACAAGTACATCAAGTTCCTTTCAAGTCACCAAAGCTAGTACTAAAACTCACTTAATAGTAGTAGTAGTAGTAGTGTATTTGACACATATAGTTAAGGTAATGGGGGGCAAATATAGGCAAAGAAAGTCATCATCTTTTCTATTTATTTTCAACATTTTCAAATCTAACAACAAGCATAGAGGGGAGAATAATTACAAAGCTTATGAAGAAGGGACAAAGACAGCGTCCAAAGTGTGGCCTAGTGATGAAGACAAAGGTAGTTGGGGTGTGGCTGATCCTGTCATTGACATGAGAGCTACAGCTTATATTGCTCAATACAAAAAGCGCGTTTCAGACTCAGAGATTCGCCATCAACTTCAAGCTCAAGGACAGCACTAGAAATTTTTTGGATTATGGATTTTTTTAGTTATTAGTGTGATTTTTTTTCATATATATTTTCCTTTTTTAAAAAAAATTTCAATATACTCTACATTCAAATTTATATATCAAAATATTTTACTTTTTTTTTAACTTTAAGATATCGCATTTCCGTCCTGTGATCAATTTTTTTTTCTCCAGTAGGAGGCCACATCTCGAGACGTGACTATCTATAAACTTTTAATTTTATTTCTTATTATTCTTTTGAAAAATAAAAAATTAAAAGGTTATAGATAATTGTATCTTGATATGCGACCTTCTACTGCAAAGGAAAAAATCAACCTCTTAGCGAGAATGCAACCTCTTGAAGCTAAAAAAAAAGTAAAACATTTTAGTATATAAATTTTAATATAGAGTATATTGAAGAGTTTAAAATAAAATATCCTATTAATGTACCTTTAATTAATTTATTGTCTTTTAGCTATTGATTATAAATTTGTTGGTCTTGGACCACAATTAATAATGTCTATCATTTTTGTAATATGAACAATATCATTTTTGTAATATGAACTGTGTAGTGTGTACTCATAATTTCTTCACTCCACGAGAAACGGAAATGTTGTTTATAGCGAACGAATTTTCTTAAAAAGTAATGAACTAATATGACCACTCTTTTCAGAAGTAAACATGTAATACTTGGTGAGTTCGTAGTGTTTGTGTGTCGTGATATATGCATATTAATTTTTATCACAACCAATTGGTACCTCATAAATGATACTCTTGAATACTTCTTTTTTTATTATAGGCTGCAAAGTTAAATTCTTGGTGTTGCTTAAAAATCTATATTGATCCGTACCCAATCTTTGCAAATGATGTCAAATAATCTAATTAAATCATGGTGATAACTCTCCTTGTCAATTATGAATGAAAAAAAAACTTAGAAAAATAAATAGAAGTGCAGCAAAACACTCTTTAAACACACATTTTTTATTCTTTTATTTTTAATTGGTTAAAATTTTCATAGATTTCACTAAATTATGTGAGTTATATATAAATTTGATAGGACTCATGTAGATTTCAACAAATCAAAAAGAGTATTTAAAAAATGTGTGTTGCCAACATTGTTAAAAAAATATATGACATTTTTGCAAGATTTCCATTTTCATTTTTGTCCTTATAAATATTTGGTTTTATTTTTTGTATTTACTCTTTTGTTTAAGTTCATACAAAATTGTTTTTTATTGAAATTGGTCTATACAATTTCTTATATCTCTAATAATTAGAGGATTAAAATTAAATTATATATATTGCATGAACTCATTCCAATAAAAATCAATTTTACATATATTAAAACAAAATAGCAGGGAGCAAAAATAAACAAAACTATATTTATAAAGATAAAAACTAAACAAACAAAACTATATTTACAAAGATAAAAATTAAACAAAAAAACTTACAGAGATTAAAAAAAATACGTAATTCATAGATTGATCATATATTTAAATTTATTTATTTATCTTCAATAGTTCAATCAACTATTATGTTTGAGATCACATTTCTTATCCAAATTATTTGCCAATGTCTGTAGAGTGTGTTTGGATGAGTAATTAGAAATTATAGAGAAATTAAAATTTCAGGTAATTCAAATACTTCAATTGAATTGTTTTCATTTCTAATTTTTTTTTTGTTTGGATAAAAGAACTATTCTTTTAAAATTAAGACTATTTTTACAAATTTCAAAAGTTTCGGGAAAAAATGAAAAATTAAATTTGGGTCAAAACTGGATATTCAAATAAGGTAATTTACTTGAGGCTAAATAGCACTCATGGTCCTTTAACTTAATTTCAATTAATGTTTTAGTCATTTATCTTTTTTTTCCCGATTTGATCCTTTATTTTAATTTTAAGTGACAATTTGATCTTTTATATTTTAAAATGTCAACAATATTATCCTTTTTTTTTACAAAAATTCAAAAAACTTATCAAAATTTTCAACCAAAACCCATAAAATTAATTATATTCTTTAATATAATACAAATTTCATCAAATTCGTAGCTCAAATCTTCAAATAAACTCATACAAAAATTTTATCAAATTTCATTCTTTATTTGATGTTGTTAAAAATGGAAATATGAGTTTATTTAAATATTTGAGTTTCGAATTTGATGAAATTTGTATTATATTGAAGAATATAAATAATTTTATGGATTTTAGTTGAAAATTTTGATGAATTTTTTGAATTTTTGTAAAAAAAAACGATAACATTGTTGACATTTTAAAACATAAAAGATCAAATTGTCACTTAAAATTAAAATAAATGACCAAATCGGAAAAAAAAGATAAAGGACTAAAACGTTAACTGAAATTAAGTTAAGGGACTACGGGTGCTATTTAGCCTTTACTTAAAGGATTTGAATTTCTCTAAAAAATTACATTCTTTAAAACAATCATGTCATCCAAATACACTATTCAAAAATTATATTACCCTAAAAAATTACATTCCCTAAAAAATTAACATATTGAAATATTATGTATACCCTTTTTTTCCTCAGAAAAATGACTCATTATTGAAAAGATTTTTCTTTGATATAATAACATCCTTAATTATTAGTTATTATTTTTTAATATTCAGGTGCTTTCTTTTATCCTTGCTACCCCGTTCCTCCTAAGAATTATATTTCAGCACATATACGAATGAATGAGCTTGTGTGCTATCTATACTTCAACAACCCCTACAACAAAATTGTTCATTTGTGGCGATCAAGTTCTTAGAATAGTGGCTGATCAAATCAGTAGTGTACCTTATGCAAATTACAATGCTAATCTCAAATCGAAATCATATATACACTAAATAAATTTTCGATGCTTAACTAACTAATTGGAAATCTAAGAATAGAAACTTGTGTACTAATTAGAAATCTAACACTAGAAACTTGTGTATCGGAATATTCTAAAGTGAATAATGCACTTACTTTTGAATAATAAATTAGAGATAAATATTGTTAGTACTCTATTTTAAAATAATTGAGTCAGTTTAATCATTTCACACATATTAAAAATATATATAAATGAAAAAGAGAGAATTGTATTTTTAGCAAATTATTATTGTTAAGTATTAATATATTATCAATGTCATAAATGCATAACAAAAAATATTGTATTGAAAATAATGTAACTAATATTAATTAAAGAGTACAATTAAAAAAATTCGTTAAAAATGGAAAGAATCAATTATTTTAAGACAATTTTTTTACAAATTGATCGACTATTTTAGAACCGATAAAATATATTATAACAAATCATAAATTTCGTTAAAATAACAACTTTAACAATTTAACACTTTAGTTTTATATTGCATCAAAACAAACATAGGACCCTAATTAATGAGTTTTAGTCCACATGTATAGCGTCACACATCGAGTCACTTGCCAATTTTGTATAAGAAATTGATTGAAAATAAAATAAAGGGTTAGGGTACCACGCAACCCTACTTCGTCATTTTGTTCGTATAAAAGATAAACGTTTTTTATTCATTAAGTGAATGCCAGCTCTTGGAATCCTATATGACTAACCATGAATTGAGTTTGTGGTTTCTTTAAGAGGCAAAAATATATCGTACATTGTGCGTTTCTTATTCTTACCAACATTTTTTTTGTGCCCAAGTTTCCAAAGAGTACATAATTTGCTTTCCCTTCCTTTTTGCCCACCCTTTATTCCTTCCCTTTGTCACTTTCATGTTTTTTTTTTCAATGGAAGAATTTGGAAACATGGAAAAATTACATAGAAATTGAGCGGTGGAATGAGTCACTTTTTGCCAAATAAATTTATTGTATAAAGTTTTACGGGTAGAAGATAAAATAGAAAGTACTATTTGATGTACGTCAAAACAAAATTATAAACGTTATTGTTAGATATCTTAGTTAGTTAGTTAAATTGGTTAATTAGTTAAATTAACCAATTAGTTATTTTACACTGATGGTTGATTATCTAATTAATTATATAAGTCTATGTAATTTTTTATGATATTAAGATTATCTCATTTATCAATATCATTCAATTTACTTTTCTCTATTTATTTTTTATTAATGGCTTAAATCAAGAATCATACTAATTATTTTGAAAATGTAATATAAACAAAAATATTTTTAAAAGTAGATGTATTTCAGCTAATTAATTTTCATTAACACTTGTGAAATGATGAATGGTGTTAGTATTGATTTCCAACATTGGAGTAACTAAATGAAAGCTAACAGCAATGCTATTTTTTAGAATGAATGAAGTAAGACATTTAAAATATAATGTGGAGCTTAAAAAGAAGAAGAAGAAAAACCAAAATTTGAAGAGGTTTTATTGTAGTAGCAGTAGCAGCATCGAAAAGATTGTTTTCAGTCAAGTACGAGATTTGCGGATCATAGTTAATGTTCTTTCCCGAAAGTAATTTTGTACCAACAAATTGTCCTTTGTTACCCTGCCATTTCAGTTCTTTCACTTCATTAGATTCTTCACTATTCATCCATCAAATTAAAGAATTCGAATAAAGAAAATAAAATAAAATAAAATGCCAGCAATTACCAACTAACTTTACAACCGGAGCTTCTACTATAAATTGAGATCCTGAGTTGTGAAAATGTAGTGAGGTCATTTTCATTTCATTATTATTAAAACACAATTTAATTTAAGAGAGGAAAGAAGAGTTATGGCGGGTAAGAATAGGCAGAGGAAATCTTGTTTAAGTTTCTTATTTGTTTTCAATATGTTCAAATCCAACAATAAGAGGAAATGTGATAATAATAATAATAATAATAATAATAATAGATTTGAAGGTGGGAGTAAAGTGTGGCATATTAGTGATTATGACAAAGAAACATGGGGTGTAGCTGATCCCCAAATTAACTACAAAGCTCGTCAATTCATTGATCGTCAGAAGATTAAACTCGTTTCGGACCTTAATTAGGACTACTTCTTTAACTTTATTTATCTGCCATGATTTTATTTCTTTATTTCTATACATTTACATCATACTATAATAATGTTATATAATATTTGCTCGTATTAATTACTTTACCATTTCCTTCAACAATTTCATTCATAATTAAGTATCATATTCAACTTTCATATACAATTCATAGCATTGTATAGTATATATGTAGGACAACATTCATTGGAATATAGTGCCTATTTTGTACAAAAACAACATATAATAAACCATTGATATTGCTTTCTTCTCTGATCTGATGAGAATATATATATTTGGTAAGAGATATGCATTATGCTGTTATCTTACAGCACACATGTAATTAAATTATGCATCAACCTCATCGATTTTATGTGTTTATAAACTTCAGGCTTCTATGATTTAATATAAGTGCTTATAGTTAAAGACTATTTTGGCTTATAATCGTTGATAGTCAAAAAATTAACAAATCTTTTCTTAATTTAAACCATGTTAAACAATGTTTTTGTCTAAATAAGAAAATTATTTAATAAAATATGGAAATTTCAGTTTGATTCGCCAATGGCTAACTTTGTTAATTGTTATTGGTCAATCGTGAGCACTTAACAAAATTTAGAATATCTAAGTATTATTTAACAAAATTTATTCATGTTCCAAATTTTAAAAATTAAAAATATGAAATTCTGAATTTTTTTTAACATGTGTATGTTTCAAATTTTCAAAAAGTGAAAACTCTTGAACTATTTTTTTTTAGTGTGCTTGGATGGGATAGTTAGAAATTTTAAGGACATTAAAATTCTGATTAATTCAAAATATTTTAATTAAATTCGTTTCATTTCTAAATTTTATTATTTAAATAAAAGAATTATTATTTTAAAATTATACTATTTTTATAAATTTCAAGAGTTTTCGAACAATAATGAAAATTAAATTTTGGTCAAAATTGAAATTTCGAAAAAACCGAGGGATTATTTTGCAAACATTTAGAAGCAATTTGCAAAAAAAAAATAATAAATATAAAGACTAATATGAAAATTTTGAAATATATAAGATCATAATTGTAAATTTGAAAAAAGTTATATGTAGTATTTCATGATTTATATTTTATAAAGTAAAGAGAATTTAAAATTATTAGATTTTATGTGTTATTTAAAATTATCTAAATTTAACTTTTACAATATATCTCATTAAATTTCTTCTTTTTAACAATTCTCTAAATTTTTTATCTAAATAAAATAATTTGCATTAAAAAATTACATTCTCATCCAAACGCATTCAAAAGAATTGTTAAGTTGAAGATTTTTCTACATCGATGAAATTGAATATTATTAATACAGTTGAGGACTTATTTTGTAATCTAGTTAGGGTTGTTGGAGTGTGGGGACAATATGCAAGGTGTAAAGTAAAATTGTATGATAACAGTGGTTGGAGGTAAAATCAGGCCAGCTGCGCCCACAACTTTTGTATAATTGCGTTTTAGGTCCTACTATAGGTTGTGGTTGTGGTGGGTAAATGACCAAAATTCTTACTTCGTAACATGGCGGAGTTCAAACTTTCAAATAGTAGTAACCAATGTTTTAACATTCGGACCGGACCGGACCGACCAGTCGGGTCAATTGGACCAAGAATCAAACATAGGTCTGGTCTGAGCATGTTAGTAGACCACTTATGTGTTTGAATCAGATATGACGTCATCGGCCTGCAGTTTGATCGCACAAATTCGTTGACTCAATGATTGACTCGGTTTAATTTTTTGTTGACCAACCTATTTGTGTATAATAATTTTTTCCATGTTGATTAAATCCACAATCTTAGTCTAATTAGTGATTAACTCATTCGACGAGTGATTCATTGACTCATTACTTTGATTCAATTGATCACGATTCAGATTTTAAAACATGGTAGTAACTATAATAACAATTTATTTTGACAAAATCTATTGAAAATAAATTTTTATACTACAAAATGAAGAGTTTGCTATACGATTATCCAAAGTGTAATATTTTTTAAGTTTAATTGCAGTTTTGATCTTTTATTTATATTTTTGAACTAAAAAAATGACGATTAGATATATTTTAAATGATGTATTATACAATTTCATTATATAGAACCATTTTAAATGAAAATTAAGTTTTTTAGAGTATTTTGTTGCGATTTTATAGGTGTTAATCATTCTACATGATACATTGTAATATTATATGTCATGTTATTTAAAAGCATGTCACCTCACAATTTTTTAGTTAAAAAATCAAAATGAGTGACCAAAAGTGTTAGATTTTAAAATAGGGAGACCGATTTCGTGAATTGGTAAAAATAAGAGAACTAGAACTACAATTAAATATATTTTGTATATATGCACAAACCAATTGGAAATGGGGCTAGGGCAACCAAGAGGGATAGAAATAGGGGTGTTCATGGATACATCTAAACCCACAAACTTGATTACGCAAATCAACCCAACTTACATTCTAAACCAACACATTCAAGTTCAGATCTAACCCGAACTAACCTATTTAAACCCAATGATGTTCGGTCGGGTAACGGATTTAACATTTTGAAAACGCGAGTCCATGAATCTAACCTATGAACGTGACATATATTTTTATTTATTTTATTACTATTGATGTATAGTTAAAATTTAGTTGTTATATTATATTTGAGAATTTATTACTAATTTAAGTGATTTAAGTGTTTTATTATATTTGTGGATGTACTTTAAGTATTGAATTATATGTTTGTGATATAGTTTTACTATTTTTGATATGTTCAAATCTTTAAATTTTATTATATTTTTGTAAAATAAAAAAAAATTTATAACGTACGAATCCAATTAAACTCAATCTGCTCATAATTGAATTGATTTAATTGAGTTTGATATAAAAATCACAGATTAAAAATATAACATAATTCATATGAAATTATTCCGTTTGAGTATCGAATTTAAAAAAAAAATGATTCAACTCAATTTAATACATATACACTTCAGATTTGAAGAGTGGCCTAGGTGGAATGGAGGAGAAGAGGGTGTGATGTGGGGTAACACAGGGGTCTAAGGAGTGGTGTGCAGGGATGAAAACGTAACCGCATGCCGATACCTACTTGAATTTATATTGATTTGAAGGGAGAAATCTGCTTTAATTGAGTGTTGAGGGTAAATTTTTTTCCAATTAAAATTTGGGTGCGAGTGTGATGATATCTACCCTTAAATATTAAAATCTCATCTCTAT
Source organism: Cicer cuneatum (assembly GCA_037974295.1). NCBI lineage: Eukaryota > Viridiplantae > Streptophyta > Magnoliopsida > Fabales > Fabaceae > Cicer > Cicer cuneatum. The sequence continues at coordinate 69,742,310 of JBBPBO010001986.1, read as the reverse complement.
AAATTTTTTTTATTTTAATTTCATTATTGTCTAATAATAATTATCTTATTATATTAACTATAATAAATATAATTTTTAAATTTATATTATATTTCCCCAATTAAATTTTGGTGTAGGTGTACACCGAGATAAGATCTAAATTTTAGGTTTCCCCAATTAATCGGACTGTAGGAGTGGGAAAGATAAAATCTCCGATTTGCGCGGTTGTCATGTCTAGTGGTGTGAGCATGCAGGACTTCATAAGGACTATTCAAAATTAGGAGTAATTTTTGTTAGGAGTAATTTTTATTGGACAATATATTCAAAATTATAAATATATTGAATATTGCAATTTGTAACAAAAATATTTCTTTATCTAATGCATTACTTTTTTTTATACCAAAAGTTTCTAAGAATTTTTTTAGATTTAATATTTATATATTGTTGATGTAAATAATTTTTTTATACCGATAGTAAATGGCAACTGTTAGATTATTATGCGTGTTTAATTTTTATTGAAACTACATCTAAACTATTAAGTCATTTTCATGAATAATAATAATGTAATTACAGTATATAACTTTTGAAATTTTTCAGTACAATTTATTACATTTTTTATGTGATATCAAAAATATATATATATTTTTTTTTTACCCAACATGCGGCGCCACTGATAAATATTTGAATTGTTTCGTAGAATGCTGTATTTACACGATGAATATTGAATGCATTACAATAGACGATTTAAATAAAACTTTAATACATAAATCACAATTACTAGTATAAATTAATAATAAAAATTCAGACAGTTCAGATTCTTAAATATATGAATATTATGCTAAGCGTCATTAAAAGAAGATTTTTCTTATAATAGATAAACAAATGCTAAATAAAAACTGTCTGAGATATATAACCTTGAGTGAATGAATATTTAAAATTAAATGAATATATTAAAGTGAAGGACACATGAACAACATGATTGAGATGGGATAGTACTACATTTCAATTCGACTACCGTTTCTAGAGTTCACAAGCTTCACACTTTCATTTGAACAAAAGTTAAAAACAGAGCAAAAAGCAAAGGACTATTGACACTGAAAAAGACGTTAAAAGAAAAAACTTTATCCATCAGAATTGTAAGACTAGAATGAAATGAAGACCCCTGACAACTATTCATGATCCACCTGTCAACAAAAAGCATTGAATATTTTCAATGTCAGTGGAGGAAACTTAACAAAACAAAAAGAAATTAAGGTCCATTAATTCATTCTCGTTATTGATGGAAAATTAACAAAACATAAAGCAAGCCAAGGGTATCACAATTATTTAGCAATTTGACAGCATCTAATGATCTGTCCAAATGAAACTAACGCGTTTTCTACCTTTAATAATATTTTCCTACTAATAAAAAGGGAAATTGCATTTTGTTAAAAGATTCAAATGAAGAAAAAAAAATATTGAAATATGTGTAATTAATACTTTGAATTTATAAAAAGTGAATTTTCCACTCAAAGATTATTTTTTAATTTTCATTTTTAATTTCTTAAAAAGTGCATTGTTAAAGTAACCCTGAAAATTACATCCCTTGTCCAAAATCAGGTGAACTTGTTTCATTTTTAAGTTACCCAATGTTTTGTTTGGATTTGGAATTTCGTTATTTGGCAGCTGTTGAGCAAGTAAAAAATGCCCAATCATAAAAGCAAACTCAATAGAAATAATTCGAAACACATCTACACCAAGTTCTTGAATCTCTTGCAGATTTGATGTAAGAGATCCAAACACATGTCCTACAAATGAGTTTAATTACTATAAATTAATTTTATAAAAAAAATTTACACCGTCAACACGGTCATTCAAATAAATGATTAGTCCAACAATTATAATCGATCAATTATATAAATAATTTTTATATTATCTTAAATTCTTAATTATAATATATAATAATTATAGATATTACATATAAGCGTTTGTCGAGATCAATCCAATAGAAAACCCCTTTCATATATCCCAATTTCATCTTTTAAATAAAAAATATCTTCCACAAAAATATAGAATAAAATTCATATAAAAAATACTCATTTGAATCTTTTGTATAAGAGACAATTTATAAGAGTTAACTACAAAAATATAAATAAAATATATAGTAAAAAAGTGTAGTGCATAAAAAGAATGAATGTAATTGGAAGAAGTAGAAAGAAAAATGTAGTTACAAAAGCTAGGTACCAGGTATAGAAGATAGATCACTTAGTAATAGCATAGATGGCGTAGATAATTCCAGGGATATAGCCAAAAAGAGTGAGCACCAAAGAGATCCAGAACTCAACCTGTATAATAATAATAATAATCATAATAATAATAATTAATTAATTAATTAAGAATGAAATTGAATAAATGAAGAAAGCAAAAAAGAGGTATTTTGACTGACGTTACAACCAAACTTGAGGAAGACACCAAGAGGAGGGAGGAGGATGGCAAGGAGGATGTCGATGCAGTTAGCTGTGCCTTCATCAGCCATTTTTCAATTTCAATTTCAATTATTATTATTATTGTTGTTTCTTGTAAATACGAATGAATAAAGACTTAGGAACTGCAATTCCTTTTATAGCCCGTAGAGTAACGCATTCATTTTTCTCTTTTTATGTACCACGTGCCTTCTACACGTTCCAGACAATTCCAACTAATATCAACACATCCCATTACCTTTTTTATTTTATCTTTTTATTATCACTTTAATTGTCATCTAAACTCAATGTTTTAAAAGTAGTTACAATAAACTTAATTCAATTTCTTTTTCATTAAATCTCTCTTCGTCTCACGGATAATTCGTTTGATTATTTTCCATCTATTCAAAAAATTATTAAATTATTAAATTCAAAGATTTTAATTTTATGGTGATGTAAATAATTTGGGGTGGTTGGGAATTACTTCAGCAATGTCAAACGATGTGTTGATTCATGTGCAATACTTTTGTGCCTTATCTATTCGGTATAAAAATATGAGTATTAACACTTTAATAATTTATATATTTTATTATTTTATATTATAAATATTGACATTATGAATTTGCTATTAAATCTATCATTTTTATTTTTAATAATTTTAAATTTATATTATTCTTGATTGATGTACTCTAACAATTTTTAATTTAAATATCATTTTTAATATATATATATATATATATATATATATACTTTTGGATTTTTTTTCAAAAATAACAATTTCATACAAAGATGCATCATTTTATTTTAGGATCGATACCAAAAATATATTTACTTTATATATGGTATTAGAGATATAGAAAATTAGAGATTTAAACTTAGTTTTTTATATATTAGTTAACCTATATAGAAGTTTTATATAATAATTTTCATTTATTTCTCTCGTTTATAATATTTTCACTTTTACTAATACTAATGAGTTTTAAAGTTTTTGTTTTCTCCTTCTATAAATGTCATGTTCCTTAATATATTGGTTTGATTACAATTTTGTCTTATGTGTAATTTTGATCCTTATGGTATCTTTTTTAGCAATTTGGTTGTTCAAGTTTTAAATTATTTCAATTAAGTCCCTCTCAATTCTCTTTACATTCATTTTAAACTTCTGAACTCTCAAATACATTCTATTGAAAAAAATTACAATTTAAATTGTTTTTAATGTTATTTCACTTATTCTCTTAAAATACTAATCTCGTATTCTACAAAATTCTAACTTCAAAAAAAACAAACTCGTATTCTTAAAATACTAAAGTATTGATTTAAAAATTCTAACTTTTATTCTCTTAAAATACCAATCTCATATTCTACAATTTTGTTCATATTTATCATTTTTTTGTTTTTAAACTTTATCTCAAATCAATCATATTTCCCCAATATTAAAATAAAAATGTGATTTTTGAAGGATTCATGCGAAAGACAATTAACAATAGGATTATAATTGATTAATTTTTAAAATAGAAAAATTAAAAGTGCTCAAAAGATTAGAGGGACCAAAATATTAAATAATACATAAATTAAAAGTGTAATTAAATCATTCTTTTATGCTGGGATAAACCATATATTTTCTTTAAAAAAACATATATTTTCTAATATATAATTTTCAATATATTTAGTTACTACATTTTTAAAATGATATTACTTGAATTTTTATTAAATCAAAACTATTTTTGAATTTGCCAACAAAAAATTTAACATAGATATTGATTAAAAAAACAAATATATACTACAACTAGCAGTATTAAAACCAAACTAGAAATGACAATGGGTAGGGTATTATAGTACTCATCCCCGTGCCCGCAGTTTAAAAAAATAACTGTGTTTGTGCCCGTATGCTAGTGGATATCAACTTTAATAATGGTATCCTTGCCCTTTGGGTATTTAAGTGTCCGTACCTATACCCATTACCCGCAATTTAACAAAAATATATCGATAAATAATCGTCACTGTTGTGATTAAATTTAAAAACTTGGTATAGATATAGCATATGTAAATTGGTATAGACAGAGCATTATGTACTTGATATGTGTACAGAAATTAAAATTTATTTATTTATTCAATTTTTTTGATTATTAAAATTGCATTTTTTTTTTATTAAAGGCCCAATGTTTAAGATTAGAACACAACCTCCAAAATCTATTACTAGGCAGAGAGACATGAAATAATAGAGTGAGACAGATAGTAAATAGATATTGGAGGAGAGATAAAGATGCATAATAGAGTAGAGCGATATATATATATATATATTTAGAAAAATCACGTATTTATAAAATATTTTTTCAAACAAACATGTTTTGTTGAAAATCATTTTTATGTCCTTTAAGGTAATTTTATAGTTTTAAAAAATTATTTTTATAAAATTATATACAAACAGGTTAAAAATCATTTTACAAAAATCTCAAAAAAAATAATCTTTAACTTATTTAAAACAAAAATCATTTTTATTTAAACTCAAATAAACACATCAAATAATAATAATAATAACAATATATAAGTGGGGGGTGGGGCGGGGTGAGTACTATATTACCAATGCCCGCACTCATACCAGTTTAATTTTGCGGGCAATTACTCGTCTCCATACCCATATTCATTATGCAGATTTTTATACTACCCATTGCGGGTGAATCTGAGTCTAATTATCATCTCTAAACCAAATTAACAACCTGATGAATCCAAAGGTATGATCGAAATCAAATAAATCAGTTCGTTTTTTTAATTTTATTTTACACGAGCCTAATGAAAAAATTACTTATGTTGATTCCTATCGGGATTGATATTAGAAAGGATAGACTTTAGGTACTGTGTTTATGGTCTTTTGTTGTATATAAGAAATTGCCTTTGCTCCTTTATTTTTATGTTGACACGTGGACAAACAAACTTTGTGAAATTGTAACCCCTGCTAATTTATCACCATGATTTATAATACTTTTATCCAATTTAATTTGTTCTTAATGTAAAATATTATGTTTCATACTAATATGAATAAAAAAAATGTTTCATATTAACAGTTTAGCTAATTTAAAATAACTGTTTTAAGTTGTTATGACTATGAAGTCCAAAAATGTAATCGTGACTATTGAGAACACAAACAATCTAACTCGATATGAACCCGTTTTGCTTATATGCACGGTTCAATGTAATCCTTCTTGTTAGTACTTAGTACTAAAATTATATATTAAGGCTCTATTATTGGATGGCAGACAATAAAGATAAGATAGAGAATCCGTGGGAAAATCACAACGATGGAATTCGAAGAACCTTGTGCCTTATGGTTTTATGCATGATTGAACGATATTTCAATATAGCATCTCTATTTGCGAGACTTTTTAGAGAGTATAATAATACTTTAAAGTATAACATTATTTATTAAATTAATTAAAACTAAGTATTTGATGGGTTTTAAAAAAAAATAGTTTTATAACATATGTAGCATAAATTATTATTGAATAACTGTGTAAAATAATTTTACAATATTAATGCACCTTAATTATATTCTATTAATTAAATTTAAATTAGATTTAATTAATTTTAAATTTAAAAATCTGAAGTCTTTTATTTAAGTATAAAATTTTTATATGCTTTTTTATTTAGTAAATATATAATTTTTGTTATAGCGCCCTTACTCTTATTAATAAAAATCGAAATTTAATACTCGTTTTCTATTATATTCTATCTACTCACCTCTAACTCAATTCACTTCAATAAAATAACAATCTTACGAAACAAGTGTTGCATTATGATGATTTGGTTATCTGCCGACACTTTTGTTCATAGTCTTGTTTTTATTCGGGTTTCATTGTAATTATATATAGGTTGAAAGCAATACTAGTAAAAAAAAAAAAAAATCGTGTACGAGATGGTACATTATGGATATGTAAAAAAATGACGAAAAATAATTAATTGGAATTACGCTGTGCTATAGAAAAATAAATTTTTTCTTATAATAGTATATATAAATTAAAACTAAATAGAAGCGAACTTAGGTGTAAAATTGAATATTTATGTGGAATATATTTAAAGTCAGCGACACATGAACAAGATTATTGTGACGGAGTAGTAGTAGAGTTTTTACATTACAAGCTTCACACAGGACAAAAAAGGAAAAGGAATGTCGACACTGAAAGAGATAAAAAAAAATATAAAAAAAAGAATCACTTTTTGTCCGAACATTTTACACGAAATCATATCCGAATTGAACGCCCCCGAAAACTATTCATGATACACCTGTCAGCAAAACAAAACCATTGAATATTTTTCACTGTTAGTAGTGGAAACTTAACAAAACAAAAAGGAAGGCCCTATCTATTTCTTGTAATTGAAGGAAAATATAACAAAACAAAAAACAAGACAAAGCTTCACAATTATTTAGCAATCAGACAGCATCTATTCCACGCGTCTTCCTCCAAATAATCAAAATTATATCCCTTTTCTACAACCATGAGATTTTCTTTCCAAGAGTTTTATAATATTTATCACTAAAAAATATTAGGCTCTGAATCTAATTTTTAGTAAAATTTAAGCACATGACTGAAAATTGAAGTTAATATTATAAAAATTCAAACAAGTAGAGAGAAAAGGGTAAAGATGGTACTTACAAAAGACAAATTGAGGAGGAGTGTACATAACGTATGATCACTTAGTTATAGCATAGATGGCATATATAATTCCAGGAAGATAGCCTAAAATGGTAAGTATCAAACAGATCCAGAACTCAACCTATATATATAAAAAAAAAACAACATTATTAAGCATGAAATTGAATGAATTATAAAAGGAATTAACCAAAAAAATAGAAATAATAATAATAAATAAAAAAAAGCAAAAGAGGGATTTGACTAACGTTGCAGCCAAACTTGAGGAAGACACCAAGAGGAGGGAGGATGATGGCAAGAATGATATCGACGCAGGTTGCTGTACCCATTTTAATTAGAGAAAAAGACAAACTGCTCTAATGACCACTGCTTTACAGAGTAATGTTAGGTATGATGATAAACTTAAAGACAGTGTGTGATGCGATGAGATAAAGACTAGGAATGCTCAATTCCATTTATAGCGAATGAACCAACGTATCCATTTTTAATTTTTTAGGGACCACGTGTCTTCTACACGTTCCAAACATTTTCAACTATTATCGACATCCAATTATTTCAAAACTAGACAAAAATAATATTAATTTATGCAAAAGTTTTTTATGCTATTGGGGAATTCAAATGTAAACCGCATAAATGAGATACGCTTGTTGTTATTAGAGTTGTTTCAAAAAAATAAATATTCAATAATATCTAATATTTAAAATTTATAATTATTCACTCGTGTACAGACAATTAATTGATTAAAATTTCATATTTGTGTATTATATATTTTTCTCGCGTAATTTTTTCTTAACAAATAGTTTGAAAAGAAGATGTTTTTAACTTTTGATTTTGTAAATCGTTACTATATGAAGTTCATGATAGTATAAAAATTTATTTTTATTATTAGCTATTTTACTATATTTTAAAATAAATTTAATTGTCGTGATTTTTCGTGCATCGTAACTATTTGTAAACAACGATGTTATAAAATTAAATATATTTTTAATAATAAATTATAAAAATTAAAAAATTAAAAATATGATACATATAATTTATTGTCTTTTATTATTGCTTTTTATAGTAATATTTAACATTTTTTATTTATAAATATGATTTATTTAAATATATTTTTTAACATCGTATAAATATAAATTTGGTTTAAAATAATCTCTTTATCAACGTCTGTTTAAAAAAAAAAATACTACCAAAATTGGGAACACCAACATTATATCCCTCTTATATTTATCTCCTTATCTCTCCCTCTTTCCACTGCTGCCCCTTATTCTCTCCCTCTTCCCTATAGCCCCTATTTTCTCTCTCTTCTCAATGTCAAACAACGTTGTGGCCTCCTTGTACGACAACGTGAGTTCCGAACACCATCACATCTCGTCTTCTGTTCTGTGAATGATGTATTCTCTCCGGCCTCAATTTATGTTTCGACCACAAGTACTTTGTGATGTTAAGTTTGTTTTCGGAAATAAATAAACGGTAAAATTTAAGGTAATTTTTTTTAAATTATTTATTGATAATTGTTTAGTTCGTATTTAAGTTATTAATTATTTAATTATATTTAAATTAATAGTAGATTATTTGTTTGAATTTAAATAAAAATGATTTATAGTTTAAAAAATTTAAAAATTATTTTTTAAGATTTTATTTAAAAATAATTTTTTAATTTTCATTTATTTACTATTATAAAAATAATTTATTAAAAAAATTAATTTTTTATCTATTTTTATATAATTTTATAAAAATAATTTTTTAAATTAATAAATTTCGTATTTTTAAATTTTATAACATATTTCGTATGAGTCAAATATAAGAAACTACTATTTTTAATTACAAAACTAAAAATATATTTAAATTTATATAATTATGATAAAAGTTAAATATTTTTTGTTGTTATTGTTTGATAATATAATTTTTTTATATTATAATATATATATATATATAAATTATTATTATTTTTGAAAAATTTAAAAATTAGTGTTTAAAAACTTAATTTCACCACCAAGGCGAATCAAATTGACAGAGTAATGGATAAAATTGAGCAATTAGCTAATTATTATGAATTTTGAAAAGAAAAAGAAAATGGTTCACGAGTAACTGTCAGATTCAGCTTTGAATAGTCACAACTCACAAGTGCACGTAGCCACGTCACCCGGTGACACCTACTAATAACACAGACACGACCTCCTAACCGCGTTTAACTTTCTTTTAGTCGGTAATCATACACTTGATACAAGTATACACTTTTTGTTTTTTACACCCGCACGAAACTTGTTTGCAACATGCAAAATTGTTAATTCAAATCTTTAAGATATATTGATTGAATATCTGAAAAATTTGTTTACTATTTTATTTTAAATAGTAAAAAATTTAATTAATTTCATTATATAATTAATTAAATTTTTAATGTAATTTAAATTAATTATTTATTCAACTGAATTAATTATTTTTTACATATAATTAATTAAATATACTGAAAAAAATAGAAGTTTATGAGACATTTTTTTAATTATACAACGTCGTTTAGCTGTTTGTGCACGTGTGCAATTGATTTGTATGTGTCAAACACTATCTGATTTAACTACATTTTGATTCTCTGATATATTATCATTTATCATGTATACAAAAATATTCTTTTTTTAAAATTGAATTTTTAAGTCTCTTGAATATGATATTTATTTCATTTTTATTCCAAAAATAGCAATATGATAACTTTGTAAATAACATGATATTTAATATACTGATATGGCAAAATATATAGTTAGATTTATATTTATTCATCTCGTTTAATATTAAAATAATATATTTAAAAATATAATAAAAAGAACATAATAAATTATAAATGTTAGGCTTTGTCACGTCTATTTGCAATTTCTTGATAAAAATAAGTTACCTTTTAAAAGACCTATATCTAATTATTATTTTGAAAATGTTTGACTTGAATTTGATGTATTATAGTCATAAATTCAATTTTAAAACTTTGACTTGACTGTTTTGAAAGCTTGACAAAATACAAAAACCTATTTAAAAGTTTAATTTACTATTTTTTTTTTATGAAAGTCTTACACCATTCAATTTGTGTAAGATTTTGTAAATAGATTATAAAATTAATAGATCAACGATATTAATTCTATTTTGAGATTTAATATGATTTTTTAGAAAATTAAATATATGATAAATTTACTTAAGGGAACGAAATTATTTGGGTTATCTACGTGGAAGCAACAACTTATTCTTTTTGTGTTTTTTATTTTTTTATTTTAAAAGAGATGATAAATATCGTAATAAATAACTCACAAATATAAAAACTACAACTTTAGATATGAGTATGTTTTTAATATAAATATGAGTACTTCGAAAATGATGAACATGTACTTATGAGGTTGTATTATTCGTACCGTACTTTTAAGTATTTTATTTTTCTTTATTATTATATTGCAAAATCAATTTTATTATTTATTAATATAATATTTTTTAAAAATTTGAGTTTATTTATTAGTGTAATCGACACAATTTATGTCTTTTTAAGCTTTTATTGAAATTTTGTATTATCAATCATTCAATTTAATTATCTTAATTAAATTACATTAAAAAAATAATATTTTTTTTATTAACGTATCCATTATCTTTTAAAAAAATAATGTATCTGGTACCATACTTGTACCTAAATATCATAATGTTTAATTGATTATATCTTTTCTCTAAATTTTGATTGATAAAATTTCAACAAACCGTTATTTTAGTATTTAAAAGAATATGTCATCGTCATTTATTTTCTAAATAAGTAAAATATTCAGATTAGTTATTGAATCATTAAAATGTCAATTAATTTAATCATTACGTTATAACGGTCATGAATTATTTTGAAATATTTTTACAATAAATTTTAATAATTAAATTATATTTTAAAAAAATTATTTTGATAATTTAAATACTAATTTAAATTTTTTAATTAGTCAAAAATTAAAATGACAAGATCTTATATTATAGTTTGAAAGACTTAAATGTAGATAATCACGATTTGTATGACGTAGTGTTTTCATTCAAGTTAGTTCCTTTGTGGTTAAGCTAACCGTCCCCTTGACATTAGAAACGGGTCCATCACGTGTGCCAGCTCGTCAACATTCCTTTTCTTCTTTTTCCAGCGCTGCATTTGCATGTACAATGCCATAATTTGCCATTGCCGAGTGATCAAGCGAATGTCACCCGCATGTGTATTTGGATCATGGACACTATGTTTTCTTTGTTTTTCGGATTTTATAGTACCCTGTGCTTTTTACAAGCATGTTTAGTTGTAGAATCTCAGCAAACAACGCTTCATTCTTAAAGGGAGGTTCGGGGAAACATAAATTATAATTAAATTTAAAAGGATGCATGGCTCAAGTCAGATCAAGAAGTAAATTATTCAAATAGAATTATCTTAAACATTTTGAATTTAGTTTTTAATATAAATAAATTTTAATTTTAATAATTAAAAATTATATTAAAATATTATATTTCTATTAATTGAAGTATAAAAAACTCAAATTACTTTTTTTTTTAAACTTATAAATAACATCTCAATACAACTTAAATTTAGTATCAACTTTTAACTATTTAACAAAAGTCATTTTTCTAATATTTTTTGAAGTAAATTTATCAACTAAGGTTTGATAATAAACTGTCTCCAAAAGATTGTTATATTATAAAAAAATTGGGACCAAATGAAGCCCTTTGCAGTTAAGCTGGATACACATGCACAACACTCGCCCTGCATTTAAATACAATTTACATAAGAAAATTTTACCCTATAAACCACATTTATACTCTTAGCTTCACAATTTTATACAAACTACTTATTTTAGCATGTTATTTTCAATTGTTTTATTACACTAAATTCAATTTCAGTTTTGGAAAAAAAAAAATTCCAAAAAGACGTATTTCAGAAAATTTGAATTTTGTGTAACAAATTTTTTTTTAAGTTTTTCGGTATACAAATGTGTTGTAGAAAATTTAAATTTTGTATATCAAAAAACTTTTCTTAATTTGTCCACAACATGTTAAAAGTTTTATGAATCATAAATATATTTTAGAAAATTTGATATTTGTGTTTCGGAAAACTTTAAATTTTCTGGAATACAAATGTATTCTATTAAACTTGAATTTTTTTTTCCAAAACACAAAAGTTTTTAAAAAACATAAAATTGGACTTTTATATAAAAAAAATGGTAAAATTAGATTTTTAATTAAAATGCAGAGGTATGAGGTAATTTTTTTATTTACGTAAATATAGTATGAAAAAATGATAAAATATTAAATTGAAAAATAGTTTAAAAATAAATATAAACATTTAAATTATATTACATATTTTATGTTAGTTATTATTTATCATCATATTGTATTTACATTTATTGAATATTTTTAAATTTTGATAAAGAAATGTAAATATCTATATTTTGAAATTAAATAAGTTGCTAATTAGAAAGCAATGTTAATTTAATTTGAATTAATTTTTATGCATCAACAATATAATTATTTTCTTATGATGTATCCAATCGAATTATATTATAATATAATTTTTTTTAAATATATAAAATCAGTTAGTATTTTCAAATAGTATATATTCATAAATATTTACGATATAAAATGTGATTGTGCATACATAAAATACTTACACCTGGAAAATAGAGAAATTAAATCTATAAATATATTCAATACTAACAATTTCTCATTTTTAAAAAAGACATTTTAAAATACAAAACAACATATGAAATGAAACATTTTTGTTGTTGTGAAAATCATCTGTGCCGTAGAAAAGGGGCAATATATACCTCATAAGACTGAATTATTATTTAAAGGGAAATGTTAATTAGTTCCCTAGAAACATTGTTTAATAAATCTAAGATAATAGGTCTTCATTAAAAATTAATATAGATATTTTTTTTTTAGTAAGTAAGTTTTATATTTAGAATCTTAACAGAATATCTTTAAGAGATTTAATAGTAAGAGACACATTCCTTCACACGAGTATAATTTTCTAGTTTGATAATTGTACATTTGAAAAAAGAAAATGAAATTGTTTTGAACTCGTATATAATGTTTGTTGTGTTAACCTTTTGATAGACAAATAAGCAGGAATATATAATGTTGTGTAAAAAGAGGTAAATGAAAAAAATAATGAAAAACATATGTTAAAAAAAAGAAAAATTATAAATCCACATCCCAATTTAAATACACGAACATCTTTGGTAAATCTTAAATATTTTTAATTAAAATGACATTAGTTTTATAATTTTCATTAAAAAATGTAAAGTTCAAAATGTTATCAACATAAAAATCTCTACAGTTTTTGTGACTATTCTTAGATGATCCATTTGTGGTACATAATAGTCGAATTATTTACCTAATGGTCCACGTAATATAAAGTCATAAAAGGAGACTTATTGGGAACAACTTTATTTGAATTGTGCGTCTAAAAATAAGAAATCAAAAATAAATTTTAACGATTTCTTGCTCTAATTTATTTACATATGGTGTATGGTGCAAATAAATTAACAAAGTGGGCCCACAAAAACATGGCGTAATCTGCCACGTGTTCGCTACATTTTGGAATGTGGGCCGCTGCCGACCTGAAGCTCACATCAACTTTATACCATGCATGTGGGAAACAACAATATTTTCATTTTCTTTAATGAAAAATGAAATTAGAGTCAAAACTCAAAACCAAACAAAACAAAACACCTAGCAAATTCTACTCACACGTTACGGTTTGTCTAGTGTATAATACGCACACCAACTAAACTATTAACAGAGAGTTGACCAAAACAACAATAAAGATACATATTTAAACTGATAACGACAATGTAAGACCTAGATTGGATCTCTAAGAAATGATAAATACTTAATAAGATCTTTAAAATCCTATATGTTTATTAAATTAACCTTTGACGAGGAAAATAATATAAAAAATTATTATAAAAACTCACTAAATTAATTAACATTTTTGGAACACAATTTTTTTTTAAAAAATTCAAATTTTAAGTTTTCTTTTTTTATTTTGATAAACTTAAATTGAAATTTTCTGAATATATCTGTATTTAAAAATATTAACTTTAAATTTTCTAAAACACGAATTGAAAATGGTAAAATATGATATATATTTTTTAATAAAAAAAAGTAAAATAAGTAATTTATGTATAGTGTAAAGAAAAAATTTAATTACAATAATATGGGATAAAATTTTCCTTTTAAAGTACGAGAGGGGACATCCGACAAACGATGATGGACCTAACATGTATATAGTAAACAAGGTTTTTTGAGAAAAGGTTGCCTCTGCTTAGATCGGACATGCATTCAAACACGTTGGAGTGTATTTGGAAAAGGGGCGTTAATAGCAACCCTTGCTTATTAACCCAATTATCCAATTCACATTTTCGGCTCGGCCCACGTTGCTATAGCTAATGCTATATCGGCACATATTATACTCCTAAGAAAAGAAGGCACATCATACATCCACATCACAATTTCAACTAGTGAATGGATAATTTGGTTTTTTATTTGTAGTTATTGTTAAATTTAGTCTTTTTATTACGTGCCATGCTAAAAGATGATGTGACATTTTATGTGGTTTTCAAATCACCTCCACATAATTAATCTATAAATTTATTTTATTGAACCAAACTGATATGAAAATTCTTTGTTATAAATATCTATTAGTTACTTTCTGTCAATTTCCAAAACTAATAACCCATGTATTTTCTCTTCTTACTGCATGTTAATTGACTGACAAAAAAAAGTGTGTATTCACTCCAATTTGATATCATATTTAGTGCCACTTGTGAGAGAAACAAAACATGTCTATTATTACATTACATTTTTACAAAGTAGACTTCAAATAAGTTTGTGTCCATATTTCATAAGCATTTGAGAGTATTATTACTATGAAATTTCGTTTGCTGCTAACAAAGCTAGCAAGCTATGGAAGCCCGTTTCCAAATTTCCAACAATTCTCTTCAGCTCCTCACCCCAACAACGTTGTTACTTGGACAACCCTCATCACCCAACTCTCCCACCTCAACAAACCCTTCCAAGCCTTAACCCATTTTAACCGCATGAGAAACACTGGTATATACCCAAACCAATTCACTTTCTCAGCAATCTTACCCTCATGTGCTCATACCAAACTCCTCACCCATGGTCAACAAATGCACTCTTTGATTTTTAAACATGGCTTTTTAAATGATACATTTGTAGCTACCTCGTTACTTGACATGTACGCAAAGTGTTTGCATATGATTTTTGCTGAGAAGGTGTTCGATGAAATGTACCATAGAAATCTTGTTTCTTGGAATGCCATGATTGTTGGGTTTCTGAAAAACAAGTTGTATGGTCGTGCTATTGGACTTTTCAGGGAGGTTCTCTGCCAAGATTCACTTGATCCTGATCAAGTGACTTTTTCAAGTGTGTTGAGTGCTTCTGCTGGTGTTGTTGATTTAGATTTTGGGATTCAGGTGCATGGGAATATTGTTAAGCGTGGTTTGATTTCTTTGGTTTATGTGAATAACTCTCTGGTGGACATGTATTGTAAATGTGGAATGTTTGATGATGCAACCAAGTTGTTCGATAGCGCAGGAGGAGATAGAGATGTTGTTACGTGGAATGTGATGATCATGGGATGTGTTCATAATGAAAATTTTGAACAAGCTTGCAGGTTTTTCAATGCCATGGTAAGGGAAGGCGTAGTACCTGATGAGGCTTCATACTCTTCCATTATTCATGCATCTGCAAGTATCGCAGCATTGACACAAGGCTCCCTGATCCATGCCCATGTCCTAAAAACCGGGCATATGAAAAACGCTTGTGTTTTGAGTTCATTGGTGACAATGTATGGCAAATGTGGGAACTTGTTTGATGCTTATAGGGTCTTCCAAGAAACCGAGGATCGTAATGTGATTTGTTGGACGGCCATGATAGCAGTTTGCCACCAACATGGCTGTGCAAATGAAGCAATTGAGTTATTTGAGGAGATGCTCAAAGAGGGTATTGTGCCAGAATACATTACTTTTGTCTCTGTGCTGTCAGCATGCAGCCACACTGGAAAGGTTGATGATGGTTTTAAGTACTTCAATTCTATGGCTAACATCCATAACATTAAACCCGGACCTGAACATTATGCTTGCATGGTTGACTTGCTTGGTCGTGTTGGTCGATTGGGGGAGGCATGGAACTTTATTGAATCGATGCCGATTAAGCCTGATTCATCTGTTTGGGGGGCTTTGCTCGGAGCATGTGGAAAATATGGTGATGTTGAAATGGGAAGAGAGGTTGCGGAGAGGCTTTTCAAGTTGGAACCAGATAATCCAGGTAACTATGTGTTGCTTTCTAACATCTATACACGACACAGAATGTTGGATAAAGCTGATGAAGTCAAGCGATTGATGGGGATCAATAACGTAAGGAAAGATATTGGATGTAGTTGGATCGATGTTAAGAACAAGACTTTTGTATTTACTGTGAATGATAGGTCACATTCAAGGACACACGATATTTATGAGATGTTGCAAAATTTGAAGGAGTTGATAAAAAAGAGAGGATATGTGGCTGAGAAGCAATTTGCAACTAACATTGTAGAAGGGTCTGAAGAGCAGAGTTTGTGGTGTCATAGCGAGAAATTAGCTCTTGCATTTGGTCTTCTGGTTCTCCCAGCTGGATCTCCAATAAGGATAAAAAAGAATTTGAGGACTTGTGGTGATTGTCATACTGTTATGAAGTTTGCTTCTCAGATTTTTCGAAGAGAGATTATTGTGAGAGATATCAACAGGTTTCACCGATTCACAAATGGCGCGTGCTCTTGTAGAGATTATTGGTGATTGAAGCACTGACAAAATGAACACAAAACGTATTTGTTTTGACATCAAAGGCATGTTGAAGCATCAAAGCAACACATTTTACGTCCAGGTTTGAAAATCCATTGGAGATCTCTTAACTTTAGTTTGAAGCATTACATATATATTGATGGATTTCAAAACAACTAGTAACTTTGAAATGTCGAGGGCATTTTGGGGTCTGTCATTGAGCTTGTATTTTCACTTATATTTTCGTTGCAATTCTGTCTGTTGTCGGCAAGTGGCGGCAACCTTCAATTGGGGGGGAAAGACATTGTACAAACACAACTGTTTGAGAGTGACAACTGATAACTCACAATCCCTTCAGATTTTGTAGTCCAAACTTTTCTTCTAAGGATCAATTTATATTATGTTTGGACTTTGGATGCATGGTGACATGTGAAAAATAAGTTTTCATTGATTGGTGTTATGACACTGATCTAAGCATAGCTTTAGGCTGGCTATGCTATCCAAGATTACCGACTTGGACGAATCCACAAAACAATGTCCTCGTTGCAAAGTAGGCCCAAGATTCAATGTGCCTTAAAAGCTAAGATCCAACCCAGTGTAGGCTAATCTGCACCCATTATTGACTTGGAGCTCACTCTACTACTAAACGAGTTGCTTGGAGATAAACCCTTATCTGGAAACATACTTCAACCTAACTAACTTATCAGCATAAAATACGCCTTTTGAAAGTCCACTTATAACATGATTTAAATAGTTCGTAACAAATTCTATACCTTGACTCCTATCCAACAAGCAAGTAGCACATGGATCTTAAGACTCCTAATCTCTCGTGAGGATATCTGAAATGTGCGGATCTAGGCCAACTATCACGTCTATAAGGGTACAACTTCCCAGAGCTGATCATCTCACTTTCACTCAATATTACTGCTATTTTGCAAACATTCCCTTGTTAATTGTTGACTTAGTCATTGGAGTGTCTATGCAGGTACACCTCATTTGAGCTTTGGAGGAACTTTCTCATCCATTAGCAAGACTCTGTGTTCTAGGCAAGAACAATTGGATTAAAAATTGGATTTCCACCTTTGTCTCAGGTTGTCGTTGTTTCGCATTATCAACAACAGGTGTTTTATCTTTTACACTCTCAGCCTTCACATTCTCTGCCTCATTTGTAGATGTCATTTCTTTAACCTTCATGGTTTCAACCTCTACCTCTCTTGAGGACCCTTTAGCAGGATCAGGTGGGCATTGTTGCTTCTTATCACCATTTTCAGCAAATTTTCCCCTAACAATGATTGGAGCAAAATATCATGTTTCTTCTTTGAGATCAGTTTTAACTTCCTGGTTATCCAAAGCTTGTTCACGATCTTTCAATCGTAAAAAACTTCTTTTGATACCCTTTCAATCTCATCTATGCAACTTGATTCTTTCTTGTCATCCTCTTCAACAACCTTTTCAACCACTGCAGGAGAATGTTCCACCATTTTGCTGCTGTTGTTATTTATGACCATTGTCAACAAAGTATTCAATATGCATCCATTAATCAAATGTTCAAGAGTAGTGAAATGGGTACTTGTTACATGTACTCTAAATTAGCACTACTAATTTGAAAGTGTAATGTTTAGATAAGCAAGTATCTGTATCAAACTAATTACTAGTCCGCTTCAGATTTCTGTAGAAAAATAGTCACAAAAACATATTTAGGAAAATGCTACCAAGTGTCCATAGAGAAATAAAGGAAAAGCTACTGCAATACTTCTTATACTTCTAGCTACATCTACACAGGAGATAATAAAGGAATAAAAAAAGATACTACATTATTTTTAAGACTTCTAACAATATCTACATTAGAGATCTTCAATAGTATTTGAATTAGCTGCAGGGATCTTCTTGTTGTAGTTTGTCAATATCCTTGTTTTGATTGTCTATATCCGTGTTTTGAGCATTACAGCTATTGCAACAACATTTGACTTGAAAAATAGCTGACATTGTTTTCAACAATAGACCCACAACATCATATAATTCTTTGAAACATACACTTACAATAGCAACAACTTTTTTGATGGCTTCTGATAATTTCTTGAGGAAACCATATATAATTGTCACTCACTGCAACATTTTCAGAGATAACACAACACCTTGTTTTCACGGAACAGAAAAAACGTGGTCTTTGAGTATTATGAAGAACAATTTAATGAATGTTGCCATAATAACTCTTTTGTAATATTTTTGATAGATAACTTTGTAAAACCGATTCTTTTTCTTTTTTAAAAGAAAAATTGAAATTCTTTTGATTCATTCTTTTTATTTAAAAAACTCAATTCTGTCTTAAGGATTCACTAAAGAATAAGAGAGCCAGAGGTAATATTCGTGTGCATAGGGGTGAACAAGTTGGATTTATCCGACAAAACCTGACTGATTTCGTGATACTTTTTTAACAAAATGGGTGAATTCATACGGTTGGGTATGAACGAGTGATAGGAGATGGTTTTGCATAGGTTGTTACAATCGATTGTAAGTTCGAAATTACTCGGTATCTTTCCTTCATATATATATATATATATATATATATATATATATATATATATATATATATATATATATATTTGTTATAATTCAAATTAATTAATCAATGTTTCTTAATGACACTCAATTCTACGTTCGCCCTATGGGCCAATTTGAATTTTTTTTTAATCATAAACTAATAAAAAAAATGTATGACAATTTTTTTACTTAAAAAAATGAATTAAAATTGGCAAAAAAAAGGGGTTTTATACCATGCACCTCTACCCCTAAACCTCCCACCCCCCAAAATTTCAGTCATCCAAAATTGCAGATTCGGAACTTTGAGTTTTGAGTGTTTTCTCTTTCTCAAACTAGCAGATTCGGAACTTTGAGCTTGCACTCTTTCTTTGATACCTTCAAAACTTTGCTCTTTCTCTGATACCTTCGGAAGTTTAACTTTGTCTCTTTCCATCTTCAGAAACCCAGAAAAGTAAGTAACATTTTCTGAACTTTACAAACTTTCGAATAACTTATTTCCAGTTTTTTAAGCTTCGAAACTTTGGGATTCATCCAAAGTTTCGAATGGTTTCAATATTTCCAGATTTTGAAGCTTCGAACATTTCAGAATCAGCTAAAGTTTCGAAAGGTTTCTGATTTTCCAGATGTAAACCTCGAAAGTTTGGCATTCAACCAAACTTTCGAGTCCTCGAAACTTTTGTATTCATATAAACATTAGAAACTTTTTGAATTTGTATGTGGATTTCCAGATTCTGGACCTCGAAGGGTTGATGTTCGTCCAAACATTCGAAAATTTTACAGAATTTAAACTTCGAAGGTTTGGTGTTCATCCAAACTTTCGAATCTTTTTCAGAATTTTCACATCGAAGGTTTGGTGTTCATCAAAAGTTTCGAAACGTTTCCAGAATTTGCACTTCGAAGGTTTGGTGTTCATCCAAAGTTTCGAAGAATTTGCAGAATTTGCACCTTCGAAGGTTTGGTGTTCATCCAAACTTTTGAAACTTTTCCAGATTTTGCACTTCGAAGGTTTGGTGTTCATCCAAAGTTTTGAAAATTTTCCAGATTTTTCATATTTTCCAGACTTTCCAGATATTTTTTGCCCATATGATTTTTCAGATTTTGTAGATGTTCCAAATTTTCCAGATTTTGCAGATGTTTCAGATTTTCCATATTTTTTCAATTATCGATATATTGATATAACATTAACTAAATTTTGCAGTGCCTAGAACCAGAGGTGCGTTTGGACAGATTATTCGCAATATTGCGGATAGAATTCCGCCTATAGCATCACACAGACGACGGAATGAAGCCAACCGTCGTAGTAGACGCGAGGATGTTCAGCAGGATGTCCCTGAGCCTGAGCATGTTCAGGAAGACGAGCATGCACATATGGAGTATGAGCCTGCTGAACATGAGGTTGGTGCTGATGAGGATCAGCACTCCGGTTTCCCTGGAGGACCAGTGGATACATCTGTGCTGACACAGTACGAACACCACGTGGCACGTAAGATATGGGAAGGAGAGGTAAATGTGAATTAATTTATTAATTTTTTAACTAAGTATAATTATTTTTTATACTCGGTACATTACTTCATTAATTATGAATAAATATTTATTGATATGTTATTTATTTAATTACTTGTAGGATCGTGGCTCGTTGAAAGTGATTACCCATGGTTTGAAACTGAAAAGGTTTGCGGAAGTTCATATACCAGAAGCTGTACAGCATTGGATAGGAGAATCTGGGTTGTTACATTTGTCTTCCGCTTACTTGACGATGGCTGATGCTGGTCTGATATCCACCTTTGTGGAAAGGTGGCATAGGGAGACCAGCTCGTTTCATTTGCCATTCGGAGAGATGACCATCACGTTAGACGACGTCGCCACTCTCCCTTCATATTAAACCACATGGTAATTTTTTTGATGCACCACTGAACATGAATACTAATAATGCTATGATGGTTGCACATGAGTTACTAGGAGCCACTTGGGAGGAAGCTGCTGCTGAGATCAACTACAACAAATGTGCACAGTATAGGTTGCAGTGGTTGCGTGATTTATATCAGCGTTTAATTCAAGTTAACATGTATGAGTGTGCTGCCAGAACTTATCTATTGCATTTAGTTGGTAGCACCATTTTTGCTGACAAAACACACACTCGTGTGGAAGCAAAATATGTTAGTTTGTTTGCTGATTTAGATCGTTGCCGGGATTT
The DNA here is from genome assembly GCA_037974295.1 of Cicer cuneatum. Lineage (NCBI taxonomy): Eukaryota > Viridiplantae > Streptophyta > Magnoliopsida > Fabales > Fabaceae > Cicer > Cicer cuneatum. The sequence goes on along the minus strand of JBBPBO010001986.1, from coordinate 69,720,688 downwards.
TGCATGGGGTGCTGCTGCATTGGTTGTGCTATACGACAACCTGGGAGATGGAGCCGTTCATCACACTAGACAGGTGGGGGGTTACATGACCCTATTACAGGTATTTGAATTTATTTATTTATTTAGTTGTGTTATTTATTTATTTAATTATTTAGTTGTTTTGTTTTTTGTGTTATTTGGTGCAGTGCTGGATTTACGAGCACTTTCTTAGGATCTGTAAACGCGGTGATAGTGGAACGGTTCCTGCACATCTTCCAAGAGCATGTAGGTGGACTGCAAAAAGAATAATATCCGCACACACTAGCTCCAAGTGTTGCAAGTGATGATCATACTCCTCCACACTAGCCGAAAATACAATTTTTTTCCATAAATCCATTACTTCATCTTGTCTATCCTTACTCACATATTGTTTGCATCTTGCCCCAACATTTTTTTCAATATGAAAACGACACAACAAATGAATTGAAGTAGGAAATACAAGATCTCTATCCGTCACAATAACTTTAGAAATTAAATTTTCAGATACGAACAGTTGTCTTACCTTTTGAAATGCCCATATGAAGTTATCTTGTCGCTCTTGCTCTAAATAGGCAAATGCAACTGAAAATGTCAAACCAGTAGATGTCACACCGACAACTTCAAGCAACGGTAACCGATATCTATTTGTTTTGTATGTGCTATCACATATCAAAACAAAATGAAACGTGTTCAACAGCTTTATACAATCAGGATGCGTCCAAAATATATCTCTTAGAACATCTGAATTATCCCGTCTTCTTGTCCAGTGCACATAATTTTTATTTTGTATTAACTTCAGCAAATGTTGCACTTCTGTGTACGAACCTCTCAAAGATGATCGATAAGTACTTCTTGCTTTATATATTTGAGTGGAAATTGTGACATTATCTTTATTTTTCTCTTTCAAAGCATTCAAAATGAACTTTGGTGCAAGCTTATACTTTGTCATGTCATTGACAAATTTTTTCTCCTCTTCATTTAGACGCCCCAAATATGAATGACCGTCTAAAGTATTGGCTAAATCGTGATTGTGTGTTCCACAACGAACACTAATTTTCCATCCTTCATCCAAACTCGATCGTATACATATGAGTTTAAACGGACAGTTTTCCTTGTGAGAACAAGTTACTGTTGATTTTGATTTATATCTTCTGCCTCTTTCGCATCCCAAAATTAATTTGTCTTTTCTACCTCTCTTTCCCGTTGCTTTATCTGATCGAATGGTAACAATTAAAATTCCATTTTGCAATCCAATTTTTTTTGCCCATTCAAATACAGCTTCTCGAGAAGGAAATATCTACAAAACATATATTTCAAATAAAAATTTCAGAATAAAATAAATATTTAAAATAAAACATTAATACATGTTAATACATTAAATTTATCAGTTCTAAATTTAATTATCGGTAAAAATACCTGATCAGTGATAAATTTATCTGTAGAATCTATAGTCGCCGTTGTAGCAGGAACCTCAACTTTACTCATACCTGATTCTAAAAAGTTTACTCTATTTAATTAATAATAATAATAATAATATTAATACATATTTAAAAAATAAAGTAAAAGTTTTTCAAAATAAAACCTTCGAAAGTTTCATTTTGAAATGAAACTTTCGACTTTGTTTCGAAACTTTGCCAAACCTGAAACATCCGAAATGTATTCGAAACTTTTTTCAAAATTGAAACTTTTGAATATTTACGAAACTTTGCCAAAATGAAACTTCCGAATGCTCTTCGGAACTTTGCCTTCGAAGTGAAACTTTCGAAAAGTTTCGAACTTTTCAGTTTCAACAAAAGTTTTGAAATTGTTGACGAAATCACACAAATTTTCACTGCGAATGTTTCAACATCTATGAAATTTTCGAAATTTTTACAAAAATACCTTCGAAAATTTGAAAGATTCGACTTATACAATAAAATCCTAAAGTTCTGATCTTAAAAAGTGATTTTTAATTTTTTATAAATAAATTTATAATTAAAAAATAGGATATTTTAGACATTTTGAAAAAATGGGGGGTGAGAGGTTTAGGGGTAGGGGTGCATGGTATAAAACCCAAAAAAAGCTCTATGAAAAGCGGCCCAATCAAATCCACCCAAAACAGGCCTACATGTGCAACATGATATGGAACCAAATCAACAAGGAAATTCTTGACTTATTGGCTCAACAAAATGTAATATCTCTTTCGATTGAAAATTTTACCAAGCATTGATGGTGAATATTATCAAAAATAAACAAGAAGACCATGTAAGGTTTGAAGAAAATTGTGTTGATAGTTTGACGAAAGGATCAGTAAGAGAAAAGTTTTAAAACCACAAGAGGAATGAGACTAATATCCATGAATTAATTTTCTCTAATAAGGAAAACACAACCTATGACCAACGGATTTCATAACATAGGTTCAAAGAGTAATAACAACCTTTACAGATTTCAATTTTAACATAGTTTTTGTGAAGTCAATGTTTATATTTATCTTACCAATTTGTTTTTTTTTTTCCAATAAATTTTTATTACATGGAATTGAAACGTATATTTATATACTTGTGGTAGAGACATAGTCATGTTGAGGACATAAAAATTATGGTTGACTTATATGTAATAATGTATTTTGTAAATTAACCATCAACTAGATCTAAGAAGGGGCGAAGTTTAGTGTTGGCTACTCCATTTTTTTTTATTAAAGGCTGTCTCATATTTTCAATAAGTTAGTATATTTTTATATTTAATTATTCTATTAACATATATTTACTTACTTCAAACAAATTATTTATAAAAGAATTACTAGAAATAAGATATTAAAAATTATCTTGTTAAATTTATTCTTCTTATTTTGGCATTTTTAATTTCTACCGCAACCAAAACTACATAGAGAGCTTTTTTTAAAGTAAAAATTGTCGAGACAATACTTAAAAATAAAATGGACGATGTGTTTTTCTACAAATAACTTAATTGCTTATGTTAAAAAAAAATTTGCTAGTGTATTTAGTCCAACATCAATTATGAATAAATTTATTTATTTGAAATGTCCTCGGACTCAATTTTTCTAAATAACTATCGTAAGTTTTTATTACATTTATTATGTTTTAGATTAGATTTTATATACAAATTTATTGAATTTTTTTATTAATTAAGTTTAATACATTAATTTAAAAGTAAATTTTATGTTTTTCTTTATACTTGACCCCTTGTTTCTTTTAAAAAAAATAGTTGGTCCATTAGTAAAATTAATCCTTTCTACGCCACAGATCCAAGGATGATTGAATTATATATTGGGCTGTCTGATGTCAGGCATTAGTTTTCTTGAAAGTTTTTTATTTTATTTTATTTTTCCTTTTCTTTTTGAGTTTGATTAGACCCTTTATTCAAAATCTTGAGTATACTCCAAGCTCAACATAAAGGTGCTAATGCATATTAGAATCTCAAATAGTTCATGTCCAGGCGCAAGCTCCATCCCAAAATCAAATGTAATCATGTTAATGTTAATGTAGCAATAAAGTTTACTATCATTTCCCACTACAAAGCTAAAGTGATAAATGTAATTATTTAAGGATGGGGTACAAAGGAACATTTCAACCAGACAATGCTTTTTTTTTTTATATATATATATATAATTGATAGGGGGGGTTAAGGGCTTGTATGACATTAAAAACACTTTTAATTTAACCTTGTTATTGAAGTCAATGTCAACTTTATCTGTTAATTTGTTCTTATAATTATGTCACACACACTACACTTACTAGATGCTTACATGCATTTCACTTGGTAAATTAAATAACTAATTTTTCTGACTTAAGAGAATGAAATCTAGAATTAACTAAATAGTAATGATTATTAGTTGGATCTTAATCTTCCATATGTAGAAAGAAACGTCATGAAAGAGACACTCATGTTTCTTTCATCATCGCTTATTGTTTTGACAAGACAAAAAGATAACCAAGTTGTTGTTAACTAAAACACAAGAAATTTGCATGTGCTTATGTTTCCAACCTCTCTTAATTGATCAATTTAGAAGGATCAATAACTTAGGGTCTTCTTAAATTGAATTAAACTTGTGAACATTACTAATTTCATTAATTCATTTATCCAACAAATTAAGGTGGGAACTGGTTGGCCACATATTCTATTTCATCATATATAGTTTGTACTGTTACTCCTATTCATAGGAATTTCCTAATTAATCAAACTAAGGAAAATATATAATATTTGAATCTTAAAAAAAAAAAAACCATAGAAAATACTAAAATTTTACATTTATTCATAAAATTGTGATAGAATGTTATTGCTAGATCTGCTTAATTTGCAATGATAAAATACATTTCTGGCTTCCAGAAAAGACACTTTAATTTTTGGTGGGAACTTTGACAGTGACCAAATTTTGGTAAGTGATTTTAACTTGAAAGTGGTTACAACTATTTCAACAGTTATTTGTTCATTATTTTGATCATATTATTTTCCAACATGATAACACAATTGCAATTACACTAACTAAGTAAAGATGAATGATCTGATATCATGAAATTATGAATTACTATCAATTGCACTTTCTTGTCAATTAGTTGTCTGACGTAAAGATTAGATGTGAAAAAGCATGTTTAAAGGATAATGCATAGGCATCTTATTAGTTTTTCAAGGGCAAATAGATTATGTCTCCTTCTATTTCAAAAATGCTCATTATGATGATCTTCCAAATATTTTCATATACATGAATTTTACTTCACAAATTTCCCATCATCATAGTTGTAAGCGTTTAGGCTTTCAAATCACACCTTTTGCTTTACTTTGATACCATCGTTTACAATTGTTAAAAATGATTAAAACCGTTTCTAGTTAATTAGTACTACTTCTTATTAAAGCCTCCAATATGAACAGGGATTCTGTTCCCACACACTTCGTGAATAGTATGGTGACCATGATTAGACTCAGTGTAACATTGTACAAGATACTATATTTTTAAGTGTATTGATAAAATTTGTATAGTATAAAAAATTATATAATAAAAAATGTAATTTAGTAAAAAAAATTATAGACATAGATTATGTAGGTAGTAAGTACTCTTGGATTGAATATAATATCACCACATTAACGTGAACATAACATTAAGTTACAAATGTAGCTCTTGAATGATTAACCATTATTCTAAATAAAGTAAGGCGAAGAATTGTTGTTCATTGAAGCGCTGGAGTGTAGGGATTGTTCCCATCATTGAACTAATACAACTAACTAACTAAAGAGTGTATTTAACTTGTATAACTAAGTGAATATAATATCACTAATATTGCACTTAGAAGCTTTTGCAAAAACACAAATTTTCACTGTGATTTTGTCAATCCTATAAATGATATAATAATATACATTGATTATTTGATCTCAAATCAATGGTTTAAATAATTTAAAGATGATTTGGTGAAATTTCAATGTAAATTAATCAAATCTCAAATTAATGTTTGGTATTAGTTCCTTCGATTTCAAATATAAGTAAAAATTTCTTTAAAAAATTGCTATATTTAATTTAAATTTTAAATTAAATATATTAATTTTATTTAATTAGTTTTTTTATTTATTTTTTAGACTGAAATAATATAATTTAAAATGCACGGAGATCGGATGTTGAGATAGGGTTTGCAGAATAAATGTAATATGGTAGCTGTTATAGATTTTTTTTGGACTCAATATAGAATTATTATTTTTGCTTAATATAGAAAATTTGATTTGAATTGGAACTTGATTGATTCAATGACATGTATGATATGACATGCTTGTAATAGGTTCAGTGATCAAATGTGTCATTGGTCTTTGTATTCTTTATTGACTACGTAGTGCTTTTATGTTTGTTACGAATTGTTCCGTACTTCTTGTATTTTACCTGTTGAACTGTTTTGAATTTTCACTATATTTTCAGCTTCATTAAACCTTTTAATACATTTTCTCTCGAGGGCCTGTCATGAGAATTTACGTGCTCTCAAACGCATCAATAAAATTATATTCTTATAACTACTGAATATAATTCTTTTTGTATTATTTTTTTTTTGAAAAAATATTATTGATTTTTCCATAATTTAAATTCTTTTAAAAAGTATTTTCATTATAAGTTAAAGTGAGACTATATAATCTATTTTGTGACATATTATTGTAAATAAAATTTTAATAATTTCAATTTATAAAAAATATATTATAGTTTTTGCTTAACAAGATATCTAACAACATAAATTATTTTAATTAAAACATTTTTTTTCAATTTTTTTTCTTTTATTGAAAACTCTTGGAAATGTTTTTCCATTGTTAAATATTTTTCTGAAATTTATTTATTTGTCAATTCATTTACTCATGAAAATTATGTATGCACCACTTGATTTATGTTCTTTAAATCTTTTATGAATACGCTTCCAATCATTAAAACTTTTTTTACTAAGTTATTTATTTTTTAACTTGTACTGAATAATTAAAGCAATTCCATGTCTTTCTATCATAAATATTTAATGGAGTATATTGACTAACTATTGAAGAAAAATAATAATTTTGGTGTCATTAAAAAAGTGAGCCCTCCCGTCCATGTTTAGGAATTTCATTCGTAAACTTATTTAAATAAAAAACGAGATATTAAATTTTTTTAAGTAAAAATAATGACGCAAGATTTTATTGTAGTTATTTAAAAATTTAAATACTAAATTGGATCAATGTTGTTACTAACTATTATAAGAGGACAAATTTCACATCGATGAAAATAGAGATCAAATGACGGACAGAAAAAAAAAAATTAGAATCAAATGTATTATTAAACCTTCTAATCTATTTCAACATTTATATATATTCCACGCATTTAAGTTAAGAAAATCAAGTCCACTTTTTCAAAGGGATATATATTAATTAATATTATATATATAGTCATTCTTTAATCTCTTATTTATATCACTATTCATTTGGACCTTAACAATAAGCTTAACTTTAGGCATGGCCTACGAAGATTAGTATCGCATATTCCCATTAACAATAATGCCACACCTTTATTTTCTTATCTAAGTTCTCTTGGCTGCAAAATATAACCGGGGGGACCAGAAGCTCCAATTGCTAAAATTTCCATATAGTATATAATTATATATATATATATATATATATATTTCCAAAGTAAATATCCCAGCTCAGCATTTATGTGACAAATTAATTGAGTAATAAATATAGAGCATAGTGTAGAAGCGATTTTGGATTACATTTGTCTCAACTATTGTCTCCCTCTGATTAATTAGAATGGTTCAAGAGAACTTGACATACCTATTGGCTCTTACCTAGTGACCAACAAGGCCCATTTAAATAAAAAATAAAAAAAAAATTAAAACTTAAGAATTTAAAAGAAAAACATATACCATGAATTAACATGAACTATACCTTCCTCTTAATTAGCGAATATAAATTTGACTGAGTAGCTGAAGTGAAAGAATAAAAAAGTTAAGTGATAAGAAAATTTACGAGTTCAATACTCATCCTCGTCATATTGTGAAGCTATTAAAACAAAATGAACTGCACCTTCCATACATGCGTGTTTCTTGTACAATAATTCTGGCAGCGAATATTTGCCTCTATATTAGACTAAATGTTTTATCATAGTTTATTTATTTATTGTTATAAAACAATGGTGATTCCATTGTCCTAGAAACATAGACATATCAATTTTGATTTAAGGGAAGGGAAAAATAAAACGGGACGACTAGAAAAAATTGGTTCAATTATGTAGCTGACCAAATTATTAATTTTTGTCGTTACTAATCAAATAAAACCCGATTGATAAATTTTGCGGTGAATATCCAAAGGACAACGAAGCGACATATATTATATGCGTAAATAGACAGCAAGAGTAATGGAGCTTACAAAATAAATTTCGATTTTAATTTAGAGTTTGACTTAGCTGAACAGCTCATATGGGAATTATTATAAGATAAGAATAGATGAACATGATGAGGTATGGATTATGTTGATTAGAATTTTAGAAGCATCTTTGCATTGAAAAAAATTTAATATATAAATTCCAATTCCCAATTGGATGGCTGAATTAGGACATAACTTATATAGACAGGCGATCACATAAAAGATATCAATATTAATTAATATTACTAATATTATTGTAGATACTCTTTGAGTTCAGAACATGTTAATTAAAAAACAAATCACTTGGAGACAAATTACTATTTTGGCAGCTTCTGTGTCATGAATAACTCGCGGAGAATATTGTATGTACAATTTGTGCCTTCTCACAAAGACAAAGGAAAAGTTTAATTCATTATGCGTACACAGTGTCCCATAATTACTTCTATTCCAAAGATATATAATGTGATTATAATATTTCATTTAATTTTTTTTTGTTAAATTACCATCACTAAATAATCATATAAATGTATTTTAATATTTATCACTTAATGTATCAAGTATATCAATTTTTTAATATTTATAATTTTAATTTGCATTGGTTTAGACCTATATTGTTGAAATTCGAGATCTTAATTTGTTGTTGTTATTTATATTAAATGAATTTAGATTTCACCGTTAAAAATTAATTCAAAAACTTTGACAATGTAGTGTTCAAATACAATATCAATTCAATAGTTTGAAATTAGTAAAATCAATGATTAAACATAAATTGGTTCTCCTTATATATAACTCGAGTCCTAATTATGAGGAGTTTATTTTAGTATAATGATATATTTTAGACATATATATATATATACATATTTTTTTTTGTTTATATATATATATATATATTTTATTACGCAAGAAGTACTATATATTAACTAAATGAAACTAAGTGGGTCAAGTCTCACCTAGTTATTATATCTAAAAATAATGCCATTGTTTTAATTTACTTTTTCGAATCCTTTATATATACACACGAAGAAAACTAAAAAACAATTTTCACTCCTAGTGATTATTGCATAATTTCTTCCTTATTAAACACTTTAATTTATATTTATATACAACTAATAGTCATTGTGAATTGTTCTTAATTTTATAATTAATTTAAAAATATGTATTTTAATTGTGTATCACAGTGATGCTTTGGAATTTGGATTGTGTTAATATTTTTTATTTGATGTTCATCCTTGTGTGAATTAGCATATACAATAGCATGCATGTTAAGTTGGTAACGCATGATATATACTACTACGTACTAAATTATATATACTAGTAAGGGCATTTTATTTATCGATTAACCGTCAGATTCCTCATGCAGCTAAACTCGAAATGAAAATGATGAAAGAAACTTAATTAAAAGGAGGAGTCCTCCATTGATGACACGAATCTCATTCAAAGAAATAACTATAATTGACTTTATTTACCGAAAGTCAAAAAGCTTATGGCTTTTTGGATATCATATTCTTTTGTGTGGTTTTGTCCCTAGAGAGGGGAAAGGCTAATAGGAAAAATATATCTTTTGAACATTTACTTCCTCAAACACAAAATCTTTTATCTTTGTCTCGTAATCATTAAGTTATTTTATACCATTGTATGTCTATGCAATATCTATCTCCTAGATGAATATCTAGTCATTTTTGGTCTCCCATTTGGTATGGGTAGACTAGACCTCATAAGGTAAAATAATCCAAAATTAAATTAATTTAAAAATTAACTAAATATAAAAAAGGTATGTGTCATTAAATAATTATAGTGGCAAACTAGCCATCATTTTAAGAGAGGACCAAGTATAATGAAAAATAAATAAAATATACATTTAAAATTAATGTACTTAATTAACTAATAAGAAGATATAAATTATACCAACACAAAATAAATGACAACAAAAAATAGTTATTTTTATTTTAAAAAGTTGAGTTCAAAGACACTTTAAAAAATTAAAATTTATCTATGACTAACGTATTAAATAGACTTGTAATAGTTTTTTAAATGTAAGTTATTTGCAAAAAATTCGTTGTCCATTTCATTTATGAGTCTTGTTTATACAATTTTTATTGTTGAAAAAACTCTTTTTGTAGTTGTTGTAAATATTAGAAGAATAAAAATAAAATGAATAAATTTATTTATCAAGTAATAAATTTTTAAAAGTCCTATTAATACTAGTTTTGTTGACAAATACACTTATTTAAGTAACTAAATATAAAAAATGTCAACTTATTAAAAAAAAATGGACTAGTCAAGGCTAACCCATTGTAACACTTCGCCTTTGAATAATTGAATGTTAAGTAATATACTAAACGAAATATATACTAGAGTACCAAAATGCTGGCCTATTAAATTTTAAATAGGGTGGGATAATCTTGATCGTTAAAAAATTATCATATTAATTAGTGCATGTAAACAACAATTATTTCATAAAATGGTCAAATTGTATAAGAGAAGTGCGATTTCTATTTAATATTTTAAATAAAATCTAGATTTTAAATACAAGTGATATTTCATATATATGGTTTGTAAAAAGAAAGTATAATACAAATTAGGCTAAATAGCATTCGTGGTCCCTTAACTTAATTTCAGTTAACGTTTTAGTCCTTTATCTTTTTTTTTTCTTCCGATTTGGTCCTTTATTTTAATTTTAAGTGACAATTTAATCTTTTATGTTTTAAAATGTTAACAATATTATCATTTTTTTTTTACAAAAATTCAAAAAATTCATCAAAATTTTCAACCAAAACCCATAAAATTAATTATATTCTTTAATATAATACAAATTTAATCAAATTCATAACTCAAATATTCAAATAAACTCATATTTTTATTCTTTATTTGATTTTTAAAATTCCATCTCTAACAACATCAAATAAGAAATGAAAATATGAGTTTATTTGAAGATTTGAGTTACGAATTTGATAAAATTTGTATTATATTAAAGAATATAATTAATTTTATGGGTTTTGGTTAAAAATTTTGATAAATTTTTTAATTTATTGTAAAAAAAAGGATAATATTGTTGACATTTTAAAACATAAAAGATCAAATTGTCACTTAAAATTAAAATAAAGGACTAAATCGAAAAAAAAAAGATAAAAAACTAAAATGTTAACTGAAATTAAGTTAAAAGATCACAATTGTTATTTAGGCTACAAATAATCATTATGATTGCATACAAGTCGCATACTATACAATAATTTGTATTTGGGCTTAGGCCCTCTTCGTGTACAAAAAAAAGTCTTGTATTTTTTTAAATATTGAATTGGAGTTTCCATATGTGATTGTGTTTTTAATATTTTATTACTATAGGAATTATAGATCTTCTTTTTCTGTTGGGTATTTTTTTTAAAGATATTGTATATTATTAGGTTGGACTCACGTATTTTTTTTTTATAAAAAAAAGACTCATATTCTTATGGATAAGGATAATGAGTTTTTACATCACAAAATACTTATAAATATTTGATTTTTTATCGTAATTATTTTGAAGTCAAAGACATAATTGATTATAATATATTGATTAAAGATGAAAAATATATACATGTAGTATTTGTTGATAAAATCTGCGATAACATACGAAGTAGGTAGTTTAAAGGATAATATACAGATAGAATTAAAAAATATTTTGACTACCTTTAATTAATTAATTAATGAATATAAAGGCGGATATAATGATCTTCTATACATTTTGTCCATTAATAAATTAATAAAACTACTGTGTTGTAATGCATTTTATTTATGTATTAATATATTAATAGTTTTTATAATAAAATTTTGTGATATATATTTTATTTATGTATTAATGTTTTTGTATTAATATATTTTTGGGTTGATAAACAAGGAGAAAAATTCACAGAGGGAGTGAAAAGCCAACTCACCAATCAGTTTGATTGCTTCAAAGAGATTATCCCAAGCTTCTGCCTCATGTGCCAAAGGATTGCTTAATTTGATTTGGCCTATGAAACGACCTTGGTCGTCACGAATGCACATACCTACGCCAAACATGTTTTGATATGATAATATTGCAATTTTAACGTTACACTTGAACTTCCAACTCGTTAGAACCAGCATCATAAGGCAGTGATCATTTGAAAGAGACGAGATGCAGTGATCGATCACAACATAATATCATGTTTAGTGTCCACACCATAAGCATCATTTAGACTCAATTAAAGATATTTGTTCCAAATTAAAATGAGTGTTACTTTAACAAAAAAAAATTGTCTTAAAATGAATATTATTTTCAGTTTTTAATAAAATATTAATTATTATTTTTTATTTGTACTATCTAATTAATACTATGTGCATTATTCTAAAGCACTAATAGTTAATACTATATTTCACTATGTGTTTATGACAGTGAAAAATTCACTAATAGTTAGCAAAGATAATTGGTAAAGTTACTATTTTCTTTCTTTTATTTATAATCATTTTTTAGTATTTGTGAAATAAACAAAAATGTCACTCATTATTAAAGGTGGGGTTCAGTATTCATAATGTAAGTATCACTCTTCATACACAATTGAAGGTAACACTTTATATTTCAAAACTTTCACTCTCACTCAATCAAACATTGACTTAAGCGTCAAAGTACTTACAAGTACTACCCCAACATTAAGGAGACAAAATGTAGTTCTATTAGTTCACTAGTTTGTCCATGCTTCTCGGTTCACTCCAAATCATTGGCATCATATGTAGGAATCATGATTTCCTTTTTATTTAAAACCACTTAGTAAAAACTCCAATTTTCATCGGCAATATTCGACTTCAATAATAACTTCTAAACCTTCCAAAGACTTGTCGACAATGGTAATTGGATCACGAAATCGATCAACATCAAAATCTTCTCCCTACACTATAGAATATGTTTGGAATTTGGACCAAGGTCCAACTCGTTAGAAATAAAATTTGAAGGCCTATAGTCACACGTGTTAGCATATTTTAAAACTCTACTTATTCTTGTCAACCTTAACTCCCATGATATACAAATTCAAATAGTGGTGATCACGACACGATATTCACTAAGAACACACATATTACACCCTCTGCCAATTCATTTTTCATTGTAAGTATCATTGACACAATTAAAGATACACAATATTTATTTCAAAACATCTTCTCTCACACAATCAGACAAACACTGACTTAAGCGTCAAAATACTTGCAAATATCAACCCCTAAGGATGATGAAATGCTGTCCTACACGTACATTAGCTAGACCATGATCCTTCTCATTCAGCATCAATATATAATTTTCAAATTGCAAATATAGTGAATCATTTAGATAGTTGATTGAATTTTCAGCAATTGCTATGTAAAGAAATATGACCTTAACTCACTCATATGTCAAAAGTAATTTTGTATTTGCACCCGAATCATGAAATTTTTCCAAAGGATAATGATTTTGAAAAACCATCCCTAAAAGCCAAAAAGAAGAGAAGGCCAGTCTTCTACCAAAGAGTATTAGAAGAAAAAGTTAGACAAGAAAAGGAAAGGTCTATAGAGTTTTCAAAATTTTAAGTGTTATCAACAATGAAAACAAAAGAACCTAGATAAAGTTCTGTTTTCATCAATTTAATGCAATATACTTTGTTTGATTACCTTGCCCCTCTTAGGCTTTACTTCACCACAAAAAATTCGCCCTTCTCAAAGATTATGGTTTATTTGCACTTAATATATTACTAATCTTGGTGTAGGCTTTGCCTAGGCCAAGCCACTCCTTGAAATTCCATACAAAGTTTTTGTTTTAATTTCGTCACACACTCACACTACAAGATAGGTTTCAAACTCACGAGATAACAACTATATGGTCTAAAGAGCATGGTACATACACGCATAAATTAAATATCGCTGAAAACTTTTACCCTTCCTATTTAGCTTTGCAAAATTGCCATATAGCTACGGTTGAAATAGCTCAAATCGACACACTCTGAGTTATGGCTAAGTCCAAGAATACAACAAACTCAAGTTTAGACAAGACATTTTTTAAATGTCTTTAACTAAAATGGTTAAATGTTAGGCCACTGAAAAAACTTTCAGAGTTATCATATCGATCTACTTAATTAAATACAAATGTTTTTTATTATTAATATAATAGTATTAAAACATTTACCTTCCGTTAAATTTGCATAATATTTTATGCAATTTAAACATTATAACTTACTAGTACACCAATTTTTGACATGTTTAACAAGTTATAATGAAATAAAATTTAAATATGATATTATATAATATTAGATTATTTAAAAAGTAATAATATATATTAAAATAGAATTTAAGTTTATTGATATATTAATTTGTTGGTTAATTTACAAAAGCTTAAACTACTTGTCATTTGAGTGGCGTATGTTTTCCTAAATAAATAGTGCAGTATGCAACTTTTAATCAGTCTTTTAGATTTTGAAAAATGTTATGTCAAACTTAAAAATATATAGGTCTATAATAGATAATATATCAAACTCAAACCCAATATTTTTAAAGTAAGTCAGAGTTAGGTTTTTGAAAAAAATATTGTTTTCAACATGGTTCTTACATAATATTTTATAATAAAATAAAAAACACAAATTTAATATATATATTTTTAGTCTCTACAAATATACTTATTTTTAGTCATTGCTAATATACAATTTTTTACTTTTAATTCCTACAATTTTTGTTTGTTTTTAATTCCTACAAATATATCACTTTTAATTTTATTAAATCAAACTATCAAAATAAGAATTTTTATTGCATAGATCAACTTTTTAAATTTCTATAAAATTCAAAAAAAATAAAAAAATATAATGTTCATATTAAAAATATAAAAAAAATATCAACTATTAGATCACATAGTTGTATGTATCAAATTTATATAAAATTTAGTGTCTCAAATAAATGTTTATATTTGAATTATTAAGTAAAATAAATCTGAGAAGAGTTACTTACTCCTAGATTAATTTGATCCCACTAATATATATAAATTTCTTTAGCCAAATATGAATGAAGAACAAAATGTGTTGCTTTGGCAGTGGGGACATTCACGTATAAGTCAAAGCCATGTGATAATGTTTGATCCTATCTTAGATGAGAGTAATTGAATCTGGACCGTCAAAAATTGATATGTCAGCTGGTAGGTAGGACCCAAAGTACTATTATGTGGAATGTCCCGTGAAGAAGAAAATTAAGAAATAAAATGAAAGCATAGTTCTGGAAAGTCAGATATATAAATTCAAATGCTCTTGTACTAGCTATTGTTCACTATATATCCACGTAGGTTCTGTTCTGACACAATAGTTTTTAAAAAAAAAAAAAACATTTGAAAGGTTTAATTGAAGGAAAGTGCACATGGGAAGACACTCTTGTTGTTACAAGCAGAAGCTTCGTAAAGGTCTATGGTCCCCAGAAGAAGATGAAAAGCTCTTGAATTATATCACCAAACATGGTCATGGATGTTGGAGTTCTGTTCCAAAATTAGCTGGTACTATATTATTATATCATATATATCATACAATGAGTGCTGAATTAATATATAGAATAAGACATTAGTCATTTTAATTTCTTAATCTATGTATGTTGAATTTATATTTCAGGCTTGCAGAGGTGTGGGAAGAGTTGTAGATTGAGGTGGATAAATTACCTTAGGCCTGATTTGAAAAGAGGAGCATTCTCACAACAAGAAGAGAATTCCATAATTGAACTTCATGCAGTGCTTGGCAACAGGTACTAATAAATCATACTTAGATTTATTGTTTTTAATATGTATAGCCAACTAATTTAATTGAATAATTAGGTGGTCACAGATTGCAGCTCAGTTACCAGGAAGAACAGATAATGAGATAAAGAATTTATGGAATTCAAGTCTGAAAAAGAAGCTAAGGCAAAATGGAATTGACCCAAATACCCACCAACCACTCTCTGAAGTTGAGAACAAAGACAAGGACAACAAGCCATCTTCATCTAATGAAGTCAATCTTTTTGACACACAAAAAGTATTATCAAATTCTATTACTATGGATCCTAATTATCCACTTGAAATTTCTTCAACTTCAAAAATCAACAACAATAGAAGCACCAACCAAGAATTGTTCTTAGATCACAATATGGTTGGATTAGGAGGATGTTTCTCTTTTCAGCAACTGAATTATGGAATTAACAACATGGAACTATCTCCAAATTCCAACAACAACAACAATTCACTTTGTTTCATACCAGGTAGTTCTCAAATGATGTCAGAACTCAATTCTTCCAACATGCTTCATTCTGTTTTCCAAGCTCCAAACACAAAACAAGTTGATGGGATTCAGCAACAACAACACAGTAATAATTTCTTTGATCACGCTCATCAAGTTGAAGACATAAAATGGTGTGAATATCTAAATGCACCATTTTTTGTTGGAAACAACACAGTGCAGCATCAAACTACAACATACAGTGAAAATATTATGAATAATGATATTAAACAAGAAACAGGATTCATAACAGATGAATCAAGTAGTAATAATAATACATGGCAACATCATAATCAACATTTTCAATTATCTGCTTCATCAGATATATATAGCAAAGATCTTCTTCAGAGATTTTCACTGCCTTTTGGACAAACACTTTAAAAACAGAGATGCCGACATTTTCCAACGTGAATTTTGGTCAGAAACTTGTCGTCACTTCTGACCTCAGGTGTGTGCTGTAAATTTCTTTTTCTTTTTATTTATTTTTCATCTAAAGTTTTCTACTGATATATTGTAAATGTGTCTGATACAAAAAGAAAAAAAAAATTACTATATCAGAAATCAGCATTATGTTACGGTATAATATATTTACAATTGTTTTCATCAATTCAGCTATTTTCATTGTTATTATTTGATTATTTAATTAATTAATTTACTTATGTGTCTCTGTTTTGTGTTGAATTAATTAACTGTTCAATAATTGCTTATCCTTTTGAAAATTGAGAATCCAGTGATGTTATTTTCTGTGTCATAAGGTCATATGGAGTATCAATTTTCTTAAATGGGTGTCTATCACTGTCTCCTATGATAAAGATGTTTTCACTTTTTGGATAGATTTGAGCTCACTTTTCATTATCGTCTTTTTAAGAGCCTTCTGGTAATCTACTGTAAACAATCAAAAGCTGTTCATACTTTTAGAGCATGTGTTGATTTCATTGTAGAATTAACAAAATCATAGTCAACAACTATTAAGTTTTTATGTTAAAAATACTTATAAGAAGAAATGTGTTTTTTTAATAAATTTATTTAAAATATTATCTTTTGTTTTATTTTATATGGGATTTAAATTCTTTCTATGATCATGTGGGTGAGTTTTGTAAAAGCTACACTTTGAAAGTTACATTATTTTGCAAAAATTATCATGAGCTGAGTGATGATTGATTAGATTGTAGATTTTTAGTTTGTAGGATAAAACCGCCCTCAGAAATTTTGTATAGCTTATTGGCATACCACCGACTAATTCAGGGCACTAAATTACACCACAAAAATATTTTAAAGAAGGCTTTTTTTAATAATATTTTATAAGATATTTTTAATACACATTTTTTAATTAATTAAAATATATTTAAGTTCTATTAAATTGTCCGTTATCAACTAATTTATTTATTATTTGCAATTTTTCAAATAATTAATTATTTTACAATTTTGAATTTTAAAAGTGAGTTAGTCATTTTACACGTAATATTAACTATTGATTTGATAATTAATTATTAATATTATTTATTTTTTTCTTCCAAAAATGAGTTAATTACTTTAGACAATTTTAATCCAAAATTTTCATAACCTTTATTAGAGGCTTGTATTAATTTAATGGATGATTAGCAATGCAAAATCCACCATATATAGGTACTAGATAAAAATAAATATTTTAAAAATATTTAAGAATTAATATAAAAGTGTAATTCTTTTACATAAACATCTCATCAAATCTCATAATTTACAATCAAAAGTTGAGTCTAGAAGAATCAACAATAGTGCACAATGTGGGCGGGCAACCATAGTTCAAAATATCCACATTTAATTTACTTGACAATGTATGGAATAATATTACCTCCACAAGTGGTGGAAACATTGGCAAACTAAAACAAAAAAATCACAATTTAAGGATAATATTTTTTTTACAAAATATTTTAGACTATTAGTGCATATATATTAATAAATTATTTTTAATTTATATACATTAATATTTTTTTATAAAAAATGTATATATGATAGCGTTTCAGCAAGTGTACTGAATCGTTGCAAGTAATAATAAAAACGGTAATACCGAGTGTCGAACTCAAAGATTGCGTTTTACTATCGAATTATCTTTAGTTACTAAAATTGAACAAAAAGTTTCTAGATTGAGTAAAATAATATTTGAAATAACAATAGTAATGAAATTAAACTGTTATAATGAGAAAAATGTCAGGGATGAGTTTCACTTTAAGTCCAACCTTTGTTTCTAATTTGATCCTAGTTATTGAATTTCTTTATTGAATTATTACCAAATTCTCTTTAGTATTCTTGCCCTAATGTCTTAGTGAAAGAACATTTAATTCCAAAATAACCCTTAATTCCTTAGTTTTACAGTACAAAAATTCTCTTTTTAAACTGTTGTCTCTGTAACTAATTCAATTGGTTTCATGACTTGCATTTATCCCTAGACTACAATCTCATGAATTTCTCATCTCAAGCATTCGTAAAGTCCACTTTCGTTTCAAATTACAAATCATAGAACATTTTAAAGTTGATCAGGCAATATAAAGCATTAAGCACAGAGATGAGAAAAATAATTCAATAAATTTATTCATATAACCAGAAAACAATTCAGACAAATAAATGTTTCATCTTGTTCCACTCATCCCTAACAAATAGGGTTTAGTTACTCATTAAAAATATTAAAGAGATAGAGATTAAAGAAGAATTACAAGAAAGATTCATGATTCTTGATAAAACTCCTTCAATGGTGTAGAACAGCTGTCTCTGAGCTTCTCTACTAGGGCACAAGTCTCTGAGTTTCTCAATTGACCAAAAGATCCATCAAAATTCAGAAAAACTCGGTTTTATGCATTCTTCAGCGTGCCACGCGCCCCAGGCGCAAGACGTGCGCTTCAGGCGCATTAAAACAGAAGCAGTAGTGCCAAAAATTCTCTTTTTAAACTGTTGTCTCTGTAACTAATTCAATTGGTTTCATGACTTGCATTTATCCCTAGACTACAATCTCATGAATTTCTCATCTCAAGCATTCGTAAAGTCCACTTTCGTTTCAAATTACAAATCATAAAACATTTTAAAGTTGATCAGGCAATATAAAGCATTAAGCACAGAGATGAGAAAAATAATTCAATAAATTTATTCATATAACCAGAAAACAATTCAGACAAATAAAGGTTTCATCTTGTTCCACTCATCCCTAACAAATAGGGTTTAGTTACTCATTAAAAATATTAAAGAGATAGAGATTAAAGAAGAATTACAAGAAAGATTCATGATTCTTGATAAAACTCCTTCAATGGTGTAGAACAGCCGTCTCTGAGCTTCTCTACTAGGGCACAAGTCTCTGAGTTTCTCAATTGACCAAAAGATCCATCAAAATTCAGAAAAACTCGGTTTTATGCATTCTTCAGCGTGCCACGCGCCCTAGGCGCAAGACGTGCGCTTCAGGCGCATTAAAACAGAAGCAGTAGTGCCAAAATGCGCTTCGAGCGCGTGTTTTGCGCTTTTGGCGCACAACATCTGATGTCTAGCATTTATTGCATTTTACTCCTCTTTCGAGTCCGAATTTGGTTCCGGTGTCTTCATGAAAGTGGTAGCTATGAATCTTAGCTTTCATTTGCACTTGGTTTGACTGCAATTGGACATCTACAACTCCAGATATGGTAGAAATACTCCATGTAGGTCATGTTGATTTCTCACCAAAATTCAGCATTGCACTGAAAATAAAGAAATAACATAAAATCATAAAAAATATCTACTTAATCAAGGAAATACGAACATACATATGTTATTAAATCCAAAAACTAAAATCAACAAAATATATTAAATAACTCCTTAAATTAACTAATGATTTTCTATAAATAAGACTAAAAATAGTGACAAATATGCATATGATGAAGAGTTATCAATATACATTAATCTTAAACATTAATATTTCTAAAAATAAATTTTTAAATATCAATAATGAAACAAAGTGATAATTAGAGTGGTACTTAATTTATTGAGAAATGTTATATAAACACAATTTCAAACACAAATACGGACACAACTACAGTATAAATACAAACTTTTTATACATATATACTCTCTCTTCATTAATATAGTTGTATTACTTTTTTCATTAATTAATAATAAAATCAAATTAACACCACGCTCTTTTTTTCTCTTTTCTTTTTCATCTTTATCGATCTTCTTTCTTTCCCATTCTCTGATGTGAGTATTGCAGAAGAAAAAAAAGAAGAAGTAGAAAAAGGTATCAAGTCCACACATTTCTTGTTTTTTTTTAAGGATTTATTTGATATTTTTATTGGTTAAGATTATTCATCCATTTTCGTTGCTTGTGATTTCAATTCATTTCTATTTATTTTCATACGTTTAGCATTGTTTAAGATTTATAATTTTTTTCCTTTTTTTAAATTTCTAATTTTAAGCCAACAAGTACAAACAGCTAATCATCCCCTTCATTTATTTAAACACACTATTTGAACGTATTCATACACCGTTGTTATATTATTGTTCATTTTTTTGTTGTTGTTGTTCATATGTGCATAGCCATATACATTCAATTGCGCTTAGCTTGCCGTCAAAAAAAAATATTTAAGAGTTTATTCACTTTTGATTGGCTGCATTTATTGAATATTGTATGTTAAGAATCTATAAGCATGTGAAACAAATTATTGGCTTCATTTTTTGGGTCCTACAATCATCACTGTACAGGAACTTAACAAATTAAAATTCCCGGGTAGTGATGGGTGGTCAAGAAGTTAATTTTTGGTCTCCTACCAAAGTCATTTTAAATAATTTAGAAGACGTGTTAATCTTTTGCAGAAAACATTATATTTTATTATTAAATTATTATAAAATATTTAATAATTTGTAAATATTAACGATATATAATTAATATTTTGAGATTGATATGCAGTGAACTAACTTATATGAATTATAGTAATATATATATATATATATATATATATATATATATATATATATATATATAAATAAAAAGTTGCTTCTTTTGAATTCTTTTCATTCATTTAATTATGTGAGGATTATAATATATGAAAGTTTCTATATAATACGGAGACACGCTAGGAAGCAATTCGAGTACTAATGTCTACGTCACATACTAATTTAAAATTAATTTTTATGTAAAAATTAGAGTGTAAAAATATTTTATTATATAATTGACATTCCAATTAGAGATGGAAATATGTTAGGTCGTCCGAGGCTTATAGTCTAACTACTTATGACTTTGTTTTGTCTGACTTATTTAATAAGAAAATTAGATTCAAACTATTTTTAAAGCTTATTTATTTAAAGAGGTCATGCTCTGGTTTATAAAAAAACTTATTAAACCTGATAGGTCGACCTATATATATTATTTATTAATGTTATTTTTTTTTATTATTTATTAATATTATTGTTTCCTATTTTAAAGTCTATCAATTAAACTATTTTAATATTATTTTATTATATTAAATTTGATTATAATTTTATTAGTTTTTCTTGTATATAAATGTTTAGTTTAGTCTATTTAAAAAAAATATAAAATATAACATTTAAATGTTTTAATGTGAATGAGGCTTTTAAATAAGCTTTTTTGTCAGGCTAGACCGAACAAAAGGCTTATGATAGACCGTAGGCCTAAAAAATTAATTGTAGGTAAGACTCAAACCTTTCAAAGTCTGACCTGACCTATTCCCACATCTAATTTCAATTATGTTAATATTTTAAAATTATTATATATTATTTGCAACATTTTAATAAATTTATTAAAAAATACTAATTTAAATTAACGACTGAATGCACTTGATGTTAATATTATTATTATCTATTTTAAACTAATTAAATTACACCACATCTATATCCATAATAAATTTTTAAACTAAACCACATTCATATCCATAATCAGTTTTTAAAAACTAGATATTTATACTATAACTTTTAATCAATTCATATACTATGAATATTATTATCTATTTTCTTAATTGATTGAGTGTAACTTTTTTGCAACAAATTTATTTGTTTGTTTTTAGGTCAAAATTTCTAAAAAAAAGGATTTTTTTTTTATCAAAATATTTTTTATAGAAAAGAATCCTTTTATTTTTGTATCAATATAAAGTTGTTAGGTAGAAATGATGTCCAAGAGCAATTCTATTTACAATTCTAACTGCAACAATCCTTTCCTCTTTTAATAAAAAAAATTAAGAATCCTTTCGTCTCTTACTTACAACAGTTTGCAATTCTAAGTTTCTAACTAATCAAGCAACAAGTTGAATGTTAAGCCCAAAATGTTTTTTTAAGGGTAGCCTCTTCTTTTATCTCTATGTGTAACTCAGTTTACTACGCACACTCTATCTATCATTTAGTTCAAGTCCAACCTATTTTTAAACTTCTTTTCCCACCCACATACACTTTAATTCAAATACAAACATAATTCTTTTGTCTTACAATGTATATTTCCTAACGGAATCGTTTTATAGAAATATAAGAGCTAAAAGAAATTCACTTGTTTTATGGTGATCAAGTCAAAGTCCAACCGATTTTTTTATGACTATACTAGTCCATTTTCATCCACCAAATTTTGGCCCAATCATATTTCTTTGAGTGAATCTTCATATGTCCCCTAATTTTGTCTCTCACTCCTAAATACACCGTCACAATTTAGAATTCGATAGTGTATTTTATATTTACCATTCTTATGCCAACAAATTATATTATCTATGTTGAGAATCATGGTTAAATTCGAGGAAGAGAGAAATAATTAAAGAAGAAATATAAAATATGAAATAATAATGTGAACAAATATGATACATTATAATTATGATACACCTTGTACTTGTAAGGTAACTAACATGACTACTTTCAATTTAAACATAATTATTTATAAGTCACTACCTTAATCTAATGCTAACACATATATAAATATATTCAACTATATCTAACCGTCCCCCCATAAATATGATATAAAGTTGAATAAAGATAGAATATAATAGTGACATGATAAACATTATCATATATCGTGTGTTTGATACACACATGATAACCAAGAGTATAACAATATTTTATTTTTTCACGTATTTGGTACACATCTCATCATCATATAATATAATATATATTATATTTAAATAACAAAATTACCATTGTTAACAATTACATATTAGTTTTTTTTAAATTAACTTATTATATTTTTAATAAATCAACAAAAAAAAATACTAAAAAATTAAATAAGTAATAAAATAATTTTATATTTTAAACTATCCATTGACACTACTAAATAAACAATTTAAATTTTAAAAACAAAATCATGAGTAACCAAATAATTCTATTTTATTTATTAGAATGTAAATAAAGATACGTTATATATTATATGTAAATGGCAAAAGTACCCTTGTAAACAAATTATATTTATTTTAAAATTTCAATTAACTTTCAAATACAAATAATTCTAGTTTTGTCTTTTTATATAATTTAATAAATTAGTATTAAAAATTATAAAAATATGAATTTCAAATTTTATTTTTTCATGTATTTGATACAAATCTCATCATGATATAA